>OZ020275.1:8819700-8874223 GCA_963971205.1 Aethes cnicana
AATATGACGAGCCGCGTGCGCGTGCGCTCGGCGCGTCTCATTCGTCAGCTTATAAATAGAGCCGCGCGTCTGCGCCGTCGTGACGACTCGCGCCCATTAATTTATATGAAATAAATGTCGGCAGTCAGAAAAATAAGTTCGATCGGGAGCGGCCTTCTATACGATAATATTTATGTTTTACGAACGGTCAGACTAGTCGCGTGCAACGCTCAAGTACATTTGCTCCGACTGTTTACTATTAATCCGGTAACACCTCAGATAGCTGCGAAAGATATTTGAATTTCAAGCAAAGTAAATAAGTGATGACATGTACCTACTCATACAAATTTGTCCGAAGATAAAGAGAGAATTGAAAAGGCAGTTTAACACCATAACACTTTCACTACCTAAGTCAGCATTCGTCGGATCTCCCATCACAAATGTTTCGAATTCACATAAAGACACTTGAATGCCGCATCCAACGATCCGCTGGCAGAGACCCGAAAGACAAGCGAGGCATAAATTCGTTAGCGCGCTTGTAATCGTCACAAATACGCCAACCAATAACTCACGTCAATAAATTTTAAAGTTGACATCAGAAAGAACTTCTTATGAAGCCAGTTTCAGCTTCATTTTAATGACTCCTTCTGCAGAAACGCGTTTTACCTATGTAAGTAAACATATACATATTTATGTTTGTGTAAGTACATTTTTGCCGCAGCTTTTTATTTAACTTTTATGCAGACGACTGTACAAACGATTTACTTTATGCCTTGATGACAGTGCGAAGTTGCACTTGCACCTTGCACTGCTCATGACATGACAAATAATACATTTCTGTACCTGTCTTATTTTAAATTCTAAAACCAAAGTTCTAAGAACCTTTGTATCATCCACGTAGATATTCATCTGTATAAAATTCCCTTATAAATTAAAATTTAAAATGTTTCAATCTTCACCATTTGCTGCAGAGCAAGCAAGAAAATTCCGACAAATTAATTCCGTTAAATATAAATTCAAGACCAATCCATACAAGAGATAACCAATATTAACCTAATGGATTCCTGAGTTACTCGAAGTGAACTCGTATTTTAATCTAAAGATATTTAAACACATCGCCCTCGCGCTGCGCTCGCCATAAATAAAATAAATACAAATATTCTCACGTAAGCGTGTACCTCGAAAGCGTTCATTTACGTCTCTACTAGAACTAAGAATGTTAAATGGGGCATCTTCTTAATACACCATCACAACACGACTGAAAACGGGGCTGTGCCCAGCAGTGGGACGTAAATACAGATGGATAGGCAGACGGCCCACCTGATACAAAGTGGTCACCTCCGCCCATAGACATTTGAAACACCGGAGGTGTCACCAATGCGTTACCGGTCTCGATATTTAACACGCTTTTTTAAAATACCTTAGGTATATTGTAGCTATCGGCAATGCTGGCCACAGGTTAGGATTTTTTATAAATATATTTTAAAAATGATGTTTCGATAGAGATGTTTGTTTTTATATGTCAGTATGTTATTAAAAGTCCTCTGAAGAACTGATGTGTCTTGATTCCCTCGGGGACAGTAGCGCTGAGGGAAAGTTTCAGCAGGGAGTTCATTCCAAATGCCTATGCATTTTCTGAAGTAGTGTGTCCTTGACCGGCTTAACATAATATTAATTAGGCAAAATTTTACTAAACCGTACTTATTTAATGCTGCTTTTGTGATGTATTACTTTACTCATTCACTCACAGTTACAGACGTCTAGTAAACAAATATTTTCCATCGGGAAATCTCGGGAATCAGACAGACGCTGTCAGCCAATTTCAGAATTAATTACTTACAAACTTTAACTCATGAAACTTTTTTGGTCAATGTCAAGATGGGTCAAGATGTCATGGATGTAGACAATACGACAATGACATGATAAAGTTTCTGGACATATACACGTCAGACATACAGTTCGATTTATTGACAGTTCAGGTGGCATCGGAGAAATTTTGATGTCATGAAACAAAATTAGTCTTACGTAAATCGATGTTATTAAAAAATGTGATATTAGATGAAATTTATCCGCGATTTTATCCGCGTGTAATTCAGTTATTACTGAATTGTGTTCCCGCGGGAACTATGCGTTTTTTCGGGAAAAAGAGTAGCCTATATGTTGACCAGTGTTATAAACTACCCCCATACCAAATTTTGTTGCAATCCGTCTAGTACTTTTCGATTTAAATCCGGACATACATACATAATTTTTTTCTAAAAATTGTTATTTTGTATTCAGTATCGTTTATATAGTCCCCTCGACTTGATCGTTTCTTTTAATTACAGACGCGGCTTCTTCAACAGACTTATTATTAGTATAGATTGGGCAGTAAAATGAGGGCCACCGTATTCGTGCTCACTAGTTGTCTGGCGCCACTATCTGCAAGGTGGTGGCTGTCAATGTCAACGTTTTGTCATTTCTTACAATAGTGTCAATGTCACTGTGACATTTGACGTTTCGGAGACCTCAGTGTTGCCAATTTACCTAGACTGTAATATGGCACATAATGTGCTAAATTGGCAACATTGCACCTCGGAGGACAGCAAGCCTCTCTAGCGGCGGATTCGCTTGCGGTGACCCTCATTGTGGAAACCTGGTTATACCTACTTCATTTAAGGTTTCATATACTATCGCAGCGGACGGGGCACATTGCTCACAGGATTGATGGCCGATGGGGCCGGAAAGTTCTCGAATGGCGTCCGCGAACCGGGAGGCGAACTGTCAGTAGGCCTCCAACAAAATGTAGCGACCACCTCGTGAAGGTCACGGGACACCAGTGGAAACACGTAGCACAGGACCGGTCTGAGTGGCGAGCCTTGGGGGAGGCCTATGTCCAGGAGTGAACGTCATTCGGCTGAAATGATAATGATGATGATGATAATTATCGCATGAGTTCATTTGAAATAGTTGGATTACCTAGTATGGTTCGAGATAAAATATCTAGTCATCAAATAAGTATTAACCCATTATAAATTCCACGAGGAAGGGTTAGCACACCTGCGCATGCTCCTGCTGTTCTCTTACAGATTTACGACCTGGTATTGAACCAACAAATAAGATCTTCCTAAAAATGCCTCCAAAAAATATAATAAGAGCATCACAAAAAGCTCAGCAAGACACGTCAACGTCGTCCGCTCCATTGGCTGCGCGAACAAAGAAATATTGCCGCACGTTTATTCCTTCTCTCCCAAAATTCGTACTTTATTATTGTGTTTATTTAGACTCTTATGGAAACAATGAGGAGTTGAGGACTCGGTTAAGTCAATTAAAGTTGCTCTCGCCGACTGTAATCTATTTTAGATTAGTAAAGTTGTCAAACCCGCTCCGCATCCACGGCTCCTGCCCTATCTCCACAATGCACGGCAATAAGTTTACACAACCCGACATAAAAGCTAATTAATAAACATGCCTTCTCGGCCCGCCTTAAGCACACATATCATGGAACTAATTATATTTTAGTTTATTTAGATAATACATATCTAGTTTATAACATAGGTAGGTATTTTAGTGCACCATAAACAAACATAGCAAGAGTTTACAGCTCCTGACGGACGGCGCCCATTCGAGCTATTGTGCCTCTTATAATTTTTATTAGGGGCAATCCGTCCGGCTTGATTTACTCCTTCCCGAACTGACGGATCTTCCTTTAATTTACGGCTCTACCCTCCTATTCCAAATGTAATAAAATGTTACAAAAACAAGCAAAAATTACGTCGCCATAATATTCGATGGTTTATTGATGTTTTTTATTAATCACACGAAATACAAATTTAGATATACTTGTGTTGAGTTACAAATATCTCAGAAGACCCAGTGAGAGTGAGAGCCAGTTCAAAGAAAAATATTTTCACGACAATATTATGAGCACCAAGATATTTCATACGAACCAATTTTCAGAGCATTCTTGTGCGCCTGACAGGCACTTGGCAACGACTCAGAGATTGTTATTATCATAACGACGCTTCTACTCATAACACTATTGCCTTGGCAAATGTTTTCATATCCTCTATAAGCCATAACTTTCAGAACATTAACGTCAAGTCAGATTCTATATTACTAGACGTGTTTGTTGATTTACAATTTTCGGATTTGAAAATAGATTGAGCATGCCAATGAAACGAATCAAATATTCTGTTCATGAATTAAAACCTAGCTGCTGGATTTTTTGACGCTTTAATTTTTTATAAACTTTTGAAAGAATTAGCTGCGGGTAAAAAAGTTTTAATTATTCTTAAGAACATTACGGCAGCGCCACAGGCGACACGTTCCCCGCGCGTCTCATTTGCAAGCAACAGGACGCGTATTATAGACTGGGGAGCCAATAAGATAAAAAGACGCTCAATAAGGCGCGATCAGAGGCAAAAATGAAATAAATTGCCGGCGAATAAGAGTGCAGTGCAATTGAGGCGAACACGGCTGCTCATTAGACGGCGGCGCCCGCCCGGGCCGGCGCCGTACCGATCCAACAATCACAATAAACACTAATGAGTTAATGACTTCCACCTTTACACTAAACGACGCTTTGCTATGGGACCATCCCGAAACTTATACTACTACTACTACTACTACTACAGCCTATTTACGTCCCACTGCTGGGCACAGGCCTCCTCTCATCACGAGAGGGTTTGGGCTATAGTCCCCACGCGTGCCCAGTGCGGATTGGGGACTTCACACACATCTTTGAATTACTTCGCAGATGCGTGCAGGTTTCCTCACGATGTTTTCCTTCACCGAAAAGCACAGTGATTAATTCAAATTGAATTTCGCACATAAGAAAACTTAGAGGTGCGAGCCGGAATCGAACCCCCGACCCTCTGCATGAGAGGCGGTAGGTCGAACCACTAGGCCACCACGGCTTTTTTACTTCGTTCCTAAAGAATTTCAAACGTTTCACACGAGGGTTCTTCAGCTTAACCACTAGGTACGTTACGTATCTACTTCACAGTTCAATGTTGTAAACTTCATTTGTCTGATTGGTAAAGAGCAGAACCTTGTAGCATAGGCTTAATGATGTCTATGATTCAGACAAAAACTATACTCAGTTATACGCAACGCCCATTCCAAGAAATGCTCATTTGAATAAAAACAAGAGTGCTCATTCTCGGAAAGTTGCACATGTAAAACCATTTTCGTATAAAAGTACAACAATACGTTACTTGCAGCCCTTCTGCCTAAAAGCTGTAAAATCGCCGACCATTAGCATAACAAAGATGGTGATTTAGTGTGACAAAGCGGTGGCTACGTACGCCGACTCACTTTCACTTATCACGAGTTGAGAAAAAAATAAACATCATCAACATCAGCGAGCGTAAACGTCGAACTCGAAATTTGAATATTTCGGGTGACGAGCAAACTAGATAAACTTCGTCATCTCGATCGTAGGATTCCAGAACGGCTAACAAATCGTTTTGTAAGACAAATATGTATTATCTTAAAGGCCTATGGTAGTTTTACGCAATCTAATCTTAATAAAACTCCCACGTGCAAATTTTATATTTATTATCATTCAATAGCATTTAGCAAACTGGATATGGTTATTGTTGAAAACCGCAGGCCGCGGGAAACAATGTAACGATGCAGGAGCCGCCGAGCGTGTCGTGCCGGGACAAAAACTCACTTTGTCTCGGAAATGAAATCGAAAAACAGAGAATAATGGAAGGAACGTCGCAGTTTGCATAATGCGGTAAATTAAAAGAAATTTTTGGGTACCCACGGAACGGTCAGGAAATGGCATCGAGTCGTAATTTAGAAAGGCATGTCGCCGAAGCAACTTTGGAAACTTCCTTAAAAAACTTGTCTATTAATGCTTGGAAAATTTGAAAACATAAAACATACCTCATTTATTTAGTCTGTAGAAAAGTCGAGTACCAAGATAATGGGACTGTGTAAACGATATATAAGAACTGTGGATAGCATACTCAGAAAGACCTCACATGCAAAATGGAATGTAGTACCTATCTGCATTAAATACTAATGGAAAATGCACTGGCTTATATTCGTCGCCAAAATCAACGTCTCCACGGTGTCTATGTCCTCGTAACAAGGGTGGAGCAGGCGCCTACGTCACACATCTCCACGCACCATTTGCATGCACCCGAGCGCATCCCGTCGCATCCCTGCTCGCTCGCACCACAGAAATAGATAATGTCATATCAAATGTCTACAGGCGCGTGCCTGTCGCTTACTGCAACGCGAGACATGTAACTACATACCACTTAAGAATCACACGTCAAACGTTTACACGACACGTCCACCAAACCAAAACAGTATCAGTCTACCTGCCTATGAGCACAGAACTTCCCAGCTATGCGTAATAAAGATGACCACTCAAAGTGTTAAATTTTTATTAACATTTGGAAAAAAGCAAAAACTACTTCTTCAATATCGGTATGTCATAAATTCTGTCTTTTCTATGGATGCATTTTTTGTCGCTCAGTTTCAAATAAATCCATTTTTTTAGCACATGACTAATTGGCGCTCGGCTCACTCCTACGCCTAAAACGACGGGGTACGAGATTGTATTGTTTTGTAAGTTTTGCAAATATAATAATAAAAGTTTATTACCCCCTTTGAAAGGGTTTGTCTCGAGGCACTGAAAGGGTAGCGAGTAAAGACTTGGGACTGACTGTCATAAGTCAAAACGGGTTGATTGTTCGGTTGCATTTGGTCATAAATCAGCTTTAGAAAAATTCTCAATGGAGCTCCTCGTTACTCAATGCGAGATCATTACACAAATATAGATTTCTGGCATTTCTGCACGTTCCATGGTTTCACTGTGGGTGGTTTTGTTGTTTGCAAATTTTTATAAAATTTTCTGAGAAATGAAAGTTTAGAAACGGGTTTGGAGACATCTGCACATTTCTGAAATAGAAGAGTAGTATGGCGTGCTGCACTTAAATGCAATAGTGTGTTTTAAAATTAGCCCGAGCTAAATCGAAAGAATGCCTAATTAGGAGGCTGGAATATGTGAGGCGGCAAAATTTAATTTTCCTATTTTGTCTAAAATTGTATGTATTTGTGTTGTGAAGTTGGCATTGTTAGGCCGTAATAGAAGAGTGATGGCGCGGGTCGCGGTGGAGGTCAGCGGCGCCATGCGTCATCGCTAACGACGACAAATGACGTGACGTGACGCCACACGACATGTACGAATGCTGTATTGATGTTGTCTACTGGACTTTATTTTTGAACAAGTCGGAACTACAAAACTATTTAACGATAGCAGACATGAGTCTATTTCTTGTAGGATGCCTAGCTAGTTTTACGTCATTTTGAACTCTGTGGCATGTTTTGAAAAAATATTATTTGTACTTACCCATTAACCAATACTCATGATAAACACTGAAATGACAAATTTTAAACATTTTAACCGTTTACGCGATGACAGAGGTAAAAGGATCGGTATTTTTTACGGAACAGGAGGAAGGTGTCACTCCTCGCAACTATCCGTCACGCTGTTCGTTTCCCGTCTCCTCCGACACATAAATTACACTTTAAAACACTGCAGCTACACTTACAGACAACATTTAATATTTAGTTTAGGTTGTCCTGAAAATTTAATGGTTTGCTTGCCGTTTTTTGATGACGTTTTTTATTTTACATCACCCTTAGCCGTGAACTGGGATTTTCTGCCCATTCGAGAGAAAATTTCACTTCCTGACCAAGGCAAGACGTAAATTATTTTACATCACCCTTGGCCGTAAAGTGGGATTTTCTGCCCGCTACGCGGAGAGAAAATCTCACTTCTTGGCCAAGGCAAGATGTAAAACTTTTGACAAACCACGGGCGGTAATTCGTAAAGCCCCAGATCGCATATTTATGGCCCTCACCTTCGGTTCGGGCCACAGAAACCTGCGATCTGGGACATTCACGAATTCACCACCCTAGGTCTGTAATGTACTATTACATCACCCTTGGCCGTAAAGTGGGATAGCCCGCTACGCGGAGAGAAAATCTCACTTCTTGGCCAAGGTAAGACGTAAAACTTTTGAAAAACCACGAGCGGTAATTCGTAAAGCCCCAGATCGCATATTTATGGCCCTCACCTTCGGTTCGGGCCACAGAAACCTGCGATCTGGGACATTTACGAAATCACCACCTTAGATCTGTAATGTACTATTTTGTTAAGGCAAGTGTAAAAATACCACCCAAGTCTACGAAACAAAGGGTACTGTCAACTGGATTGGGTAACGTTTCATACATAACATAATGTGAGTATTGGCTCCCGATTGATGGTAATGAAGTTTTCTAATCCATTTATAATTTTATATCACGAACGCCTCGAGTCACTAAGTCCGCCTTTTGTAATTTTATTCCAATTTATATGCAATTTAGTTTAAATAAATAAATGGATATTCTTATTCTTGACCTCCCATTTGGATATTTCATATAGAAAAAAAACATTCCGAGATAGATTTTCTTGTTCCTTATGGTAATCTTCACCCCACTGTAAAAAAATCTTAAGAAATATAATTCAAGAATAGAACACCAATAAATCTCAACATTTACACGAAATCAAAATAACGCGACAGGAGTAAAACATTGAAGGGAAGTTCCCACAGAGATTTAGCGGCTAGCTGCCACCGCCGGCTGCACGCGACTCGGACAAAAATAGCGCACATTTGTCGAAAAATAAAAATTTCCCCAAATAGACGGAAATATACAAAAATGTGAGCCAAGGAGCGAGGGGCGAACGTGATGGCGTGCCGTAATGTGCGCCCCTAATTAAAACGTTAAAAACCGACCGCTTCTGAAAAACGTCAATTCTGAAGAGAAATGTGCCGTCCAACGTATTCCCTTTCATACTATTGTATTATTTTAGTAATAACGGGACCGAAAATGTACATACTAACTACAATCAACAGCAATGAAAACGGGTCACTTTTGGATTTTTCATACAAAGTGACCCGTTTTCATTGCTGTTCGGTGTATTTTCTGTGAACTGGGTATTTAGTTTCCATCACGACCACTAATAATAAGTAAAAGCAAAATTTAAACTTATTTTTATATACTTCTTTTGCTAACGTTATTCCTTTTTTTCGCTGTTACCTTCGCTGTTTTTCTCCAAAAACAAATTAAAGAGTTGCGATTTTTGCTAGGTACCCAATGTTCATATTATTTACGTCGGTAGGTATAAGGGTCTGAGTCGCGTGGTCGTTTCCTCCTTAAATCAACGCTTTACTCGTTATTCTTGACTTCCCACGTTTGATTATTTATATTGATGTTTATGTTAAATGGCTCGGGAGATGGCTATCTGTCGCTGAGTGCACAAAATGATTGCATTGTGAATTAAGTTAGCATTTGAAAATACGGACAGCCATCGTATAAATCTAGCCGTTAGCGATATGCAGATCTGCATCGACATTCATTACCTAATTAAAATCGCGAGCCCCTTCCGCTCGCTACATTTCTCCAACACGCTGCCAATAAATTTCATCCGCCAGTCGCCCCATAACGATAACCAGTTCCTCGGGAACTATCGTTCAATCTGCGTCGATGCCGTATGTTGATCCGGTCGTGTACCCGCCGATCTATGCAGACGGCCCTGTCGATATGTATTATTTAGTACCAGGACTACACTAGTACGAGCTCATCCCGGTGTGTGCAGCGACATGCATACGCACACACACCGCCGCGAGCGCGAATGTTTCGAGCCACGTCAGACCGTGGATAACGAGCTCACATATTCATAAAGAATAAAGAATTATCCAACAACCTCTCCACTCCACACCCTCCGCCTCCCCTCGCGCCGCGGCGCTCTCATTCACACTCTCAGACCGATCTCAATCTATCCGTTCCCTTCTAAGGACCTACCGAGAACTGTTCTTACTGCGATCCGAGTGGAATTGGATTATCGACTTTAATTTATTCTGTAGAAGAAATATTTCATTTTTAGTCGCTGCCCGTTCATGAAACCCTTTCGGTCGCCGCGATGTTCTTACGAGCTGTTTCAAAACGATCATTGGAGTCGCAGAGACGGCGACCGGTTTTAATTCTTACTATCATGAAAGGAAAGACCATTTCGAAGTCGGGTGGCGCCGGGACAAAAGCTCGTTATCGAATTAACGGGTCCAGGGTCCAACCCTCGGGACAGCATCTTTATGGGCGACATATTTGATTCGAAAACTTGTTATGCTTCGTCCTAAATAAATTATAACGAGAAATTGTAATCATTAAATGGATATATTTAATGTGTGTAGTTGTCGGCGCCGCGGCCCGCCTATCGGCCTACACGAATGCCTGCTCCCCGGAGATACCTTCTCCGCGACCTTTGTCGATGCTTCTTTTTATATGACACTCCTGCTTTGTGAGCGCGATGTGTTGACAATTTATTGCCATTGTACCAGCGGTACATGCGAGCGGGTTGTCATAGTATGTCTCGCAGGGTGCCTCGTTACTGCTTTTTAGGGCCTTATTAAAAAAATAACTAGATATAGGCAATAATTATAGTTGACTGCATACACAGGAACCTTTTCAAGCACCTGTTGTTTATTTAAAGTAATTCAATGTACCCTTCATTTATGCTAAACGACAACAGCTTTAGCGGTACATAAATCTTCATTTAGCAAATAAACAGCCGGATAGCATTTAATATACTTATGCTTCATAAGTACAAAGGGTTTTTCAAGGTGTGCGTTTACTTCTGTTATGGATGTTGATGTGACATGACATAGGGGACACTTTTGCAATCATAACTAATCAATGGTCCAAAATTTTGCCATAGTGTAAAATAAGTCATGTAAATATTTTAATTTAAATTGAATAGAAAACTAAGGGCAGTCAAGACGCAGTACGCAACTAGTTATTTATTGGGCGGTAGTGATTAATAAAAAGTAAAACCGACGACACGTTCAATACAAAAAAAAACTGAGCAGGCTGCGTTAAATAAAATTTTATATAGTGATCGTTAACACGACCAGCGTCCGATATTAAAAAGACAGCGCTGCGGAGTAAAAATTAAAGGCAAACATAAATACCGAGTAAAAAACCTTTGATTCAGGTTCGAGTCCTGTGGTGACAATTGGATTGAAATTTGATATTTTCCAATACGTTTCTTATTGTCACACTATATTAGGCCGCCTACACACGTCTACGACTTAATAGCTGTTTTATGAATGGAGGCTACGGTCATCTAGCGATGCGCATGAGCATCAGCGCCCTCCGTCTCTGCTCGCTCGCCCCGCCTCTCGGATCCCGCGTAAAGATACCCATCTACGTGAAAGTGTTGAGATAAATTATGAAGATAATTTTCTAAATTAAACGTCATTACCGGGACTCAAGGTACCTACGCCTGCAAAGGGTCTATTAACGCTCGGTGTTTTAATTTTTTTTGTTTTAATTTTTAATTCGAGGTATTAAAGGAAGTGGTGAGGAATAAATTAGGAGTTAAGTTATGAGCGGACCGATCAAACGACATGAATGAAAACCCGCGCCCCGCTCCCCGGCCGCCCGACCGCGTGTGGCCGCTGCCATTGCCGCCACAGGTTCGTACTCAGACCTTAAGTCACAAAGCCACTATTACCAGAATTCGTAGGTACCAAGCAGGTACAAAAATGTAATGTAAATCTATGTCAACAAAAAAGGAATCGTGTATTTTTTGAGAGAAAAAAACTCACTCGAGTGTTGGTGAAAAATTCTATGAAGCTAACACGTGTGTGTAAACTAAGTACCTACCTACACTAGTTCTATGTTCGTAATCTTATATTTAACAATGAATGGCCGTGTGTTAGTCTGGCTAAGGCTCGAGAAGTGATGGACCAATTTGGCTGATTATTTTTTCTTTTATTCCCTGTAATTCAGGGAAGGTTTAGAAAGTAAAAAATATCGGGAAAAGTCAAAAGGAACAACTAAAAAATAATCGCCTACTATAAATATTATTAATAAAAATTGAACAATGCATTAGACTACATATAAACCAAAATACTGTTTTTGTACCAACTTATTCGGAATATATATTGTCCCCGAACTCGAGTCCGTGCCTGTGCAAAGGCGAGATGACGCGTTATCGACGTCGGTAATCTGAACCCGAAATATTACGATTCAAAAGTTGGTCACAACCTTGCGCCGGAGACGTGTCGAAAGTATCCCGAATAAACTAACTGTGATCGCCATTAACGGGAAAACTGCCCATTTATAACTCAGGCCCCTTATTTTATTTGTTTATTCATAATAAAACGACGTCAATTAAGCCAGACTCGAAATTGATGTGCGGTCTCTTTTTCTTATGAAACCTTATAATTTTGATTCCAAACGCGGTCCGACTGGAACTATAAAACGGATGAATTCCTGTACAGTTTATTGGTAGGGGTATAAATTTATTGATTTATAATTATTATTATGATCCAATATATACTTCAATGTTATCCGCTTTATTCGAGAAATATTGAATTTTAAATGTACCTGCTATATATCTTAAGTAGTGTCTAGTTTACGTGCTGCCTCTACCGTAACGATACATTTGTGTTAAAGAATAATAAAAAGTAAATATTTCTTGTCATAAAGAAATCAGTAAGTATGTTTAATACCAGGCAGTAAATGATATTTTATCCAGCACAATTCATTACCCTCGGCATCCATAAACCAGTCTCGTAATCAGATTATTTGTAATATTGCATTAAGAGGAACATCCACTGGCCACACATTAAAAATTTCAGTGTGATAATATACTAATAATAAATCTGTAAAAGAAGTCGCGTCTGAAACTTGAAAATTAATAAAAAAACTATCAAGTCGTGGGGACTATATTATCCAGCCGATTTCAACAGCGTTGAATCCGTTTGATGGATGAGTTTTGATAATGCATTTAAAATTCTTAGAAACTATATACAAAAATACTTACACATAGTTGTAATGTATTGGGCAAAAACTCTCAAAACCACCACAGGTTGGGGAATATCAAGAAAACAGCCACTTTCTAAGTTCCTCTTTGTTTCCGCTTGTTGCTCCTCTGTAGGCTTCGGTTTGTAGAAGGAAAATCTTTTTACTAATTTAAATTATTCAGTGTGCAAACGCCCTTATTCAGACTAAACGTGGTCGGATATATTGAGTGAGTGCAAAAATCCCGGTCTCGTTATGTGTCGCAGTTTAATTGAGATCTTATATTAATTAGGGCTTACTGCAGAATGTGCGCGCCGCACGCAGGCCGCGCACGCAACTGCGCATGCGACGGTAGGTACATATTGTATCAGCGAAGTGCATGGATTATTAGTGAATCTAAATATATAAAACTCAAAGGTGACTGACTGACTGACTGACTGACTGACTGATATAGTGATCTATCAACGCACAGCCCAAACCACTGGACGGATCGGGCTGAAATTTGGCATGCAGGTAGATGTTATGACGTAGGCATCCGCTAAGAAAGGATTTTGCGAAATTCCCACGGGAACGGGAAAAAACGAGATTTTACATTTTAATATTTCTGCGCATACGAAGTTTCGGGAAACATCGTAGAGATCTGAAATTTGGCATGCAGGTTCCTTGGGGAGCGTAGGGGAGCACTAAGAAAGGACTTCCCGAAATTCCCACGGGAACGGGAAAAATGTTTTTTTACATTTTAAGGCGCGTACGTAGTCGCGGGGATCATCGTAGAGAGCTGAAATTTGGCATGCAGGTTCCTTGGGGAGCGTAGGGGAGCACTAAGAAAGGACTTCCCGAAATTCCTACGGGAACGGGAAAAAATGGGTTTATTACATTTTAAGGCGCGTACGTAGTCGCGGGGATCATCGTAGAGAGATGAAATTTGGCATGCAGGTTCCTTGGGGAGCGTAGGGGAGCACTATGAAAGGATTTCCCGACATTCCCACGGGAACGGGAAAAATGGGATTTTTACATTATAATGTTTAGGCGCGTACGATGTCGTGGGAAACAGCTATCTATCTATCTAAATATATAAAAGAAGAAACTGACTGACTGACTGACATATCAATGGAGAGCCGAAAATACTGGTCGTAGAGAGCTGAAATTTGGCATACAGGTTCCTTGGGGAACGTAGGGGAGCACTAAGAAAGGATTTCCCGAAATTCTCACGGGAATGGGGAAAAAAGGGATTTTTACATTTAAATTTTTAGGCGCGTACGAAGTCGCGGGAAACATCATAAGGATCTGAAATTTGGCATGCTGGTTCCTTGGGGAGCGTAGGGGAGCACTAAGAAAGGACTTCCCGAAATTCCCACGGGAATGGGAAAAAATGTGATTATGACGTAATCTAAATATATAAAAGAAGAAACTGACTGGCTGACTGAATGACTGACTGACTGATCGATCAACGCACAGCCGAAACTAATTGGCCTAGAAACATGAAACTTGACAGGAAGATTTCTTTTATGACGTAAAGTGAGCACTAAGGAAGGATTTTTGGAAATTCCCCCCTGAAGGGGTATTAAGGGGGTTTAAGGTTTGTATGAAACTTCTAAACCGCTCGGCCTAGAAACATGAAACTTGGCAGGAAGGTTTCTTTTATGACGTAAGTGAGCACTAAGAAAGGATTTTTGGAAATTTCCCCTTTAAGGGGGTAAAAAGGGGGTTTGAAAGTTAGTACGAAACTTCTAAACAGCTAGGCTTAAAAATATCAAACTTGGCAAGGAGGTTCCTTTTATAACGTAAGTAAATATTAATAAAGGATTTTTGGAAATTTCCCCTTTAAGGGGGTGAAAGGGGGTTGAAAGTTTGTATGAAACTTCTAAACCGCTAGGCTTAAAAATATCAAACTTGGAAGAGAGGTTATTTTTAAAACTTAAGTGAGCATTAATAAAGAGTTTTTGGAAATTCCCCCTTTAGAGGGGTAAAAAGGGGGTTGAAAGTTTGTATGAAACTTCTAAACCACTAAGCTTAAAAACGTGAAACTTGACAGGGAGGTTCCTTTTATAACATAAGTGAACGTCGATAAAGGATTTTTGGAAATTCCCCTCTTCAGGGGGTAAAAATGGATTGGAAGTTTGTATGTAATTTCTAAACCGATAGACCTAGAAACATGAAATTTGGCTAAAAGATTTTTTTTATGATTTAACCCCCCCCCCCTTAAAGGGGTAAAACGGGGGTTGAAATTTTATATGATGAAACTTCTAAACCGCTAGGCTTAAAAACATGCAACTTGGCAGGGAGGTTCCTTTTATAACGTAAGACGTAAGTGAGCGTTAGTAAAGTATTTTTAGAGATTCCCCCCTTTAGAGGGTAAAACGGGGGTTGAAAGTTTGTATGTATCTTCTAAACCGGCTACTTACATATTAAGTTCCGTTTAAACAACGTGTTTTATCCCGGAAGAACGCTTACAGCACGCGGGAACGCTATAACCGAATTCCACGCGGACGAAGTCGCGGGCAAAAGCTAGTATTTTATATTTTGTGACAGATTTAAGAGAGGCAGGTATGCTGTGTTTCGGCATTAGGGACAGTAAACTAGTCCTCAGAGAACGGCAACGCATTGGTGTAGAAATTCTCACTTTTATAGGTTCGGGGTCTGTGTTGTCCAATATAATTGGATGACGACGCAGCGGAGCCACGCCGTTTCGTCGCCTAAATAGTTTTTATTTGGTTTCATGACGCATTGGTGTTAACTGTAAGGTCATGTTAAACTTTTATAAATAAATAAATAAATAAATAAGTAAAACAAGCCTTCGTGTGTACTGGTGTATTGTCGGATGACAAAGAGAATGAATGGCAGTGTTGCCATATTAAGGTTACAATTTTGTAATAAAAAATAATAATGTTGGTCTAACAGATGCCAACATTGGATCACCAATGCGTTAGCCTTATGGTATTCCAAATGTTTAGGTACCTATAAACTTTCTCTAAAATACCTCATATTTCGTAGCTACCATATTAGATACCTATCCAAAACTTATAGCCTTTTGTATTAGTTTTTTTTTACTAATGTGCAATAAAGTTTAAATAAATAAATAAAAACTTGTACTATTCCTGGTAATTACGACTGACTGACAGATAACGTAAGTACAGTCTGTATACCAAGACCGAGAAAGGCGTATAGCATGGGTAGCTAAGAACATCATGAAAATTCAAAATTGTTTACTTTCATATTATGGGTGGAAAAAGCCAGTTTAGCTAAAATTCGCTCCTGTTTACGTATCTCTATTACTTATATATATAACTTATCCATTGGTCCTACCTAGTTTGCGTTTAATAGAGTATACACAAAAGGATTTTCTGTTATTCTGGCGATGCAGTACACTGAGTGTTTTTTAAATTGAGATTCTTTCTTATCCTCGACAATTTTGTTGAAATTCTGACGATAAACCGTCGATAATTATACCCTATGCGAGCGAGGTACCAATCAAGCCACTCTTAACATCTTATTTGTACAACATGACCACTTCAATATTCAGGCTGACATTATGCATAAAGGACGTCGCGTGCGAAATAACGTGACAACGTCCCGTCCTGTTCTGTATAGTCAACAAAAAAGTACGTATCTATTCACTTTTGAACCTTGTTTATTTGGAAACAAGATTCAAAGGTATAAACGTTTTGGTTGTGAACTGTACAACACGACATTATTAATAAGGCGCTCGAATTGAGCAATAATATACTCTCAATGACCAGCATAAGTGTCCTGTACTGTAACAAGGATCGCCATCGGGATACGCACTGCTATCAGCGTACGCATGCAACTGAATGCGTGTGCTTAAGAGGGTTTTTTCCCGAAAGTTGGCAACGTCGCAAATAGCTGTGAAATAAATGTTATTTCTCAATATTTTGTTATTAGCCTTGTATATTACTGTAATACTACTACGACTACTTCAGCCTATTTGCGTCCCACTGCTTGGCACAGGCCTCCTTTCATCGCGAGAGGTTTTGGGCCCCCACGCGGGCCCAGTGCGGATTGGGGACTTCACACACATCTTTGAATTACTTCGCAGATGCGTACAGGTTTCCTCACGATGTTTTAATTCACCGAAAAGCTCAGTAGTAAATTCAAATTGAATTTCGCACTTAAGTAAACTTAGAGGTACGAGCCGGAATCGAACCCCGACCCTCTGCACGAGAGGCGGTAGGTCGAACCACCAGGCCACCACAGCTTCCATTACTGAATGAAAATTCATCAAAACATTAATATTTTTTTATATTAAAAGCCTCCCCAATTAATATAAAAAGAAACGCGTCATTCAATTCAAAAGAGCGATTATTCCTTTTTTTATTCAGTAGAATTTGAAATTTATGAAAGAAGCGAAATAGTTGACAGTTCGGGATAGAACTACTTATAAACAGATATAGAGAACAGTTTTAGATACCTACCTAATGTAGATAGAGACGAGTGGTTCGGCTTAGTTGGTTGGTAATTTACTAAATAGTCCATCGTTTTTATTGGTCGCATGTTGTAGTTACATTTAATAGATGGTATAAAAATAGAATTGTATCAAATATACCCTGGTCAATGCGCCGAAACTCGCGCCGAAACTTTGTGTTATCATGATCACAATTATAAAACAAATTCCTCCGCAAAGTCTGTTATAGGGAACTGAAAAACTATACTGAACGGATTTTTATGTGGTTTACACCGATATCCAAAGAAGTTCGAAAGTCATCATTTCAGCCGAAAGACGTCCACTGCTGGGCATAGGCCTCCCCCAAGGCTCGCCACTCAGACCGGTCCTGTGCCGACCGAACCGGACCGAACCGGTGGAAGCGAGTATCCACCGGTTTCCCGAGACCTTCACGAGATCGTGGCTCTATCTTCCTCCTCTCTATTAATTTGTTACCCACCATGAAGTGTCATAATTATTAACATCACTCCACCCGGCAATAAATTGGACGAATAAATGAAAAGTTTAATTTTTCAACGGTAAAAATAATATGCGCTATAAATCCGGACTTAACTGATATATGGTCGACATTGACATTCAATACTTTTAAAATTAATTAAACCATATCGGAATAATAAAGCAAAGCAGGTTATGTCGTGCGCTTTTTGTTTGAAAGCTTTACAAAAAATATGTCACCATTGTCAGCCTATGCCTCATAATTGTCGTGTTATTTCCTTTTCATTGAGCCAAGCCCTCTTTACCAATAATTTGTGTTGTCATAAGAGACGTTTATGTACCCGAGGGCCGAACTACTTGTGAACAAAGTAAGTACTTTAGAGCAACACACTAGGCGCTTTTTAAGATGCTTAGTTTTTTAAATTTAATGACATTGCTCATGGCCGATTTTTTAAATTCCATTTCATGATGTTCTTTTGATTACGGGTAAATATTCAATCGACGAAAGGTCCCAACAATTTTCTAAAAAAACTGTATCTACTCGTACTTTAAATCACTAAGAAATAATAATATATTTCTGAAATCAACTAGTGTACACCGTGTCCTTTGCCGACATTATACTCGGTAAGGAACGACTAACAAAAGGCTAAATAATGTCCCTCAAATATAATATTATATGTCACGAAACCAAAGCTTTATGAAATCGGATACTTTTGTCATATCTTGTTTTATTGCGGTTCCAAACGGAACGTAGCGCATCGTTTTTTGTGGTAAATAGCAATCTACGAAGAAAAGAGCATGAAAAGGGCGCTTTATGAAAGTGCTGGAAAACGTTTAAACGGATATACATCATGTAGTAGGGTTTGTAAACTGGATCGGCCTTTATTTCCTGAAAATGCAACCTACCTACTATGTGTTGTAGGTAGGTAGGTTGTAGGATGTAAACCAAGGTACCTACTAAAGAGGAGCATTAATCATAGAAATATAGCTAAGTAAGTAGGTACCTAAGAATTTGATAAAGTACAAAATTTTCATCTCATTTCAAGTTGTATGAGCATTTGTCTGTTCACCGCACAGCTAGTTTAGATAATCCCATAGCCAATGTATCCAGTGAGCGTAACAATTTCAATTTTTGCACAAATCTAGTCGCATTTAAAGTATTGTATTACTGGATGTATTAAATAGCCGGTTGACAATGTCGTACGGATATTAACCCACAAAAAATGTCCTCGAATGTCCCGAGGATTTTCCGCTTCACGCAGTGATGCACTCCCGCGGCCGCTCGGCAGTTGACAAAATATTGCATTGTTCCTATTATATCCGCAGTATTTATTTAAAAACGTTATTTAAATGGATGATTTAAGCCCATTCCACTGATACGCCTATTGTCATCCTTTAATGCAGTTACATTTTTTGTCGGATGCGTTTTAGGTACATCTTTCTTTATTAAATTCGGATTTATATACAATTACGGAATAATTTAGATCAAGTATACGTTCTAATGTGACCTGTATAAATGTTTATTCAATGATGGTACGACTAGGGTATTTACCCAGTGGATGATATCTATCGTGAGGCAATTTATTAGCTTTATTGCTTTGTTCACTTTGTTATGGTCATCAAGCTATCGCTGACCATAAATTTGAATTCACTCGGTGACTTCCAATAAAGGTAATGAAGGCAATCATCGGCGACCGAACCAATAAAATAATAGAAATAAATTTGATATGACCGACATATGGTGGCTCTAATGCGCGGCGAACCCTGTTATTGCTGTCAAACATGCGACAAATAGCTGAGACTGCGGACTCCATTTCATTTCATCCAGCCGTTGATTACACAGCACCGGTCCGTTGGACGACAATGAAAACAGACCAATTTCAACCAATATGTTCACACCCCTTTCTGTTTTTGATTCAGTGATGACCAAAAAGTAAATTCCAGTTTATTATTATTCCATTACCCGTCACCCCATTTTAAAAAATATGTCATCGGATGACGACGCTGCCGACTGGGGGAGCCGCGAGTGATCTGGCGGCGCGGCGCGGCAGGTCGCGCCCCGACCCGGAATATTCAATGCGTTTATATAAAATAATTTTCATGTTCGACAACTCACGACACAATGCCGGATTTTTTGCTCCGCCGATAAATTGGCGGGATTATCATTTAATGGAGGGCTCATGTTTGTTGGGCTTGTCCCGATTCCCTGCTGATTGACATGATTTTATTAAACATCATATAGACGAGCCGAGCACGTTGAATAAATTTAACGTGACAGCAGCGAAGCATAGATTATTCACGTGAATTTATTCCGAAAGGTTATGTGCAAAATTAACTTCGAGATCAGTTATTAGGTAGTTCAATGTAGAAGTGTTAGATAGACAGGGGCATAAAACATTCACGCGCGCATGTGGGCTTGCCGCGCATGACATATGGGTAAAATTTAGTAGGTTTTCAAATATTCAAGCCAATTTTCAACCTTTCGTTTCTCACATAATGATATCGACGTCATTAGCGAACCTTTTCCGATGCCTCCACTAGACACCTTAAATTAAACATGCATGCCCTAATAGCGAACGCTACTAAGCCAAGGATGTAAGTCTCGAAAAGTTTTTTGTGAATAGATTCGGATTTGCGCTTTCAATACGGCCGTTAATGGTGATTTTATCGCAATAAAATAGCTTCCAAATCCACGAAAATTATTGAATGTTATTTCGAATGACACCCTATTTTGTATAACTGGTGGTTGAGAGCTGATAATCTCTTTACATTTCCGTACAAAGTTATTTTATTATCCCTTATTAAGCAGACGGGAACTGGGTTTTTTTTCGGGTGGCATAATTTTTTTATACGTAGCTCCGTGAGTCGCATTGGAACTGCGAGATGTTATCTAGTCCCCGGCGGATCTCCCCGCGTGTTTACACTAAATATTGTGCGACACAATGAAATTACATGACATCTGTACTACAAATAACGGAATATCTTTATTCATACCGCTGCGGCAAACATGGCCCCCTCGGTTTGCATTGTCGCCGCTCGGAACGTCTGCTAGCTGTCGCAAGACCGAATATCCATTCTAACTTGGCAATTTTACCTGCTTTAGTTTAAGTGTGATAGGTTATAAATTGTATAATATTGGAACGTAATTAATTAAAAATTAAATTTGCTCTTGTAAGTAACCTAAGACACAAAATACACATCTATATGAAAGCGCGTCGAACATTTGAAAGTTTGAAGTTGCAATGGTACTTTTAGAAAAAGGGTTTCCATTCACAATATACGCTTTTAAACAAAGATTTACTCATTGAACTTACCTACTCCCCCAATGATATCGATAGTGAACCCGATCCCAAGGCGCCCGTGGCCATTTCAGTAGTCGGAAACCCGCACGTTATTTTTTAATCTATTATACGTTATTCTCAAAAAAGTCATTTATATTTCCATTTTAAGTCCTATTACATTTCAAGTCCTATGTAGTATTTAACTTTTGAAATTAATTATTAATAAGTTCAACAAATAATACCAACATGCCTGGTAGATAAGCCTAGTAAAACAAAGGTACCTAGGTAACCCTCCAGGATATCAAAACAAAAGACACGCTTAAATTTCTTGAATTTAATGAAAGTAAATAAATCAAATGTTACAGTACCTGACTTGGACAGCGGTTCTAAAGGTTTTCTTCATACACAGACCAGACAAAAGAAAATTCTGTTAATGTGTGCTAAGTATTAACACCTTATTTTAGTGGAGAACACATCTGTGTATTGAACCTAGAGCCTAGGGTTCTTACATAACTCCAATGTTCTACGTGGTGTGTCAATCGATATAGGACAAAATATGTGAAATTTTAACGACTCTACCTAAGTCTCTCTTCATGTAAAAGTATACAATATCAAAATAACCTACGAATTTATATTCTTTTACATTCAGCTGTCAAAAGACGGTAGAACTTGATAAAGACCAACCAACTTGACATTCAATTACGTTGCACTTATCTCTTATATCTGTAGCCAAATGTTGGCAACCACTGAATGCGTGCAGAAAAGCAAAGCAATCAAACGCATAAGATGTTTGCGAGGAAACTATTAGATTTTTCATCCAAGTAATAAAGATTATTTGAAGTTGCTCTCATATTTTGTGATGGGAAATCTGTAAAAATAAAAAACTATTTTCAGGACTGGATTTGCTTTTCCTGGCATTTAGACATTATTTTTCGAAAGGTGGGATTGGCTACATATTTTCTTCACATTAATGAACTCAAACTACATAGACATAATCCCAACTAATATTACAAATGCCAAAGTTATAACTCTGTATGTCGGTCTGTCTGTAACCTCTCCACGCTTAAACAACTGGAGCGAATTAGTTCAAGACCTTAGCAGGTTAAGACAAGACTTAACCTGCTAAGAAATGTCCTTTTAAGGTTTATGAGCTGTTTTTCTCTAAACATATATGTAATAGTTTTCTACTTAGAACTAGTGATGCCAGGGCTAGAAGGTAGTCGGTTAGTCGGGTTGTATAGTTTTCAGCTATTTCACTGGTTAGGTAAAGTAATATGTACTTAGAACATTAAATAATTATATGAAATAAAATGAAAAATATACCTATTCAATATTTGGAAACAAAAATGTATCTTAATTTCGATTTGTTGTTCTGCGGATATACACTATAAATATCAAGGGTCTGCTTGGTTTCCTTCAGGAGCTGTGTTGGCATAATAACTATCCAATAAAAATATGCGCAATTAGACGTCGAGTAGTGGAAAACCATCCCGCGCAAACCTAATATACCTAACATGCAGAATTTTGGCGAATCCTCTCTTCTCCTCTTACGCTCCACAAGAAACCTACAATTCAGCTTTCTACGACTAGTAGGCAGTTTTGGCTATACATCGCTGTTATCAGTCAGTCAGTTAGTAACGGTAAGAGCTACATATACACGGTGGGTCAGAAAATATGTCAAATAATTAACCTACCGTATCGGCTATCGATTCTAAGTATATTGTATAGGTCTTTATTTTTTTTTGAGTTGGTAAAAAAAAAAATTGTATGTGGGATTGGTTGTGTGAGCTACGCCTGAATCCTATACAAAATTATTTTTTTTACCAACTCAAAAAAAAATTAAGACCTATACAATATACTTAGAATCGATAGCCGATACTGTGGGTTAATTATTTGCCATATTTTCTGACCCACCATGTATACATCTATACGAGTAATTATATATTTTTGTGGCCTATGTTATATAATACATTGTATTTTTTATCAATGCCTTACACCGTGACCCAATTATCATAACAGATTTGTCACGGAATAACGGATGTCCCGATGTAAGAAAAAAGAAGTCCTAACAATTTATTCACCAGCTTGAAAAAAATATTGGATTATGTTGTCAATAAAACCGCCTTCAGCTAAATTTTAAAATCGAACAATATTAAGAGATAAATCATACAAAGAGGGGTATTGTGTTTGGAGCACGTTATGACGGCCAGGGGTCGATTCCGGAGCACACTTGGCCCCGGCGGCCATTAGAAACGGTCACCAATTTATCATTAAGGCAATTTTTGCAATAATTGTTTGCTTTTGTCCGGTTGATCATGACAGCGTTAATGCTCTACTTAACCGATCTTTCGTTAAAGGAATCTGAAAATATTTTACAATGTTACTACTAATTTCTCCCGTATTCGGTTAGAGCATACAAATTATCAACCCACTTTTTACACCCTTAAGCGGAAATTTTCAAAAATTCTTTTTTAGCGGATGTCTACGTCAAAGTAACTATTAAGTACTGTGCTACTGTGCCAAATTTCATTTCGATTCATTCAGTAGTTTGAGCTGTGTGTCCATCAGTCAGTCCAACCTTTGAGTTTCATATAGGTTGTATTAAGAGTTTAAACTAAAAATCCGGAGATCCGAATAAAGTCGTCTCTTCTTTTCGGATCATCAGATTTTTAATTGCTTTTCAGGTTCATCGTTTACAAAATTGGTTTATACTTAATAATAACAATAAGTCGTCAATTTGTTCACAATATTATTATTTACCAGTAACGTGAAAGGAGACTATTTTCTTTTTTTTCATAACATTTCACCGAAGACAATTAAACAAAATTTTTCGTAGGTACTTTTTTTAAAAATTTTGATCCAAGGATAAATTTTAAAGCAATACTTACTTGTACATACATAGTTATTGTAATTTCATTTAAAATTGCTCTACAAAACGAATTTCAAAGTAGAGCCACTCGCCAGCCGCTTGCCTACTGGTCAGCGGTCCACCCACACAAAAGCGTGGGTGCAAAGATTATTCTCATTCAATTGAACCACATTGTGCGCCGGCGCATGCCACTTCCAGCCACCTCTTAATTACCCTGCAGCTGCTGACCCGTCCATCTGGAGTCATCTACACAGGGTGCACAGACTACTGCTCCAATATCAATCAATTTGTCCCAATTTAATCTATACAGATTTTTAAACTCTCTTACCTGATGCCCTCAAATTTGGAGGTTATCTTGAAACCAATCCATACATTCAAATAAATTGGGTTTCAACCAGTTTTTAAAAAAATCGCTTGTACTATGCTTAATAACACTCTATGCCCTTCCACCTTTGGGCTAGAGACTCGTTTTTCTACTCCTAATGTGGCACACTACCTGACGCCGCGCCAGTATCTACCTCCATACAATATGACTGTACCCTCAACCTTAACCTTTCTTTAATACTAGGTATTCAAGATGGTGTAAAGTACTCGGTTGTGTAATGATGTTTGTTTACGCATAACTTTGTTACTTACGTAATTTAAATGTAATTTAACATTTTCCTTAGACAATGAAATGAGTTTTTATATGGGGATAGACTGTTGCACCGTTCTTAGAGGTATGTTTAATCCCAACAAAATACTATTATGGGATAATAATTTTATAAGCTCGTGAAAGAAGTCGCTGGTAATAGCTAGTTTCCTTATAAAACTTGACCAGGAATTCAGTAGACCTGTCAATGAGGGCGCTTGTTCTGCGTTTCACATACATATTTTAGTTCACTATATATATATCGCCGCAATGTGGCGAGGTCTACTAAATTACTGGTCAAGGTATAAAATAATCAAAAACGTAATTTAAAAGCACACCTGGAAACGACGTAATATCTAATTCACAGAGATAGTGATCTTCTATGTGATCCCATCGATTCCATAACATCCTATAGAGGGCCATGCTAAGTTGATCTACGTAATGTAAGGTGAGAGTGTCCAGTGACAATGGGACAACGGTTTTGAGTGGCCAGACGTCCGGCAAATCTCATTTGTGGATTTATCATTAACCCCCTTTCATCCACCCTCACCACGTTGAGCTTATTATAGGGATACATTTTATTTCCGTCTATTGTAAATATCTCACGTATGTCAGCCCGTATGATAAATTCATTCACCAAAATATCTAACATAAAGGTAAACAGTAAAATCCGTCGTCAATTCAAGTAAGGTCCCGGAGGATAATAAAATTATTCGTACACATTACACACACACATTGGTATAAAACATAAACACATAAACAAGGCAATCACGAAGTGAAGTCGTAAAAGTGGAAAAAATATTGGCTATCAGTATTGCACTCGTCAGAACAACGAGGCGTGCCCTAATCGCGCGCCTTATCGACGCTAGCTTTTGTCTTAATTCGATGAGAGTAATTTACGGGCGTGTGCCGAGTGCGGTCCGCACTGCCATAAATAATGTTAGTTTAGTGCGACTCTGGCGCTCGCCTTCTGTCAAAACTCATAGGTGAGTAATGACGAGCCCCGCCGGGCCGATGCTATCGCCCGACCCCGTACTAAAGATGATCTAATGACTAAATGAGCTGTCATAAACCCTTAATATTTATTTACGAACGAATCTTTCAGCTCACCTTTGGAAAGGTTTTATAACTCGATCGGGAGGCTCTCCCGCGCCCGCTCCCCAGGCACCTACGCCAGGCTATATCTGATTTATTCATACCACCCGAAACACATGATCGGTTTTTCAGATAGCGTATTTTCAGTTATCTTTTTTATTCCCTCTCATAGCACCACGAGGAAGCTTTTTTAAACGTCATTGCCGGATAGATTTATTCCGTGCGTTTTGACTGGTGGGTATTCATTCGACGGAAAAAATATCGTGGAAATGGAAAATGCTGGAATAGGTTTTACCATCGCCGACTTCTATGAAAGCTTGACGTCCTAAATTGGTTGGCAAACATGACTCGTGTTTTGGATTTCAAGCAGAATGGTTTAGATTTCCAATTATACCGCGGACTAAAAATAAAAGGCACTAAGTCTGCTTAATAAATGCACCTACGAAAATTAAAAATACGTAGACCCATTTAGGTATTGACACACGCGCTGAATGACATAAAAGTGCAGATATCGGGTTGCAATTAAAACTGTCGACCTCGCTCGGTGAACAAAGATGCGCGCGTGGGAGGACAACAATAGCAGATGTGCGCCGCGACCCTTCCTAACCTTCCTCACCCCAATAACTCCTCGCAATTAGCTCCTATTGCTCCAATTCCAATATCTTGCAACTCGAATTTCTATAGTTCTCGTTGCAGGGAGCAACAAAATGTCGAAAATTTCAAACTGCATTGACAATTTGGGGGGTCTATTTTAGGATACAAATCCCGGATGACGCAAGCCCGTATAGGTACCGATAACGATTCAATATTTATTGTCACCCGACGTCCGTCATTAAGATAGTGTCAAAACTCACTGGCTCGCTCGGGAGCGTCACTTACCGGGCCGGAGCACTCATAATTATTACTAATGCCTTAAATATGTCAAAACAGGAATCCAGGTAAAAAGGCGTAATTTACGCGCGGCCGATAGAGATTTGGCAGTTGGCGCCGAGGCTCCGCGGCTGCAGCGCGGGCGCCGAGTTTTTGTCAACCATTGTCTTTGATATAAATTTTAAATAGGAAATGTCCCTTTTTATGGAGATCTAGTTTACGATGCTGACAATGAAGGCATAAATCTAACGAGTGTGTCACTAAGCCTTGGCGATGATCGATCGATAAACATAATTTATGTACTTCCGCCGTGTGTCTTACCTACGCCTGGATTGGACAAGGTGGACATTAATAAATTCATTCTATTGACTCCCTTTAAGGCGAACACAGAGTAGATATCTGATTTTTTGGAACGAGTATTCGGAAGATTTCGGAAAGTTTTAATAATGATGATGATTTTTTAAAAGTATTCAACTCTAACTCCATATTTTATTTATTACCTAATCCCTGACTGTGACTTCGGGTATCTAATAGATACTTTGGCTAATATAGTCTCACAAACGGATTAACTATCTACTCGTAACAATAGGTACCAAATAAACTATGCCTCAGTACCTTTTGGATGCAAATGAAAACCTTCCTCGCAGGCTTCGGATTGGGTCAATACTTACTTCAATCGACTTCAATTTAATCATGTATCTATCAAAGACTACTTAAGTATAAAATATCTTAAAACTCGATTCAATATAAGTAAACATACATACGGGTTTTATAGTATGTTGAAAACTTGACCCTTAGATACAAATTATAAAAAGAGTATTTATGACTCTTGGGACCATCCTAATCGGCATCGGAACCCATTTGGTCTCACCCCCAAAAAAATGAGTATCCCTTCCTTCCTAAGTAACTAAGTGAAGGCCGCTAAACTTATGGAGTGGCGAGTATGAGAGGTATAATTAAGCCAAATGTTAATAAAGGACAATGCCGCTCATCCATGCGCGGCGGCCAATCAACGTGCCTCCGGAGACGATTAACTACAATAACTCAGCCACAACACCAACTTGCTCAATTTTATTCTTATTTTAGACCCTTTCCAGACGATCTCTAATGAATACGGTTTATCTTCAAGTTTATATAAAAAATAAATCGCTTTTAACTGAAGAATCACGCCTTAAAAAAGAAACGCTTATTAAAATTTATTTCTTTCTCTCCTGGCAGCGCCGTCGTGTACTCCGTCTCGAATAAAATTAAAAAGTGAAGAATTCTTATTTATTTTAATACAATAAACCGCAATCGCAGAATAAAGATAAATAAAAAGCAATAAAAAATAAAATCGCATTAGCAATAAACAAAATACTTCAGCGGATGTGGGCAGAGCCGAGCTTGCACACAGAAACGCTTGGAGTCTACTCTCTCGACATCTGTGCTGTCCGCTCTTCTGAATTTTACCTTAATCAATATTTAATTTACACAATATTATGTGTGTTGGTTCAGATCTTTCTAATACTACATAAATTCTACATTTCTTTGACTTTAGACTTAAACCATGAGAAGGTGGTTTTTACAAAAAAAAATACCATAACAATATATCAAAATCAATCAGAAAACCGAAACGAATAACGCATTTTTTTCGGAATTAGATTAACTAAAAATGATATTTATTTATTTTAACTAAGCATCTCCACGTCCTCCCTTTGTCCGATTGTCACGAGTGCTACCCTCGCCGGCGTTTTCTTAATTGTGCCGAAATATTTATTTGATTGCGAAGTTTGTAGCGAGCCTCCGAAATGGTCAGCGGCATCGGCGCCCGCGTCGGCTCGGCCTGGAATTGTTCTATAAACTAGGCGATAGATAGATTTCTTACATAACAAAATAACCGTAAAGGGTACCTAAAGCATTTTTCATTGTCTGTGAATCTAACAGAACGAACGTTACCAGCAAAAGTAAGCAGGTAAACTCTCGAAGCAACTATAATGAGCTGCACACGATACTGTTACCTGGGAACTAGAATAAGATTCACATTTTGAGACCAATACTATAAAATTCATATTATCATTATCATTATAAACTTATTGGTTTTCAATTAGTAACTTTATTTACGCTGTCAGTAAGTAGACTACACATTAAATACATTCATAGTGCGTGAAATGAGTCACTTTTCTAAAGTATTTTTTTTTTGTTAATTACACCTGTTGAAGAATTTTCAATATTAGATGGATCGATTTTACTACTTTCGTTGAAAATATAACGTGTATCCACCCCGTACCTACAGTTATCGTACGAATACACTTCACTTCCACTTAACCTTAGACGAATAGGTACAGTTCATAAAGCAGTGGAGAGGTTGACGGCGAATTTAGCGTAAACAAGGGTTCAGCTAGGGCGAATTTGTTTGCTAAAGTCAGCCGATCACCTAGCGAAACTAACCTGACATATTTTTTATAGAACAAAAGAGTACAGAGTGCCGCTGAAAAGAAAGTGAAGTCACTTGGGAAAACATTATTTCTGTGTGATATAACATTATGATATGTGCTTACTTGTAAATTAATGAGTCGGTATTCATAGAGCTTCATAAAGTTGTAGAATAGATAGTTAAACAAAGTGGATCGTTGTAAAAAAAAGTGTCGTGCCAGAGACATTTCAGCAAATAATGAAAAACGATTATTTCTCCAAGGATTTGAATGCTAGCATTCAACCTTTCTCGAGCAGACAAAGTCACCAGCCCACAGCCATAATTAAATAGGTACTTTGACGACATTACCATCCAATTATCGACATGTATTAACACGCAGAAATATTGGTTTAAACTTACACATTAGGTATTTTAATGGCACTTAACGAACTTTAGCTCTCAATTTTAATATTAAAGACTGATTGTAGTTCTTAAGTTAAACTAACAAGTATTGATGTAATTAATGAAAATATGCAAAATTTATTCATCGTTAATTGGAAGTTTAAATTATGTTCAGAGTATTCAGACTCACTAAACCTATTACTGGTCCGGAGACATTCCTTCAAATCTTACGCAGTCAAAGCCCGAGCCTTGGCTGTCAGACAAATGTCCTATCGACGATCTAAATGGGCCACTGAATCGATAGTCAATAGGTACGGTCGACACGCATCGCGCAGATCATACGGAGAGAAATTAAATAAAGTATGGAACTGGTCGCTAACTCGCATCGCCGTTCGCCGCGAACGTAGCACAGTGACCGAGCCAACAATCGCGATGTGAAGCGCCGATAACGACGTCAACTAGCGTAGCCTGTCCTCGCCGTTCCCATGATTTGCGATGCCGTTCTAATCGATATAATTACGACCGATCCATCAAACAGACATATATAATAAAATATATGATTCTAAAATATGGTAATCGTTAAAAATAACGCTCACACTCCTCTGACTTCACTTTGAGAAATAGCAGAGATCATTTTTTGCGCGTAGACGTGTTTATGAACGCCCCGCAATAAGTCCTCTTTGATCTCATTTAACTTGTCACATTCATTTTCGACCACCGTCGTTCGCTGCATAGGAACTGCAGACGCGCGCTCGTATACATAATTTTATTGATCTAATTTCTCTCCAGCGTAGTTTGGACATAACATCGCTGCTCCTAACTAACAAAGCTGACTAATTATCGCGACGCGGCGTGTCGTAAAACAGTGCATATTGACGGAATATAGAGAGGCCGGCACATAGTGCTTAATGACATTAATCACATTGATTTATTGTGGTTCCGAGTTATTACAGGCGGGCGCGCGTATGTGCGTGTGTGGGCACACGACCTATACCTGTTCGCAGTGTGCTTCTTGTATAAGTAGGTAATGCGCCGTGCTATACAGCGTGCTACAAGACAGAAGAATTATCCATGACGAATTATATTATCTTGGAAATTATCCAAATAATGATTGAAAGGTGAATTGAAATTAACATTTACCTAGATTACAGTTTAACTACTTAGTCGTTATCTTGTCAGTCAGCTCATTTTAATTTTAATTGCTGTTCGTTCGGTCGCTTTTCTAATACGTAACACAGCTAAAATGATGATAGAAATGGTTTCATTTTGATATTTTTACACAGGACGGTATAACTTTCCCCGATGTCAGTGACTTTAGGGCACCCTGGCTAGTGTAAGGGCTCCGTCGGACGTCGCGCGCTCGTGTATGTGTGTGCGGCATTAGGCAACAATTTACGCTGTTTGCGGTGTGTTAATATTGATTGGCACGCTTTATTTCGGCGAGACTGGACGCGAAACTAGTCCGTCACTTTTCTATATGGTTCAGACCCGAAATTATTTATGAAGCCAAATTATGCACGGGTTAGAAAGATAGACGTAGGTACCTCCGCAGCCCTAATGAGTTCGATTATAATGTATCGATTGAAAGCTAGTTAATTCCGGTTTCAATGTGCAAATCGATTTCCATCGTCTTTGTTTAGAAATGACTTAATGATGCACGAACGCTTAAGTAGATTGTAACGTAGCTTCATAACGGTAAAAAAGGAACCATCGTCGTTAATCAATATTTTGTACTTAATCTTTATTTTCAGCGAGCATGAAAGTACTTAAGTACGTTCTTAATCTATACTTAAGTAAGTACCTACTAATAGTAAGTCTATAGAACAATCGCGTCTATGACTTGAAAGTAAAAAAAAACGGTCAAGCATGAGTCGGACTCGCACACGAATGATTCCGTGTTATTATATATAAAAATTTGGGGCTAGGTCAATTTGTGTGAAATGTTCTAAAATATTTATTTATTTATTTTATTTATATACGGCAAAAAAAAATGATGTCTGTTGTATGGGAGCCCCCTTGAATATTTATTTTGTTCTGTTTTTTATTATTTGTCATTATAGCGGCAATAGAAATACATTATCTGTGAACATTACTACTATCTAACTTACACGGTTCATGAGATACAGCCTGACATACGGACAGACAGACGGACAGCGGGGTCTTAGTAGTAGGGTCCCGTTTTACTCTTTGGGTACGGAACCCTAAAAAACTACGGTCGGAACTGCACAAAGTCTGTTATTTATTCGGAAAAATGGTTAGATATAAGAACATATAGGCTAATTTTTATCCCGGAAAAATGCATAGTTCCCGCAGGAACGCTCTTACCGAATTCCACGCATACGAAGTCGTGATCAGAAGCTAATCAATACCTACTTATAATGGGTCTGTATAAAAAAAATATAATACGACCGTATGTATGTATGTCCGGGTTTAACTCGAGAACTATACTGGTTGGACTGCTATACAAAATTTGGTATGGGGGTAAATTATAACACGGGTCAATAAATATGCTAGGTACTTTTCATCCCGTAAAAATGCATAGTAACGCGTCGCAATGGAACGCTCTTACCGAATTCCAGAAGCCAACGTTTAATGTTAAACAAATGTTAAAAAAAATGTTAAACAAATGTGTTTAAAAAAAGTGGTGTCAATTCCTAGAGTACAGCGGTGACCGATCGACCGACCGATGGACACGTCGGCTGCGGCGCCACGCATATCAAGTACCTCATTATAATTTCATAACACACTGTCAACGCAAGTAATACGCGAAATTTATGTTACGATGTTCTCACCGTTCGACAAGCCCGATGAATGCTTAATCAGCATAAGGCCTCATTAAATACAGCCAATGTTCCACTCATATTCATTTGAGGACGCGCCTATAAATTCAATTAAGCCGTTTGTAAGTAAGTAGATGTAAGTAGCCTGCAAGTCCACTTTATTTTGTAACCGTGTTATTAAGGCGAATGCTAATCTTATGTCTAGTATAATTTGCATGTGTACTTGTGGACAATTATTGTATCATATCAGCCTACATCCAGCTGAGTAAAAGCCTTTACGCCACTCTACCATGTCCTGAGCCATCCTCATCCACCGCTTCCCTGCCAACTGCCAGATGTCGTCCAACCAGCGAGTTGAGGGTCTGCTTGCTGATCGTCGACCCAATCTTGGCCACCATTCCGTAACTGACTTCGACCACCTGCCATTGTTCCGTCTTGCTAAATGCCCCGCCCGTCTCCACTTAAGTTGGGTTATTCTAAGACCCACACCTACAACGTTGGTTCTCCGCCGTATTTCGGTGTTCGGTATATGATAGAGCAGTGTAATGCCTAACATGGCGCTCTTTGTGCGACTTTAATTTGGTTGGCTTCAATTTGGCTTGCTTGAGTGAGCGTCCATGTTTCGGATCCGTACTAGAGGACAATTGTATGATATAATAAAATGGTACGCTTGTTTTGGTCGAAAAATTGACGGCAATTAGGTGTCATTGAACTCAACACAACACATTCCCGTCCGACTAGGCACAGTCCTCCTCTCATCACGACAGCTTTTAGGCTACCGGTATAGTCCCAACACGGGCCTAGTACGGATTGGGGACTCCACGTTTCCTCACGACATTCTTCGGTGGTAAATTCAATAAGTAGATACCTTAACTCAGAGGTGCCTCCCAGAGAGGTTTGAACCCCGCCCTATGTCTCTGTGAGAGGCGTTAGGTCGAAACATTGAGCTACCACTACCACGCCATCATGCATATTTCACAATAAAACTATCGACTTAACGTACATAGGTACTTTGGTAAAATGAATTGAATTATTGCTATTTTAAGTCAGCTGTCACGACTACATATATGACTTTGTGTAACAATTAGAACTTACAATTCTCAAATCGTACATCTTGCGCGATTTACATCACGGCACTGCGCTCACGCACGGAATAGGGTCACTCGGGGACACGCGGAATACCACTCTATGGTAATATTTCTACCATTAAGGTTAAAATGAACGCTAATATAGATACACTGGCAACACAATTAAAAGTAAAACCTATTGAGGTAAATTTCAAATAGATATGTGTTAGATATTAAGTATCTTAATTGATAAGTATAGTTAAATATCAATGTGATCTTTTATTTCAATAATCATTATATTCGTTGAATTAGGTTTTCAATAATCAATGGAACAATAAATATCAACAAAGATATTGTTTTTATTAGTCGCGTGAACTTTAAGCAGCTAGATTTAAAGTTCAACTTGACGCGTGAGCGATCCTATAGGCAACCGCGAGATCCCTATTTAAGACTTCGAATATAGGTCCTGTGGCACTAGACTAGTAGGTACCTACCTACCTAATATACATCGATATCATTTCAAATAATTGAAGTAATTGTCATCTGTGCCGTTAAATTAATAAGGAAAATAAGTAAGTATTAGTTACATTTTAGCTGCATAAGGGATAATAAGTAAATGTTTCTTTGGTGTGATGGTGTGACGTGAAAGTAGAGTACATGAAACAGATGCAAAGTTTGCCTTTAGACTCGACTTGTATTTGAGCTTGTTAGTGCACCAATTACTAAATTCTCCTTTGCACAACAACCAATTCATACTGACGCATATATTTATAATATATTCAATTGTGACTACAAATCGCTACAGAGGCATGTTTGCTTAGCTTATCTCTACGCGAATTCTCAACTGGTTCACAGTATTTCTCGTAGCAAAAACTGGGCTACCGAACAAAGTACAATCGGACCGGCAATATTTCCTACGGTACATTGAAATTAATGTTGATAAATACAGAAACGTAGCGGAGTGCGGACGTCGCAGGCGGAAGTGGCTCCATCCATCATCCGCCCGCCCTGGATAAAAACGCTCGTTACCGCCCGCCCTACCTGCGGACTGCTCGGCTACACTAACAAGTACCGTGATATTTCTGTTTGGTATACATTACGTGCTATTCTATGAAATCTTTGACTTTTGTCCAAAATGTCGAAGTCGCGGGCAGAAAGCTAGTAAGTCAATATTTTAAAAAACCTCGGGGCCCCTAACTCAAATTTATTAAGACGATTAAATTGGGCATCGAGAACTTGCCATGTAGGTTTCATTTTCTTAGCTACCAGCAATGTATATCAAATTGGAGGTTGCTCCGCGATGGGGCCGCGTCTATTAATGCCACACTCAACCGCCTCTATTACTGCTGTCATTTATTATATCCATTTTGGCAAATTGGCTGATCTTGCACACTTTATGAGCGCTCTCTCGAGGTAATTAAGGGAACGGTATTGCCTTGTTTTGGTAAGATAGTTAAGAGTATTATTCAGTAGGTTAACAATTTATTGGCACTAAGATTAAATTAAGCGCTTAGCTAAAACATGTGATAAAGCGATAATTTATAACGGTTAGTATAACCGTAATTTGCATTGCAACTAGATTTCACCTGCGACTTCATCATTCTATTTCTACCAAATTTCCATCTATTTCCCCCAGCAATCTCACCCTACCAATCTACACACGAGAAAATCGCGACAATCCTTCGTTAGTTCTGTTTTGAGTTGAAAAAAAAACAGTTTTATTCTATAGTTTCGTAGATTAACTACGCACTATAAACTTTGTTTACACAATTTACTAAGGATCCAAACCTACTTTTTTAGTCTCAGTAGTAAGGAATAAAGCAATGCAGGTTTGTGTTGCACGCGAGGGTGACAACAAGGCGTGAATCCTCGGGAAGCGAGGAGCGATTATAAAAGTATGCGCCGGGAATCCGGCGGTAGCGTGTCCTCGGTGGTGTCCCTACTCGGCCCCACGGTGGGCGCCACTTTGGAAACTTTGAAATTACTATATTTCAGACGGAGTTGTTTTTACCACTGTGAATGAATATTAATTCAATGTAATCTACCGTGTTTGATGCTGCATCAAACACGGTGTTAATCAACAAAATGACAGTGTAACTCGTATTAACGTCTACGTCTCGTCTCTAGAGTGTATTCTCAATATACTTACCTATGCAATTTGCGTCGAGACTAGAGTCAACTGCCTGTCTCCTCTACCCGAGTATTAAAATTATTATGAAACCGCCGCCGCGATAAGACGGGTATCATCCGGGCTTAGCGCCCCCATCCCCCCACCACCACTATCTGCGCGATACTCGAATGCCTTTTCAGCGTGTATCTGCATGAAAAGTTGCCCGAAGCTTATGTTCGCTGGTTGCAAATGGCGCAAACAACCTTCATTTTCCATTTAATGGTAATGTGATTGCCGTCTTAATTTCTTTGTTTGCGGTTGGTTATATAATTGATATTAGCTTCAGCATTTTAATTTAACGAACATCAATATGCAAATGTATAACCACCACACTTCTAACCAGATTGGGACTGTTATATGCGTGAATCTACTTCACGTAAACTAACTTGTGAAATCAAGCGAGACAGTTATTCCAACAATGTAAATGACGTCGCGCAACTTTATGCAGAATCTGCAGCGGTATGTCGAACGACAATTATAACTTTGGCCCGGACGGCAAACTGCTGCAACAAATAAAATATGTCCACGGAAACGCGCGAGGGGGACGGCGCAACGAAATTTCGTACACGAGACAAAGATAAGCTTAACCAGCACGAAATTATGAGCGTTTAACTGTTTCTAGCTGTAGAATCTGGCACGGGTGCTTCGCCGGCTCGCCAGCGCGCGTTATTTACGACGGGGTGGCGGCTGCGCGCCCGCTGCACCGAGATAGTGCCTCCCCGGAACAGCGACGCCGATACCTCGACACCCGACCTATTCCCCACCTTCCTGCACTCTAAACAAGGCCTGGATTAGCAAAGCTCGCGATGGCCTCATGCCACCGCAACACCTCGCTTCTGCTTGTCCAGATTGCTGCCAACCAGCACATGCTACGCCGCTAAGCACCACTCAAATCTCACCTCTAACGTGCCGGCAATAAGGTGGAATCGTCTCGGCCGCATCGTCACTCGTTGGTTGTTTTAGCTCGAGCCGTTTCCGTGCATTATATTATAGTGAAGATGTCTGTATTTCTTGTTTATGATAGCATAAAACTATAGTAAGTAAATTTGTATATTCGTCTCAACGTAACAACTTCTATGTTGCCTGTATACCTAACTAAATAAATTTGATCCATTGTCGACTTATATGTAGTAAGTAATTAAGTACGAATATGTAGAAGAGCACCTCTGAAAATATTTATGTGCAAAATTCAATTTGAATTTACCACTGAGCGAGAAGAGCTGAGAGAGAAGTAATTTTCAAGGATGTGTATGAATCCCCAATCCGCATTGGGCCCGCGTGGGGCCTATGGTAAGAGGAGGCCTGTGCCCAGCAGTGGGCCGTACTTAAAAGCCTGTCGTGGTGGTGGTGATGGATGTAGAAGAGACGTTTACTACAATGCCAGCGTTCCTATTACTGTTATATAAGTAGGTATCTTATTTAAAAAAAAATTACTTATACGAACGATTTGGCAATATATATATCTTACTAATACATATAATAAAGCTGAAAGTTTGTGTGTTTGAATGTTTGTTGCTCAATCACGCTAAAACGGTTCAACTAATTTGCATGAAATTTCGGAAACAGATAGTTTGTAACCTGGAATAAGCTATAGGTTACCTATTATCCCGGAAATCCTGAAAAAACCCGGAAACTCAGTAGAGGTACCCCGGAAGAGGACTTTGGATAGAAATTCCTGGAATTCCACAAATCCCGTAATCCCGAAAAAGGTTTTAAAAGTATCCTGGAAAAAACGCTTTGGAAGTATAGTAAATTCCCTGCAGATGAAGTCGCGGGTAAAAGCTCGTTTAATATAGGTATACATTTGAACATACGAAGTTATCATACCTATCATGTTTAATTATAGAGATATGTTCAAAACCGCTATAAGCAGATCTGCGCCACCAATTAACGCGAGACAGGTATAGCACAGCATAATTATCGTCGAGACAACATAAAACTTAATTGCTAGAGCGAAATGTAATATGTATCGCGATCATTTTCGTGCACGCCCTAAATTGTAACAAAGATGAGGAGGGCCTCTCCGTTACTAGGTATGTCATTTAAGTGAAAATATACGGCGGTAGAAAAGAGAGAAATGCGAAAAAACTGTCTAGAGCATTATGGAAGGCGGCGGTCCATTACTTTTAATAAAAATAAAATAACAAAATATGAGCGTCCGGCCGCTGAGTGCCCCCGGACGCCGACTTTTATATTAGTGTGAAGTGTGGACTCGCGCCCGCCCGCCTTTCCCGCGCCCTACAGATATATCTAAATAGGTTTTCTTTTTACTGGCCAATCTAGATTTCTCGTATATTAACATGTCGGTTTGTTACTAATACCCTATACCTACAACAAGTGTACTTTTCTAATCTAACATTTAAAATAAGTTTTACTGGGTGATTTTTTTTACAATTAAAGAACCCATGCTTACGTTTGCCCAATGTGAAAGCAATAATATCGTAAATTACTACTTACACGCAGTAACATCTCACGACAGGCACTTATTATCGGTGTCAAAATGCATCTTCGGAATATGGCCTACCCTCAAAGATCTTACGGAATTATGTTCCTTGTAAATCGGTAAAAAGCCCATGTCTACAATATTTTCTGTATAATTTAAGACATTAACATGTCATCTCCCAGGCCACACTAAAATTGGCATGCAAAACGCCACCGTCAAAAAAATATACTTAATTGAACACGTAGAATCACCGTGAGCGATATTTAAATCAACAACAATCGATAATTTAAGTATGCTTTGTAATAAATACGTAAGTTCCATTAGGTATCCTGATCCATTCAACGAAATAGGTAGTATTTTTTGTAATATGATCTCAGTACGTCTTCAACAGAACTCAAACTACAGCAACTAAGTAAGATTTATGAAGGGAGTGGCTCTGAATCGGGAGATGCGTTAATATCTAAGTGAAGCTTACGCACCGAGTTAGCAGTTTGTCGTATCGAAGGGGACCCTCCAGTGGTTCGGCTCTACGGCAGGCTCGAGTGGATAAACAAGGCGAGGTAACAAGCTGAGCGGTCGGCCGCGACAGCGCTTTCGTGCTTCGCCTGCGTGCGCTTCCGCGATGCGTGCCCTTGCGAGCTCCTATCAATCAATGTCCTCTTTTAATGACTTAATTTTGGCATACCTGGCCCAAGCAAGAATGTTGCCGCCTCATACAACAGAGAAAAATACATGATTGCGTCTACTTTACTTATTACTCCGCGAGAGCGACGAACGCCACAGCTAATTGCTGCTCCCTTGCGAGGCTTCGCGGCCAGCGTGGCCATCGTAAAGTCTAACAAAACGAGAACACGAACATACCTATAGAGCTCGCAATAAAACCGCGTGAAAATGGCAATAGCTATTCAGAGGGAGATATTAAAATGCATGGAAATAAATTCGGCGTCGCATTCGGGCGTGCGGCTCTGGGGGTGCAGTAAAAATAAACAGCGACGCCATTAGAACTCACTTCCATATTCAAATTTATGAACGCGTCCACGCCGCCCGCGCGGCCGCCGACCCGCGGCCGGCGATCGCAGTAGCAAATAAATTTGGCGTTTAATTTAAACTTTCAACCCCCGTCACAGGTAGCAGACATTTTAAAACCGTCGAAGCATTTACTTCCCCATAATTTCCCAATAACCTAAACAGAAACACCGACGGGTAAAGTAACGCAGTGAGCAGTATCAACAAACGACGACGCAGGTACTTACAGTGCGTCGGGCGGGAGCGGCGAGGTAACCACGACGCGTGCTTTCGTTTGGATAAACAGAACTTTTCAAAAATTTGTGTATTTAAATCGAATGTGACTCGTGTTTCGTCTATTTCGGGTTAACAGCCGTCCCGATCTGAAATAACACCTCGCTCTAGGTAGAGCCATTCAGAAAACTTGCTTCGTGCATTAATTCATATGGGATTAGATGTCATCATAAACAGGAGTTATTTAGTCAACTGAGGTTAAAAACAACAACAGGAATGGAATAACCGTCCGCTGCTGACGAGTGAAAAATGAGCCTTAAATGGTCAGTTTTAAATTTTTAATAGAAGAGGTAGGTACTTACTCGTAGATGTGGAGTATAAATATTTGCTAACAAACACGACCAACTAGGGAACAAGGGAAGGTTGACGACGTGTCTCAAAATTAGCATAAGTATTTATTGACTGACGTTTATCGTAGTTTCTATGTATGTAATTAAATATGAAATTTTATAATGTCACTGCATAAGTAGGTACTTGAAATCTCCACTTTGACATCTTGACATTGACCAATAAAGTTTCATACGAAAGGACATATAAAAATGTCAGTCATTAAATTTGGTAATTGATTGACGGTTTGGATCTTGTCGGATTTCTGACATTTCCCGATGGAATATATCTGTTAGAATCAAATAGAATAGAATTCATAGACATAGACATTTATTTCTCAATATCAAATTATTTTACATGTCAAAATAAGAGAATTTCACATTGAGATCGTCAGAAAGAATACAAAATAAAAATAAAATGAAGATCAGGAATAAAATGTTTCACCGTTAGGATCGTCTTTTCATACCAAAATAAGAAAAAATGTTAACAAGTAATAGGATTTATATAGTACTGTACAATTGGTATGCCAAATTATAGGTATACCTATTACAAATTAAAAATAAAAGTCCATGTATTCTTTAACAGAATATAACATTCGCTACATCTATACGCCAGTGGCAGGATAGTGTCAATTTAAAATAATATTAAAAGGGATCTGAAAAAAGTTTTCCTTGATGGATTCAAATATCACATTCGCTACAGTTTCCATGTATTTCAATGGATGACGGCCTATGTAGGGTGCGACCCTAGGTGTCTGGGGAGAGCGGATTTCAATCCTTTATGATGTTTTGTTATTTCTACATCCATTCCTACTTAGTTTTGATCGCTTAGCTGTGGCTCAGAATTAATTTGATTTTTTTACCAAAAAAATGAGTGATTGTTATATACTAGCTAAAATAGAATAACAAATTAAAAAATTAAAAAGGGTTTAAAATTATTAAAATTCAATCTCATCATTTTCTTACTGGATATCCAAACTCTGTTTTCGATCCTTTCCAAGTATCACCCGAAACGTCTCCTCATCCTTCCATCTCCACCACCACAACAGCCTATTTGCGTCCCACTGCTGGGCACAGTGCGGGTTGGGGACTTCACACTGGCCCCGCACTGGGCTAGAGTGCAATGGGGACTATAGCCCAAACCCTCTCGTGATGAGAGGAGGCCTGTGCCCAGCAGTGGGACGCAAATAGGCTGTAGTAGTAGTAATAGCTGGGCACAGGCCTCTTCTCATCACGACAGGGTTTGGGCTATAGTCCCCACGCTAGCCCAGTGTGGATTGGGGACTTCACATACACATCCTCGAATTACTTCCTACACAAATCCTTCATTCAAAGTAAACTACACTCAACAGCAATGAAAACGGGTCACTTTGTGTAGGATTTTCCATACAAAGTGACACGTTTAAATTGCTGTTGCGTGTATAATGAAGCGGAATATTTAAAAAATGTTCTCATTAAATCAAATTACATAAACAACCATAAAAAAATCAAGGTGAATTAAGTCAAATGACTTCGTTTTAATTTTAAGGGCACTTCCTTTGCAAGCAGTCAACATTGCGAACAGCGAGATAAGAAAAGTGTGTGCCGTAAATGGGTGAATTTACTTATTTGTATGCAAAAACAAGCATTTATTTGTGTTCTTTCCAAATGCTCCGGTAGGTAGTATGCTACATTATATTAGTAATAAAACTTTGCATTTACAAATTGTTTTAACCACACATGCATCGCAACGGGCTAAAATAAATGTGGAAAGTGTTTCCTCAATTAGTCTCGCCACTTGACACTAGATGGCGCTGAGGTTGTGATCAATTGAACCGGCAGGTACTTAGGTAGATAAGTAAACAATCAACAAACCATCAGACACAATGAAAAACATTGTCATGCACTTTTAAGCTCATATAAGTATTTTAAAGGCGTCATCTTTCTTATTAACACTTCTTTAACTTTACCCAAGTAGGTAACTAGGTAAAATGAACGAATTGAACGATTCATGAATGAATGAATGATGAAGAGGAAATTAACTTTATATAAAGACGCCTATTTGATAATTTTTATGATTTATAAAAGCCCAATTGCGCTTAGGTTATTTTTCAGTTGACCTGAGTAGGTCGATTCCGCTGTGGGCCGGCGGGATAAAAACGCTCGGCCTTGACACGCCGGTGGGTGTTATTGTGCGGACCTATTTGGAATAGGTAGAATGTTTATTTTTAACTTCTTAAATTCAAAACAAAGAGACATACCTAAGTAGCGCGTTTTTTTTATTGCTGTAACCTCGTACAATGAATTTATAAGTACTATTTTTGTATTCATTATTCAGTTCAAAATAATTGACAACGTCGAACATTTAATTTAAGTACCTACAATGTAGAAGTACAAAAGGTTTTGTGATATATTTCAATTAGAAAACACAATTTAAATTTTATCTACGTACCGATACCGATTTCAAGTAGGTAAGTAGGTATGTAATTCAAAACATCGCATTTGCTAACATTTCGGCTCACATCAAATTTCTTTAATCTTTTCAATATGTCCGGAGATAAGCTGTAACAAACCAAAAGAAGGAGACAATTATCACACTTTTCACTATAGATCAATGCCTGTTTAGATAAAATATTTAGTTACCTAGTTGAAATTTGATCCAGTATAATCATAGGTAAGTAGTTGGCTGATTTTGTTAATCAAAAAGTTTTTTTGCATTATACCTAAGTACATAGATACACCTATGGGGTAGGTACCTACGTAGGTAAGTATAGGTACCCCTGTACCTACCTAAAGACGTCCACTGCGGATTTGACGATGAATATAAAAATACATGTATTTTTATACGTTATGTTTACATTTTAGGTGTATTTTTATTTTAAATATTTACCTAGGTTTGTGATAAAAATGAACTTATGAAACTGGTTAAACTAAACCAACATAGGTAGGCACAACATAGGTACCTACTTGAGAAATAATTTTGTCTAAAATATGTTTTCATTAGGTCCTTACTAAAATCATCAAATATAGGCACCTAAGTATACATCCCATAAAACCTTAGGTAGGTATTCGCACAAACAATCCATCCCAAATCATTCTTCCTTACCTAAGCGCTTCTAACATTTAAACACGCAAAGTCATGTCCTCTGCATTTGACTTGTTTAAAACCTAATCAAATTATCTGGAGTCTGCTGGATGACTGGCAGATACGAGATTGCCGCCACGGGAGGCCCGGGAATCGAACCTACTAGATACATTTAATTTGAAGCCAGCTCCCGGCCTCCGCTTTTTAATAACTACCCTCGTAAAGTTTTTTCGGACCTAGTTACGGGTGTCGGCGATTGGTCACGATCCGATGTTTCGGATATTTTAATCAAAATCAGTTGTCGAAACGATGATGGTTTATTGTGAACATTTTTTACACTACCTAGTATTGTGTGCTCAGGATGCTCTCTGTAAGACGATTTGAATTATAAGTAAGCTAAGCATTCAATTCAAAGTGACGATTCACTTCAATTAAGCAGATTAATAAACCTAAGTGTACCTACTGTATAGTGTCTCCATATCATTTCCTAAGTACCTAATAGTCAGCACAACAAAAATTTTGCACATTCATAAACTTAAATAGAGTACATTGCATGTGTATAGTAAACAAGTTAAAATAAACCCACTAAATAATGAAATATAGGTACCCAACAACTAAACCGTTATTAATTAAGGACGAGCTACTTAAACTATTAGTACCTATAAATTAAGTAGGTAGGTATAATAATATCAACATCGTAAACACAAACTTTTTTTTACATATATTAACCACCAATCTACTTATATTTAACCATGACAAAACGCAATGCAATCTACTTTAGATTGCATTTTATTTCCAAAAAGACCAAACATTTCAAAAGCAAAATAAAACAAAACTTATTTTCGAACTTTACTTAACTTTCAAAGAACATTCCTCCGCATACGAGCCAAAGGAGCAACATCGATACCTACATTTTATTCAAACTACTTTTTTGTTATGATTGACTGGCTGGAAAACAATAAATTAGATGACGTAGTTAATTAGTGCATGTGGGAGGCTTCGCGGGCCGCACGATCTAGCGGGGCGCCGCCCACCGCCTCGCATATCGGTTATGAATATGAGGCGTTATGATTATGAAAATATGCCCCGCCCCGAATATGGAAGTGGGGGGGTTGCAGCGCGTGCGAATGGGCGAAGTTTGATTTATGAGCCGGGCGGTGCCCCGCCCCCTGTCATAACTGTGTACCTGGTGCGCGCGTGCGCCGCCGCCCGCCGCCCGCGGCCGCTCAGTCGCGCTTCAGATGGCGAGCGGCGCGCCCGGCCGCACCCCGTGTTAGCCCGAGTCCGCGAGTGACTGTGCCAGGCCATGCGCCGGCCCTAGCCGCCATGCCGCGCGTCAAGCCTTCCTGCGTCCGCCGCGTCTCCATCGGTACTAAACTAACCTAACACACACACCACACAGTGATTATTCAATTTTAACCCCGGTGATAAAAATCATGATGCATCTAGCGACCGTTAAATTCGGCATCCAGAAAGTGAGCACTAAAATTCGCCGCCGTGGTGAGTACAGTGCAGTGACACACACAACAACTCGTTGGGAAACACGAGGTAGGTGCGGAACAGTAACAAGTGAAACCCTTAGTACTGGAGCAACTTTCAAAAGTTGGCAGAATATAAACACCTGTATCAGGTGTGTTCAACGTTTGCAAACTTCAGGTTATAGGTTACCTATTCTAGAAAAGTTTTAAAGTCATGAAAACAATACTTTCCCGTAAAGCTAAAATTGATTGCTTTTTTTAAGACATGAAAAACTTTTCAGATGTGTTTCTGAATAATTGGATTTTTTTTATTGTTTTACGGAAATACTTACTTGATTTTAATTTCGAAAATATTTTCAGTCTAAAATATTTCCCTGAAAAGCACATTATTTTTAAAGAATTGCTTAAATATATTCTTAATGAATTGTTCAGGTTCAGACTATTTAAAAACTGTGTGATGTTTTTCAATAAGGTTTAGATGTGCTCAATAAAATTAATGAACACATAGTTTGCATTTTTTTTATTTTATCTGGCAATGAATATTATTTATAATTAATCACAATAAATTCATACGTTAAGTAACATACAGTTAAAGTACCTAAGTGTCTTGCAACATACTGAGAAATATTTCCAGATTCATAATGGAAGTCAATTTTTAATATTGCCATTATGGCTTATCTCTCCGTCGGTTTTATGGGTGCTCTATAAAACACTAAGCGACGTTTATCTGCCAGCTATTGAAATAACGTACCTATTCACATTCTTATGAAATATGTATGTATAATCAGTTTGTTTGCTCTACTATTAAAGTCGAAAAACTTGTTCATGTTCCGGTTCTAGCCAAACGCTGATATGCATAATGCTTCCATTTACGCTCGATGATGAATAATTACTACAGATATAATTTATAGTTTTGTAAGTAGATTAATTAGCTCTCAGCTTAAATTATAAAGTTTAAAATATTTTAATGGGGATTGTGGCGATAAACGATATATAAATTTACTGTGCGTGGGTCGACTCTTTAAGTACCTAACTATTTACTTGCCTAAAAACAAAAGTCTCCATCCTATCGCTAGAGATCAGAAAACTTTTATAGGCAGTATATTAACCTCACGTCACTTAATAAAACGCCTGAAAATATTTCTTTACAATCGGTACGGACGCATCTACATAAAATGTAAAGATTAGAAAAAGAACCAGATAAAATCTGTGCAATATTTATCTACCTGTAACTTGAACAATTTTTGACGGTAACACAATCGCAGTTGTTTTGTCAACAGTATAATAGCGGGTGTACGTTGCGGTATGGTGACACTTTGGATTTTTTGCCGCTTCCGCGTAATGCCGCGGCGGGCTCAAACGGCTAATCCTTCATTTTATAAATAATCTTTCGTTACAAATAACTATTAAGCGTCTCAGAAATGAGTCTGGTAATCCGCCGCTTTGTCGGTGCTCACTTCACGTCCAGCATCGCACACACCGCCAATGGACATGCATTTTTTTTTTCAATTTTCTCAGAAGTCCCTTTGAAAATACCTACCGTATTCAAGTTTTATCCAAAATAGAATCATTAGTAATAATATAAATATGACTTAATGTGAAAATAAATAGAGGAAGAGGGACATTTTGTTCAAATAATTTTCATAAAAAGTCTATATCGGATGCAAAGTAAGTAATGACGGCACTAAGTAAGTACCTATTGCTACCTACAACTTGTTTGTGACTATTTTATAAGTATATGTGAATGGTAATGAAAAAAATATACTTATAATTAACAAGTAAGAGATCTAGTCCGGTAGATAGTACTAACCTACTCAACAAATGGATAAAAATATCAACAAAAACCGTTTCTGCATGTTAGCTATTTACATGTTTAACTTAGTAAATTTTAGACATTGATACACATTTTAATGGAGCCGTGAGTTAAATAACTATATATACTCAACCAAGAATATATTAAATAATAATAATATTCGATAGAAACTAGAAACTGGTTCTTAATCTATCTTAATTTAATTGATCACGTTTTACGAATTAATGAATAATATAGGTAGGTACCTATCTCAGAGATTCAACCTCGGTAAAGGGGGACCAAGTTTCGCCGCAAAAATGTTTCTAAGTTTCAAGCGACGTGATTATTTCGGTGTTATGTAGATATCTATGCTTCTCTGAGATTGTTCTTTTACGTTTCTTTTGGTTTACCTACTATATCTTAACGAATTTTGATTTTAAAATAAAACTGTAGGTCGCTCAACATAAGACCAACCATTATTTTTGAGTCACAATATTTATTTATATTAAAATTCTGAAAAGTATTGTTTTGAATTACTAATCTCCTAAAAGAGCATATTTTCATATCATTTTATATTTTTGAAAGCCAAGCCGAGCCTTTGACTGTTTATCGCGCGTAACGCGGTTTGTCTATCTAGATACTAATAATAAGTCTATAGAAGAAGTCGCATCTGAAACTTGAAAATTAAAAGAAACTATCAAAGTCGAGAGGAGTAGGTATATAAACGATACTGAACACAAAATAATGTATGTATGTATGTATGTCCGGATTTAACTCAAAAACTACTGGATGGATTGCAACAAAAGGTAAGGGGGTAGTTTATAACACTGGTCAACATGTAGGCTACTTGTTATCCCGAAAAAACGCATAGTTCCCGCGGGAACGCGACTTCCGAATTCCACACGGACGAAGTCGTGGACAGAAGCTAGTTTATAATTATTTAATAAAAGAATATAGGTAGATACCTACCTATGCCAGTGATTCCAATCTTAATACTTACTTGATAATCTTCCATTACAGAACGTATACCTAACCATAACATAACTATGCATAGGTCAGGATTTTTCAAGTAGTACATACTTGAAAAATCCTGACCTTCTTGTAATTCGTCTTGTTAGATATTAAATAAGTATTTTTTGTAAAATGGTTTAAGATTTATAAAGTATTATCATTTGAAAACATGAAAATTAATAGTTTACGTATATTTTCATATTCATCTTTTTTCTCTTTCCAACATATATTAATATTTCATCTTTATTGTATTTCCAAATGATGCTCTAAAAATAAAAAATAAATTAATAACTGAAGACCCCTAAGGCAAGAGTAGCTGAAATAAAATATAGCAACCTCAAATAAAATATTATTTCTTACAAAAAAGTGTTGATTTGCATCGAAACGATATTTACATTATGCTTCAGTTTTCTTCAATATTTTCTTCAGAACTAGGTAAGTAGATAATTGTGTAGGTAACTAAGAATCTGTCAATTTTACTTGTCTCGTAAACTTTTTTTTAAATAAACCGTTTCTTAGCAACATAAAATAGATATAATCTGATAAAAAATAAGCAAAACATTTTTACGTATACCACTGAAATGGGGATTGACGAGACAGAAACTGGCAAAAAAAACAAGCTCTCTTTTAAAAAATAAGCTATGGTGAGACTTTGATAAAATATCTGGCAAAAGCTTCACAATTGATAGCGGAAGTTAGCAGTTTGCTTGCAAAGGTTTAATACCTTTTACATCACCCTTGGCCATAAAGTGGGATTTTCTGCCCGCTACGCGGAGAGAAAATCTCACTTCTTGGCCAAGGCAAGACGTAAAACTTTTGACAAACCACGGGCGGTTATATTCGTAAAGCCCCAGATCGCATATTTACAGAAACCTGCGATCTGGGACATTTACGAATTCACCACCCTAGGTCTGTAATGTACTATTTTATAACCTTTTTTTATTTCATTTATCATTGCAAATTGAATTGGAGTTGTCTTCTTGCCAAATAATAATGCTACGCCACATACCTCGTCATAAATATACCAAGTGTTTAGATAAACAAGATATCTTTGTTACAAGCGGTACTTATACCACATAGGGCGGACAGGACCTATAAAAGCACGATTTCGAATACAATTCGAATGAAATGTCAATGTTTGCGTGCGAGGACGTCTGTGTGCGTGCGAGGACGACTGAACACTTGTAAATGTGTGTGTAACACTACGCGAGCCAATGATTCACTCTCCATCTCCGGATGAAACAAATGACGGCAAGGGCGAGTTGCGCGCCGGATAGATTCAGGCGGGTGATTCTGTGGCCATTCTGTATGTAGTTATCTTTTAACCACTTTACGTTTGTTATAGGTAGCTATATGAAATTAGGTACACGAAAAGTATGGCTTACAGCAGGCGGTAATACCTATAATCGCTGTGCTTTTGAGAACTTTGTGCATTACTTAAACCTATTTATTTAAATTTACAATTTTACTTCGCTACTAAAAACTCAATACCTATTTCAAATGCCAAACGTTATCGCAAAGCGTGTCACGTTCACTTTGTCTTTGAGCGACATCTATCGCCGAGTAGCAGAAGCTCGCCAATCTAATGCGATTTCATAGTATCCGATATTTTCTCTCTTCCTGAACTAAACAGTTCTAATAAGTGCTTAGTTAAAATTATTCGATACCTACTAATTAATTGTTTTTGTAATTAATTATTTAAGTTTACTGCTGAAATTGATGTGTTGGTTTTTACTGCTGCAATTTTTAACAAATAATATTTATTCAAAGCCGTATATGATAGGTACTTATATCTATCTAAACTATAATAAAATGAGAGTTTTTAGGGTTCCGAACCTCAAGAGGAAAAAACGGAAACCTTATAGGATCACTCGTGTGTCTGTCCGTCCGTCTGTTACCTGCAATTTGCTTCGAAACTACTGTACCGATTGAGTTGCAGTTTGGTACGCACATGTAGGTTAGTGATCCAGAGCCGTGGACCCGGACGTAAATTAATTAATTTCAAACATGGACATTTTTCGGGAATAAATTAGAAAAAATAATAAAATGTTTTCAAACTACTTAAGTAAGTACATACCTAAGTATATCATTTGACATGAAATAAAAGAGATACACTTACCTACTTGTCATCTCAAATATTTATTATTTTATTTTAACTCGCTCTTGGCCGGTTTTTCTCTTTCTGTAGGTACGTCTGTTTCCTAGTGCCACTGTATCCACTTGTGAAAACTGTTATATAGGTTAGGTTTTCTTAAAATCGGATTTATTTTTGGCATGTAGGTTCCTTCCTGGAGGAGTTTAGTGGAGCAAATGTCAAACTTTAATATGGATATGAGTAAGAAGAAATATATGATATAAATAAATAAGTAGTAGGCATATCTACTACTCCTTATAAAGTAAAAAAGGTACCTACTTTATACTTACATATTTAGCTTAAAATATAGCTACAAATAATATACTTACCTACGCCTGTTGAGATTACACTCATAATTAAATATTATTTGCCTCTCGCATAGTAGGTACCTAGGTTGTATTGTAAAATAACAGCCGTCTTACTTACCTAGAAAAGTAATGAAACATTCAAAAATTTATTAATCAAGATTAATAACAGGCATAAAACGGAAATGGCGGATAATATTTTCATGTAGGTAAATAGTTAGGTACAGTCGAGTTCATTAATATGTGTACACTTTTTGACCTTATTACAACGTGGTAAGGTGCAAAAGTGTGTATATATTGGCGAACTCGACTGTACGTAACGTATGTACAAAAAATTCTGTTGGTAAGTACCTTACCTACACACCTTAAATTACGTACCTACTAGAGGTTGATTGGTGTGTAACTGTTCTATTGTTACATGTATATAATGTTATATGTATATTTGAAGAGAATGATCATTTTATGCCAGAGTTCACGAGTAGGTGGGTAGGTATATTGCACAAACGTGGTTAAATAATTGTAAATGAAATAATTATACTAAAACGAGTAAGTAGGTAAATTTTATTATATTTTTCTCTGCATATAAGTAGGTAAATATACTCGTATATTTAGAGGTACCTACGTATTTAAAACGATCAGCTCTCGGTCGGTATATGTAAAGTAGGTATGTTTAAAAGTAATCATTTTTACCATGTATAGGTATAAATTATACACCCACACCCTACCTCGACCTTGCAGCATACCTTATTTACAATATAAAATGTACATTAATTAAATAATACAATGTAGGATTTTAAAATATACCGATTTTTCCACTTCATAATTTAAATGAAGCCCGAAATTTTGTCTTCAGATATTCATGTCGCTAGATGGCGAGTTCAAAAAGGTGCTTCTTTGAAATTCGAAACATTGAATGTAATTAAAGCATTATTGTATAAATTATGATGGTAAACACATTTTAAATAACTACGCACTGACAACATATCATGTCAAACAATGATCGATTTCATTCCTTTGACATTTAAATTTATACCTATCTACTTATATTTATCTACCTACCTACTTTGGGAATTAGGTACTGTTTCTACTCACCACGTAAGTAGTTTGACATCCGATAGCTAAGGCATATTTAGCGAAAGACTTGATTGTAATGAATGAAGGTGAGACATAGACATTTATTTCTCAATATCAAATTACAGCATATTTTACATGTCAAAATAAGAGAATTTCACATTGAGATCGTCAGAAAGAATACAAAATAAAAATAAAATGAAAATCAGGAATAAAATGTTTCACCGTTAGGATCGTCTTTTCATACCAAAATACCATAATATACCGATCAATAAATTAAGCATGAAATTACGGGGAAAATTGTCTAATTACAGTTTCTAAAGTTATACTTAGTTAACTGTATGTATGTATACTTGCATAATGGTTATTTATGTAGATCCCAATCCTACCAACCTCGATAAATTCGCACCTATACACTGTACCTTCAGAAAATTCTAAATCAATGGCTGAGTAGACTTGAGTCAAAACAACATCCATTCCAAATATTATAAATTCGAAGGTAATTTTATCTATTTGTTAAGTACCTCTTCAAGCTTAAACCACTGAACCAATTTGAATTAAATATAGTATGGTGTGGAAAAAGTTGGAGTACCTACCGGGAAAGGACGTAGGCTCCCTTTCATCCTGGAGATACGTATAGTTCCGCGGTAACGCTATTCCGCACGGACGAAGTAGCGGGCGGAAGCTATAGTTTAATATATGTATGTAACCAGCTTCTGTTAGTTACTTTCGCATTTATACCTAGTAAAAGTATGGCTAATTAGAAACGTTTCTAGATAAGTTAGTAACTTGGTCAAAAAGGTGAAGAAGAAAAACCCTCCTTCTGTTTTACTTAGTACATATGTAGCTATACTAGCTATACTCAGTCAATTCCATTACCGATGCAGGATATTTTTCATTAAAATCCAATTATTATGGACCTGGAATTCGGCGTTAAATCCGCAGTCAGTCGGGGTCTAATTTAACGTGTGTTTTCAAAGGGGATGCGCTATCCTAGTCCTAGGAGGTAGCTTTATTAAAAACTAGCTTTTGTCCGCGAATTCGTCCACGTAGAATTTAAACACACTATCACCGGGACGTTTATCAACGCGATGCCGTTGCATCGCGGCCGAAACATCGAGGTAAAATATAAATAGTTTTTACGCGATTAAGTCCCGCTGATAGTGTGTTTAATATGAGTGTGTATCGCGAAAGATTGAGACAATGCACGTAGAATTTGTTTAGAGCGTTCCCGCGGGAACTATTCATTTTTCCGGGATAAAAGTAGATATGTTCACCTGTATTATTACAATGTACCCCCATAGCCATACCTTTTACCATACCATACATACCCCGTAAATATGCTAATCCAAACAGTAGGTACTTCTCGAGTGAAAACCGGACATACATACATACATATGGTCAAGTGATTTATAAGGACTTCTTATTTAGAAGAACGAATTAATGAACACTGACATATCCCGATGAATTTTCACTATCGATATCACACAAATAAACACTTATCTACAGTTCTACATATATATACTTACACTACACACAACATATACATATATAGAAAAAAATCAGATTTGAAAAACCTTGGATAACATAATTAACTAAGCTGTTTTTGTTCAAGGTGAAAGTTCCGGTTCGTGTTCAGAAGAAGAAATCAACAATGTTATACCGGAGGAAGCGAGAGACCGCACTGAAGCGCACATGTGCCCGCGCTGCCAGGAGCAGTTCGACAACCTGCACGAGTTCCTGCACCACAAGCGTGTGTGCGATGAGAAGGCGCTCCAGATGGGCGAGGAGAGAATGCACTCCGACCCCGAGGAGATGGTCGTGTCAGGGGACGAAGAGATGGATGAACCGAACAAACGGTTAGAGCAAGTCCGACGGCATCGGCAAGATGCCGAAAACAATAACAGCCTCGAAGAAGGAGAGGCGGAAGTGCCTGAAGCCGACGAGCCGCCGGTGGGACTGCCGTTCCCAGTCGCAGGTCACGTGACGCTCGAGGCGCTCCAAAACACTAAAGTCGCCGTGGCACAATTCGCTGCTACAGCCATGGCAAACAATGCCGACAACGAAGCGGCTCTACACGAACTAGCCGTCCTACAGAGTACGCTATTCACGTTACAGCACCAGCAAGTTTTTCAACTACAGTTAATACGACAGTTACAAAATCAACTTTCGCTAACAACACAAAGAAAAGATGATCCGGATGAAAACCCGCCTATGATAGAGCCGGAGACGATAGTGTCAGTGCCTGCCGCTCGATCGCCGTCGCCGCCTCGTCCGCCGCGGGAGTCTTCACCTCCTCTACCCATGCCTCCCACTAGCCAAAGCCTACCGTCTACTCACGCGCATCTTAATCCAAGGACAGAACAGATCTCCATTCCTAAAATCCAAACCTCCACACCACCAGCGATGTCCCATCCGCCTTACAGTTCCATATCATCGTCTTTAGCGTCTTCGATAATCACAAACAATGATCCACCACCCTCCCTCAATGAACCGAATACGCTCGAGATGCTTCAGAAACGCGCTCAGGAAGTACTGGATAACGCATCTCAAGGTCTATTGGCAAATAACCTTGCCGATGAATTAGCCTTCCGTAAATCAGGAAAGATGTCGCCCTATGATGGAAAAAGTGGAGGACGAAATGAACCGTTTTTCAAACATCGCTGCCGTTACTGCGGGAAAGTCTTTGGAAGCGACTCTGCACTACAAATTCATATTCGTTCGCACACAGGGGAACGACCATTCAAATGTAATGTTTGTGGATCTCGTTTTACGACTAAGGGAAATCTCAAAGTACATTTCCAAAGACACACTTCGAAATTCCCACATGTCAAGATGAACCCTAATCCGATTCCGGAGCATTTGGATAAATATCACCCACCACTACTAGCGCAACTGTCGCCAGGACCGATTCCAGGCATGCCACCTCATCCACTTCAGTTTCCTCCAGGTGCACCAGCGCCTTTCCCGCCGGGCTTGCCGTTGTATAGACCGCCGCACCACGATCTCCTACCTCCTCGCCCTCTCGGAGATAAACCTCTACCGCCTCATCCATTATTTGCAATGCGCCAAGAACAAGATGCTCCGGCTGATCTCAGTAAACCTTCCGCGCCGAGCCCCTCTCGATCCGCACCCGAAATGTTTAAATCTGAGCCACAAGATGAGGAAAGTCAGCGAGATTCCAGTTTTGATGACACAGAACGTGTTTCACCAAAACGAGAACCAGAAGAAAACGATGCCACCCAAGAGGCTGAACATGATCGATACCCTTCCACGTCCCCTTACGACGACTGCAGCATGGACTCAAAATACAGCAATGAAGACCATATCGGCAGAGAAAGTCCGCATGTGAAGCCCGATCCCGACCAGCCGGAAAATTTATCAAGTAAGAATTCATCGATATCTGGACCAATTTCAATAGCAACGGGACTACGTACATTTCCCACTTTTCCTTTATTTCCCAACTCCCCGCCTAGCAGTATTTCGTCAGGTAGCTTAACTCCATTCCACTCCTCCATCCATGGGGTCGTAGATCTAGCTCGCGACCCTTTGTATTATAATTCGCTTTTACCACGTCCGGGTAGCAACGACAACTCGTGGGAAAATTTGATCGAGATAACAAAAACGTCAGAAACAACAAAATTACAGCAGCTAGTAGATAACATAGATAACAAAGTTTCGGATCCTAATGAATGCATAGTTTGCCATCGCGTCCTCTCTTGCAAAAGTGCATTACAAATGCACTATCGAACCCACACGGGTGAAAGGCCTTTTCGCTGCAAACTATGCGGCCGAGCATTTACCACTAAAGGCAATTTAAAGACTCACATGGGTGTCCATCGTATTAGGCCTCCAAGTCAGATGTTACACCAGTGTCCTGTTTGTCATAAAAAGTTTGCTGATCCTTCTATTTTACACCAACATATACGCTTGCATACCGGTGAGCGTACAAACAGCCAGTACGATCAGGTCCATAATGTTGAAGTTAACGGCTACCCGACATTGAGTAACGGATCAGACGCTAGCGACTATCCTCCGTACCTCGTGCTCCCAACGCCCTCGTTCCCCACTCCCTCCACTCCCGGCGACCGACGGGCGGACTCCCGCGGGACCGACGATGAGAGCGGCCGGGACGAGCGCGAGCCCGCTAATCGGGAGTTCGACCGACGACTCGGATACGAAGGATCGTCGAACTTCGCCGCTCTCCGTCTGCGCCTCGGCGTTCGAATGCGAAGTAAAAAACATCACCACAACGGCTTCCCTCCCATCGGCGACAGGTTCGGAGAGCGGGCGGAGCGCGCGGGCCTCGCCG
>OZ020275.1:8874423-8950518 GCA_963971205.1 Aethes cnicana
AATATAAATAGGAATTATTTTTATGTATATAGAAGTTTTTCTGTAGAATATAATTTTTAGATTTTTGTGACTTATACCTACTTACTGTGTAATAAAAAATAACTTATTACAGTCACAAAAGTACCTAATTATGCAAAAAGCAAAAATATTCTCTGACCACAGGCGGGAAATAGGAAATTCAGATTAACTTGAATGGTAAAATTAGTTATTTAAAATTGGGAAGCCACAATATTACACTAACTAAAAAAATTCTGCCTTTATATAGTCACGATCGCCGTTGCCAACAAGGCATTATAAAGCACGACACAACTTAGAAGGCACGCGGCGAAGCACTTAAGCCGTTGACGCAGTCTATTATTGCTTAATCCACGCTCCTTCTAAGTTGTTTAAACCTTGTAATCCAATGAGAATTTTGGTCTAATTACCCTTGTACCTCAGGTCCACATGGGCACCCACATGTGGAGCGGCGGTGCGTCGCGGCGCGGGCGCCGCATGTCCCTCGAGCTGCCGCCGCGGCCGCTGCACGAGCCCCACGACCTCCTGCGGAGGCCTGACCTCTTCTACCCCTATCTACCCGCGCCATTCCTCAACGGCATGCAGCAAAAGGTAACCACCACTAAGATAACAGCTAATCTACTTTTCCAATGAGAACTACATGGTACTACCTACAAAGATGCTGTCAGTTTCTTTTTATACCAACAAATGAACCATCTTATTGTTAAGTAGTCACCGCAACCAATACAATAAATAGCGTCGTGTAAACCCCGTGCCGTGCTTGCAAGTAGCTTATATTACAAAAAGGGCTTTTTCGTAGCTAGTATGTGTTATAATCGATAACGTCCTAACAGCATATTTCCTTCACCAGCTGAACGAGATATCGGTGATCCAACAGAGCGCGGGTCAGAACGGAGTCGGCAAGTTCCCCGGGCTGCTTGGTTTCGGGGCGTTCGGCGTGCGGCCGGGCGCGGCGTCGCCGCTGGAGCGCCCGCCGTCGCTGGAGGGCGACGAGCGGCAAGCGGCCATGAGGGAGCTGGCCGAGCGCGGCCGCGAGCTGGCCGAGCGCAGCAGGCTGCGGGAGGAGGACTACCGCTCCCCGCCCGCGCACACGCCGCACGCGCCCCCCGCCGCCGCCTCCTCCCCGCCCGCGCACCACCCGCACCCCCTCGCCTCGCTCCCACCCCCCGCCCGCACCGAAGGACTCACCGTCTAAACCCCCACTGCATTTACCAGACGATTCTTACCATTCCAATTCAAAGTTTCAAAAGGGGAGGAAGTCGTGTTTATAATGTACAAAAACTATTATAGGGACACCGAGCGACTGTAATGTGCAAAGTGTAGTGCTATTTAACAAATGTTATTCCACGTTATACGCCTAGTGTTGTAAGTTATATGCATGAGTACGGCCGGTGGCAATCGGGGGCGACCCCACGCGTATGTCATTACTCTGTGATAGAGCACATTTGCCAACTGTATCAACTCATGCTACACGAGTGGCATGATTTTTGGATACAGACGAATGTGCTAACATCAAAAGTAAATATAAATGAATAAATTATCCCAAAAATTAATTAAAGTTTAAGTCTTATTATATAAAACTGTAAATAAAATGTATGATATAATAATAGATTAAGATATAGCAAAATTGTCAATATTACAGATAATAATGGTACGTTTTATTGTACAACACTCGAGTGGAGTGCGATATGCATGATTTTTATCTTATGCCACATTCCAACAAGCATAAAAGTAATCTTACTTTAACGCACCTTTTATGAAACTATTCAACTGTAAGATTGTTAGTAAACCTACATCGAAAACGAACTTTACCTTCACAATTAATTGCACATGGCTCGACTAGTTGGAGCCGTTCTTGTTGTACAATAAAATAATATGTCAAAATCCCTACTATTCGTGACAACACAACGTCTATACATACATTATACGAGTACATTTCAAACTACCTACCAATTGTTGACCTAAGTTTAAATTATTGTAACAACAGAGGTTAATGACGTATTCATATCATGTAAATTAAAAAGTATTTGCATTTGAGGTCTACATAGTTGTAAGTAATTAGAGTCATAGCTATTATATTGCTTTAGAATACTTTGACATATCTTTGTAAAATACGAGCGACTGGTGTAATGGCAGGTCTTCTTGAAATTAATAGGTTATTTATTACCGGTAAGGGTGCTCCGGCGCCGGCAGACTGACCCTACGCGAGATGTTTCCAAAGCCCTTGTAACATTTCTTTCCACTGTGCATTTTCTCGATGATGATTATGATAGTCACCGTTAGTAAAGTCTTCATGTTCGGTTCGTTGTGAACTATGTATGTTTTATGATTACTAGTATCTGTGTATAAATGTCCCACTAAATTATTTATGTAAAAGTATAAATCATGCATGCACTCTTAGTATTGAAGAAGGCTTGTGAGGCGGTAGGCCTCACTACAATTTAGTTGTAAAGAGTAAATTCTCATAGCACCTACAATTTATTAATTTTCAAGTTGCAAATAGATCCTAGAGAGTAGTATTAGTCATGAATATGATGTGTCATGGTCATGTCAGTATAAATAATCATTGTAAATTATTAAATGTTTATGTAAATGTCCAAAAAGTATTCAAATTATTTAAAAAACAATTATATCAATAATTATTTTCTTTTTTGTTCTCCATTACCCTCGAATCCTACATTTCAAGTCTTCATGTATCGTTCAGACCACCTGATGGTTACACAATACTAAGCCTGGGTTGCATCAAATGGCCGCCGATATTTAAAATATAGAGAAAATGGCGTTTCTATATTATGGAGTGACAGCTGGCGCCACATTTAATAGGGTTTACTCCGAAAGTTGGCAACGTCGCAAATAGCTGTCAAATATTTCGCTGTTTTCATTAATTTCTGAATAATGAAAACAGATAATTCATGTTTTCATTGCTCTATGGTTGAATAAAACATTAAGTATGGATTGCAACAATTATCATAGGAACGCGAAATTTTTAGGATTATGGAAGTACTATCTTTTGAAAACTTTCCATCGCATTTTCCATGCATTTTAATGTAATCTTATCATTTGAATGTCTAACCAACAAATATAAAACGAGACGCGTCATTCAACCATAGAACGATATCTTCCTTTTTAATTCAGCAATATTGAGAAATTAATAAGAACAGCGAAACATTTAAAATATATATGCGACGTTGCCAACTTTTGGGATAAACCCTCCTAATGGAGGACGTTAAACCTACTTGATGCAACCCAGGCTTAAATCATCGTGATCAAGATATACCTCATCTCGACACACTTCTTCAAATACCCGTCCGGTCCGTCTTTACCCGCTAACCTGCCGCCAAAGAGCATCGCTTGCACTGTTGTGTTCGGATAGGGGGTTAAGAGCCGGTGAAATTTCTGGCACAGAGGCATTCCATCTTAGGCCTCAGGGTAGGCAACGCATTCGAGATCTTATGATTTCTTAATGCGGGATCACAGGATTTCGGTGTCCATGGGCCGCAGTGACCACTTACCATCAGGTGGGCTGTGCGCTCGTTTGCCTATACCAATGATATATAAAAATATTGGACAAGTCCATTAGCATCGGATGGGATTATTTCAACTACATTATAAAGAGCGACCTCATAGAGGGCTCAGATATTTTTCACAAATTGCCTCTATTATTAATGAAGCTTACTTTTTTGTTAAATATAAACATTTTTTTTCTATGTACTTGTCTAATGAGGCCGTCATGGTCTATTTTACTTTATGGGTCAATGGCATTTAAAGGTTGGATAACTTAAAAACCAAATTGTTTTCGGTAGTTTTTATTGAGTACTTGACTTATCGAGAGTTCATTACAAGATTATTTTCTATAGGGACAAACGACTATTAAAATTAGTATGTATTTGAAATGAGTTACATTATGGTTGATAGCAAAAAGTATCCAAATCACAACTTACTGCTATTTTACGATATTACAACACTACAGATGGGAAAAAAAACCTAGGTAATTTTGTAAAATACTTGGAAATTTTAAACTTGACAGCAAAATTTAGGATGAGTTGTTTCAACCACAGAGATAGAGAAACTTCACAATCTGTGCCTCTGCTGAGACTTTCATATTAAGAAAGTCCCATTCAATAAGATGTGCTATACATCTGTATGAATGGGACCTTCTTAAGGGTTTGTAATTTTGAAACAACTCACATGTAACAAGGTAATTGTATAGACTGACAATCTCCTTACATTGCAGCTTACATCGGAAAAGCTCTGTATGTGAGCAATATGCGAGCGCCTAAAAAATTTCATACAGGCTACCCAGAGAGCGACATCTATTATCGCATTTGACACTTGTTTCGGGCGAACGCCGATTTGTATGAAGGTTGTCGACTTGTCGTTCCAGGTTTACCTTTGTTCATGCGTGCAGGCACAGAAAAAATAAGGTAAACCTAGAAGGACAACCTTCAAACAAATCAGCGTACGCCCGAAATAAGTGTTAAACGCGATAATAGATGTCGCTGCCTGGTAGCCTGCATATAAATTTGAACTCCATGAGCGACATCTAGATGGCGCTGTACAGGTGAAGTATGAAAAGTTGAAGCGCCCTGGCTATTTCCGATGTACGCCGTAATGTAAGGAGATTGACAACCTAATATAATTACCTTGTCTCTGGTGTAGGGTAGAATTAGAAGTTGATGACGCTGGCGAGTTTCTTGACGCGGTTGAGCAGCAGGTCGCCCTCGCGTATGGTGGCCTGGTAGAGCTGGCCACGGTCGGCATCGGCGCCGCGGCCCGCGCCCGTCACCACGCAGCCGGCCACCGCGTCGATGCGGCACTGCAGCCGGCCCGCTGCTGTGAAGCTGGACAGAAAAAAACAAGAGTGATTTTCACGTAATTCGTTCCTTGACAAGGGCAATCAAGATAATCTTCTATCACTACATAGTATCATAGAAAAACTACGGTTTACCGGTTTAAGGTTTACCTAGAATGCCAACCTTTATACAAATCAGCGTACGCCCGAAATAAATGTTAAATGCGATAATAGATGTCGCTGCCTATCTAGGTAGGCTATCTAGCCTGTATACAAATTTTAACTCTATGAGCAACATCTAGATGGCGCTGTACAGGCGAAGTATGAAAATTTGAAGTACCCTGGCTATTGCCGAGGTACGCCGTAATGTAAGAAGATTGACAGTCTATATTATTACCTTGTCTCTGATAGTATATAACAAAGTCGCTTCCTGCTGTCTGTCCCTATTTATGCTTATATCTTTGAAACTACGCAACGGATTTTGATGCGGTTTTTTTAATAGATAGAGTGATTCAAGAGGAAGGTTTTGTATATAATGTGTTATAGTATAGTGTAACGCTCAATTCCCGCGGGAATACTATAACCAAATTCCACGCGGACGAATTCGCGGGCAGAAGCTAGTCTATACTAAATTAAAAAAAAAAACATTTCTTTCTTACTGTCTGTTTGTTAGAGTTAATCTCCGGAACGACTGAACCAATTTGAGTGTTTAATCGGATATCGCAAAGAAAAGTTATCGTCATTTTTATATTCCACGAGGCCGAAGTCGTAGGGCACCACTAGTAATGAAAATAACGGAAAAATTGGGGACTCCACACACATCCTTGAATTACTTCGCAGATGCGTGAAAGTTTCCTCAGGATGTTTTCCTTCACCGAAAAGCTCAGTGGTAAATTCAAATTGGATTTCGCACTTGAATAATTACAGAGGTGCGAGCCGGATTCGAACCCCCGGCAATCTGCATGAGAGGCGGTAGGTCAAGCCACTATGCTACCACGGCTTACAACAAAATGTACTCACTTGGAGATTTCCTCTTCAACGAACTCCCGCGTGACGCCAAAGGTGGCCGCGATGTTGTCGAGGCTGAGCGAGCGGTAAGCGCGCAGAAGCTGCACGTAGGCCTTGATGCGGGCCTCGCGCACGTAGTGCTGGTAGTGGGGGCGGAACACCGGGTCCACGCAGATCTGGGTCTCCACCTGGAGAGTAAGGAAGAGATTAGCCACTCTCCACTATGATCCGCGTCTAATAATTTGTGATTGTATGAAACGAGGCCAATGAATACCGTGAATGAATTCGCCGCTACAGACGCGTGAGGTGCAGTTTTGCCAAATCAGCACATGATATGGCACACTTTAAGCATGTCACAGTGACAGACACTACTAATTGACAACCATTAGTAGCCATTAGTAGTAACTAATTGACATTGACAGACACCTCAGACGACAGTGGCTCCAACTGGTGAGTAGGAAAACGGTGGCCCTCATATTGAGCTTTACAAAGAATAAAGACCACTAGATGAAACTCCACCACGACTACTGAGCTTTTCGGCGAAGGCAAACATCGTGCGATTCGAGAGGAACCCTGCACGCAACAGCGAAGTAATTGAAGGATGTGTGTGAAGTACCTAATCCGCCTGGGATGCGAGAAGCCCTGCGCCCAGCAGTGGGACGTAAATAGGCTGTTGTGTTTGTGGTGGATTGGATACTGGATGAACAATTTACCCAAGCAAGGCTCTTCATGAAGTCAGCATAGCGGCACTCGTGCAGCGACTCGACGAGCTCGCGTAGCTCGGGGAAGCGCGAGCGCAGGGCTTGCACGGCAGCGCCCTGTCGCCTCAACGCCGCTTGCAGCGCGTGCCGCTCCAGAGCCAACGCACACGCTAACACGCAGTATTGGATGATGGTCCCTGCAAAAGCCAGATTATTACAGGTTTACACAACTTGGAAGGCATATGGATTAAGCAAAAATAAACTGCATTCCCAACTGCGACTGACAACCTCGTTTTCTCGTTCGGCACTTGAAGGAATGTCGGCTAAAACATACCTAGTACATACAAGATAAAAACCTTGTCATTGTCCTGCGATCTAGCTCCTATACCATTAGAGTGGAGCTTGTATTCCGTACAGAAACGCCATTCTTTACAAAATTCAAGTTTGAATAATTTAATCAGGTTTTATCAGAAACCAATGTAAATAATCAAGTTCCCCATTCTTTATGGCATCAAGAGAGCAGTGATATACGAAAGTCTGGAAGCAGCTACTATTGCTTCCAGACTCATACCATTTCAGAATTAGTTTGACAGATTCTAGTTTTAATTAGATGACTGAAAAAAATCATGTTAGATAAATAAGATTTGAAAATTCTCACCAAAATCAACCAATTCATATGACTCAAACGTGGAAACGCAGTCAATGAAGAGATCTGCTGCCTTGCTGTAGTCTCGGACTGCGAGACAGTAGATAGCTTCGTAGGCCTTCAGTTTGTTTCTGGAACGCCAGTCTCCACCCTTATCCACCAACTCATGAGCCTGAAAATTGCAGGTAAACAACTAAATAGGTTATGGAGAGAGAATTAATAAGGTTGGCTGACTATTCTTGCTACTAATGGATCTAATAAATATATATCAGCCAATCTATACTTCATATTATTAATTTGAAATTACTTGTCTGCCTGTGTTGGTTATGCTTTCACCGGTTATAATTACAACTAAGACTATCAGAAAAATAGACTATTTTAGCCCAGAAAAAAGCATATTCCATGTAGATGGCACAAGTTATTTTTGAATAAAAATATGGTGCATTGTCATATGTGTGAATCTTGGCAGTTCAAATGAAAAAAAACAAAGATCAACACAAAAGGCAGACCCATCCTAAGATGGGATGATGACATCAGACGAATCGCAGGAGTGATGCGGAACAGAGTGACAATCAACAGACACAAATGGAAGAGGCTAGAGGAGGCCTTTACCAACTGGCAAACTGACAACCAGAAAATAAAAAGACAGCCAATACAGGCATCTGCACAGAACTTGAGCGGTGGCCTTAGATATGCAGAAGTCAAAAATAAGGTCTCATCGGCAGAGGGGCGCGGTACGCAGTGGGCACTTTGTCGTATGCACACGCTTATTGGCCCTTCAGTCATAAACATGCACAGCAATCTCCTCTACTCTCTCTCACCGCTCAAGATCCATGCCGCGACCCGTACAAGAGCTCAGATACCAACACTTTACACGAGTAGGTCAACCACTGATGCATAACAACAGGTTAATCAAAATTGGATTGCTTTATTTGTAATTACAGAGGAATATTTTGAATATTACCTTATTTATAGCCTTGCCCATTTCTTTAACATTGCAGCCATGGAAGTAAGCAATCCGGAACATGGCAAAGATTGCATCCAGTCTTCTATTTGTAGTCAAGGTAGAGTCCTCATACTTGGAAGTGGCCAGGGCAGTGGCCCCTTCCTTATCGCCAATGGAGCACATATAATCCAATCTGAAATATTTTATAACAGTTTAATTATGGTACTGGTGGTAATATGTATTTAATCCCTATTAATATTATAAATCAAAGTGATAGACCAACTAAAGTGGAGATGGACTGGCCACATGCTACGGGACCAAAAAGAAAAATGGAGCAAAATTATCACCAACTGGTACCCAAGAGATGGAAAAAGAAATAGAGGAAGACAATACAAAAGATGGGAAGATGAGCTAAAGCTTACAGCAGGGCCCTTTTGGAGAAGGGTAGCCCAAGATAGAAAACAATGGAAATTGTTGGAGGCCTATGCCCAAGGCACACTGAGCTAAGAAATATTTTATAAGAAACTAAAAATACAGAACGGAACAAAAACATACTCAGGAAATAAAGGCTAAGGAAATGAAATTAAATGAATATTATAAATCATATGATAAGGCAAAATATAGCATTTATAATCATAGCATGTATGTTTCATACACGTCATGTTGTGATGAAAAGACAATAGTATCTAAAACTGATGTAAACTAAAGTTGCGTACTGTACCTGTCTTGCCACACTGGTGTCTCAGAATCATCTTCTTCAAATTTTGATAATCGGTCTACATTTTCTTTTGACATCGCATCAAATAACTTTTGATCGAATGGCCAGCCAAGCTCAGTACAAACTTCTTTATAATATGGTGCCATATTTCCAGCCTTTATTCCTTGTAATAGCTGTTCACGGAGCTGTACATCGTTTTTAAATTCGGGCAAAGTAAGTTTAAACTTAATACCAGCCAGGGCCATGTATTCTGGAGTTTTACCTTCTGCTGAAAGTTCCATTGTTTGTTTTTAATTATTATCACAAAACAATTCTGGTTATTATGTAGAAATAATTATAATCCAGCTTCAGTGTGCAAGCCACACGTATCTGTCTGAAATCAAACTAGCCAGTCAGAGTCACAGATTAGAAGATATGTCAGAGTTGTCAACGTTTTACTTGTCATGTAAGGTTGTTTATGCAGTAGTCATTGTTTGGGGATTTGATACTACTAGTTAAACTTGCGTGTACATCTTGTTCGCATAAATATTCATAGTTTTTGTAAACACAAAATATTAAAGTTTCTTTTAAAACTCCGATTGTGACTAAGCACTTTATATATCATTTCATATAAAAAAAATCAAACTGATTGTAATGTGTGCTGTATTAAATACTTTTATTTGTCAAATCTACCTTGTCATGGAGTGCTTACCAGAAGAAAATCTAACCTCACGAATCACGACTGTCTGCAGACTACTCTCGAATATATATATTCGGCAAAGTCGGTAATATGCTTGTCGAAATAGTCGAAAAAATACAAAACTAAGTAGGCAACTCTTGAGCAATGCAATTCAAAATGTAACCTTAAGCCAATAGCGAACGTACGGTTTCCTGATTCGGTTTCCCGTTTCGGAATGGGGGCTATCGCGTGTGAATTTGCCACTAGAGGCGCTAGTGTCGCGTGAGGTCCAATAACATTCACTTTTCACTGGTTTTGGCGGGCTTCGTGATATAAATTATTAATTTCTTTAATTTACCTGTTGAAAAGTGATCTTCTTCGTGAAATTATCGCAAATGGATTATTTGGCGATGAATGTGAACGCTTTGAAACCATTGATCTATTATAAGTAAGGATTCACAATCAACCGGAGAAAAATGGCCCCGTTAAAACGGGTGCCCGAACAGCTCGGGCACCCGTTTGACCTTCGTTATAAAGAGTCATTATAAGCATATTGGAACGTATTTTCTAATGTCAGTTTGCTCCATATATTTTGACATATTCTGTTAGGCACTGTTCGCCCATATGTTATTACTTATTATAGGTCAATGTTTGAAACAAAAATAAAAGTTCCGAACAAAACGGAACTGCACAACAATGCGACATAGCTACTCGATATGATGATAATTATTTATAATTAATAAACTTAATGAGATTCAAGATTTAAAACTTAGTTTCGGCGCCGATCTTACAGACAGAGTCGCCTTTGACAGCTATACCTCTGGACCTTAGTCAACAGTGGCGCCAACTGGTGAGCGAAGAAACGATAGTCCCCATTAAAAGCGATGCCGCGACTTCGGCGTGACGTCATTGTTTTTTTTTTTTCATGGAGGTAATTTGGATTAGTGGGATAGTGTAAACTTTTAAACAATTAAAATTTTACCCTACCCTTTTTTGTCTTTGTATCTCGTTATAAGGTTTGCTAATGGAGGCAATAGTACATCCGGAGCGAGTAGTGTCAATTTCGAAATAATAAATATAGAGCTTAAAGACGTTTTCGTTCACAATCCCAAAGATGTGCCCAAACGACCGTGCTACTCACGACCCTGCTTGCAGGATAAGGAGTGGGGAGATCGTGTTTCCTACCTAATCTGTGGCGTCGGGCTCGCAGAGCGCCCCTCGGCAGGGTGAGCAATTAAAATATCGGCCTTGCAAGCCTACACACAGCACGATTTGGCAGTGGCCCTGCATGGCAGGATTGGCAGGATCTTTAGATACAAGCCTTCACCGCCTCTAACCCCGCGCACCCTGTCCCAAAACATGGTCACAGATCAGGCTCCGGTTATAAGTATGGGTTAGTTAGATAAAGAGGCTCGGGCTAAGCTTTTTAAGGCCCTCAACCCCGCGCACCTGCCTGGCACAAACTTTGGTCATAGAGGTAGTTCCAGTTATTAGTTACATTACACCTTCAATGGTTTTCTTCTTTCCTCCGAACCGAATGCGCAGCAATTTCCGAAACGAACGTCAGGTTTTTTCCGTTTGGAAATCAAACGCTCGTGCTCGTGAATGTAGTTTTGAAACGCCGAGCGTGTAAGGGTGCGTTCCGTTTTCCGCTCAAAGCGCTCACAGCGTTCACAACGCTCATAAGTGTCCCGAATTGATTGTCACACTCACGACAGTGTGAGCGCGTTTTTGATTCGGAATGATCATAAGCACGCTCACGGCACCAACACTAGTAACTGACAATCTTTTTTTTTAAATATTCTATTCTATATAAATTAATGGCTTCTGTCTTGGACACTTCGCCAATATCAAAGTAAGGGCCACAGGCCTGCAAGTTGTTCGGTAATAAAGGTAAATGTACGGTGTAAATGGTTAATAAAATAAAATTGGAGACTCCTTTTTTTTAATAGGGAATCATGTCCTGTCAAATGTCACTTTGACGTTTGCGCTCACAGCCATGCCCCGCAGCGTGAGCACCGTGAGCGTCGGTCGATGACGTCATCAATTTCCTGAGCGTTGTGAGCACGCTCACAGTGTCCCGAAATACGCTCAAAGCGCTGTGAGCGCAATTCGGAACGCACCCTAACATATCATAAAAACGTTTTGACAACTGTCCTGTCAGCAGCAGTCAGCCAGCGCAGACTGACATTTCAGTGCGTAGGTATTTTAGTTTTGATAAGATTTATAAACTAGTAAACTAAACCAAATTTGTTCCGAAATATATAATTTGAGGTAAAACTTTGACGTAGAGTTTATTGTCGATCAATAGAATGAAAGGGATTTGAACGAGAAACAGAAATTGAAATAATATTGACGATGGACTTAAATCAGCTCGTCAGCAAAAATCAGTCCATCAAGATAGTTCCGTCGATGGAGGAAACACTTCAGAACGAAGGTCTGGATGTAAGTTTAGACGAAAACACGCAGTTTTGGCTAGCACAGTTGAAGGAAACTTGGAAAACATGGAAGAGAAGTCCAACCATCGAGAAACACATTGAAATGTTTTTCAATACCAAGTCTGATTCATTTCGAGTGGCCTTAGTATTTATTATAAAATGTGAAGACTCGAAGGACTGCAAGCCTAAAACTTTACCATATTTTATAGTTGAGGTGTTGAAGAAATGGTCTGAAGCTAACAATGTTATTCCAGAAGATTCTCTCAAACTGCCAGCATTTCATATTGCCATAACACAGAGAAACCAACACTTTTTATTTCTTTTAGCTTCCACATATCAGCTATCAACCATCAAAGAAAAAATTCTGCCAACTGTTAGAATGATGATCAGAAATGACAATTGCAAGCAAGCTTGTCAGATTGTTATAGCTTTGGACTTGTTTGAAGACATATCTGTTCAAGAATTGTTGTTTCCATTAGTTCTGCAGGATAAAACAAATATTATAGATGAATATCTTTCAGAGTGTCCTGCCCAAGTAACACCTCTTCTGCAGTTCTTAGATAAGTTGTTGGACAGAAATTTCAGCATACGTGAGTTTGTACAGAAATATATTGAAGAGAATAACTTGTGCAACATTAAGTATGACAAAATCCACCACAAGCCTTTAGGTAAATTAGTTGCCAGATTGTGCAATAAATTCAAAGTTCCTGTGGAGTCTTGTAAAAATTTGAGCAGAAATCGCACAACTGGAGGATTGCGATATTTGATTCATCAAAAGTATGAAGGAAATAATGTAAGCATATCAGTTTGGGATGATTTAGTTAAAGATTCATTGCGGCAGAATGCTGAAGCAGCCCAAGAATTCATTGATATGCTCGTGGATTATGATAAGAATGAAGCTCTTAAGTGGGCATCATATTTAAATTTACCTGAGAATAAACTACCACTTGCCCTCAAAGAACTGTCTCTGCAAGATGGACCAGTATCGGAAGAGGACTGGGACACAGATGTTAAAAAGAGCAATGTACAACAAAAATGTTACAAAATATCATTGAAACCGGAACAAATAATAATGATTGATACACCTGAACATTTTCATAATATAATGACTTCAGAGTTATCAGGCTGTACTATTGTTAGTATTGACTGTGAATGGAAACCATCTTTTGGAGCAAAACAATCTCGAGTTGGTCTAATCCAGATTGCAACAGCTAATAATGCATATCTCATTGATAGCTTAGTGCTCAATAAAAAACAATATTCCAACTTATGGCACACCTTCAACAAAGTTCTATTGGATAATGCTGAAATCATAAAAATTGGATTTGGTCTTGAACAAGACCTGAGGGAAATGAAAGCATCTGTCACTGGTTTGAGCAATATTAAACTTAAAGGTGAAGGACTGCTGGATCTTTGCATATTATGGAAAAATCTTATAAGTTGTGGACTTGTTCTTCCAAACAATAGTGACAATTCGGGCAACAGCTTGACATCATTGGTTCAAGCATGCTTCGGATTGCCTCTAGAAAAGTCCGAACAGTGTTCTAATTGGGAATTGAGACCACTTAGGAATACTCAAATACAATATGCTGCCTTGGATGCTCACATTCTTATAGAACTTTATGATTTTCTTCAGAAAAAGTGTTTGGAACAAGGAATAGCTTTTGAGGAAGTTTGCAATGAAGTTACTCTCGAAAAAAAGAAGAAGTGTTCAAAGAAACTAAAAGTTGCAGAGAGGCTAGTTACAAGCTTTTCCACGAAATCCGTCACTGATGTAAAACTTTTGGTTGAACCTAGTTTATCAAATTTGACGGCATACTTGAGATATTGTGGAATAGATACGGTAATAATTCCACCCACTTTGTTATGGTGTGATGTTATTAAACTAGCTATAAGTGAAGATCGTTTCATTATTACAGAAAAATATAAATGCACACCTACAGTTGATTTTCCTCAGAGTTCTATATTTGATGTTGGCAAAAATGATGTAACAGAGCAACTGTTAAAGATTATCTCCGGATGCCGCATAGGTGTGAAGCAGACTGACATTCTCACTCTGTGTTTACTTTGTAATGAAAAACCTTTGAAAAATCTAACTCAAAGTGAAGTAACTAACATTTCTGCTGAATACTTGGCTGCCCAGGCTCCTCCTGTAAGTAACACAAAATATCACAATGATTATGAAGAGGAGGAGGATGCATTTTACGAGAGGTTTCACAGTGATTCTGAATGTGATGATGATACATTTCAGCCTGTCCATCACATAACAAAAAACAAAACATGTGTTACTAGCAAGGGTGTACCTGTTGACATCAGCAATGCTGAAAAATTGCTTATATCTCAGAAACCTGCTGTGCTATGCGAGAATTGTGGTAAATTATTTTGGGATGAAGATGAACTGTTGAAATCAGTCAGTGAACTAGTTCTCCGCTTGATAAAACTAAGCATATGAGTAATTGGAATTACAGAGATTTTATTGTAGGTACAAACTGCTAAATCATATTAAATTCTTTATAGAATATGTAGTGTAAGTGGCAAAGTACCTACACTGAGTAAATTATGAGGTATAAAAATATTTACTTCTGAATGCAATGTCTGTATCTATGTTTTAGTGAATCTTTCATCTTATCAACTATGCATACACATATAGCATAGCAAAACTGCATCTGAAAGAAAATATTGTACAAATCTTAGATATTAAGTGGTAAATACATGTAATTAAATATTTACTTTAAGTTGAATGGGAACTTAACACAATAACTTATGTAAAGTCTTTTCGGTCCATGAATAAATGACTTTTTTTTTTAAAGTAAAACTTTTTTCTTCAAGTGCTACACGCAATAGATTTATTAACGGACGAAAACATATATGAAATTGTTATTTTCTTTTTACGTATAATACCTAAAAGACTTGATATTAGCAAGTAATATTTTAAAAAGTGTTCATCTAGGATTATGCAAAGTGCAAAGCAATGGTATTCTTAGTTTGTTAATGACAATATATACTGGAAAATAAACTACTTAAATGAATTTAAGTACATTTTATTTGCACACTCACCACAACATAGGTAATTTGAGTTTCCTGTAATGACTCGTCTCACTAATAGATCCTGCCTGCCTGTCGGAAGTACCTACTGTTAGACGACGGTTACACGACACGCCCACAGTATTTCATCAGTTCAGGGCCTATATTCGAAGTCTTAAAATAGGGATCTCCCTGTTCCCTATAGGATCGCTCACGCGTCGCGTGAACTTTAAGCAGCTAGATTTAAAGTCCAACTAGACGCGTGAGTGATCCTATTTATGATTTTAAAAAGTTACCTTATAAAAAGGCCGTAGGATACAAATGGACTTCACGCATGTGATAAGTTTTCGATACCATTGAAGGTTACATTTATTATTTAACTAGCTTCTGCCCGCGTGGAATCGGTTATCGCGTTCCCGCGGGAACTATGCGTTTTTCCGGGATAAAATGTAGCCTATGTCCTTTCCCGGGACTCCAAATATCGCCATACCAAATTTCATCCAAATCGGTCCAGCGGTTGAAGCGTGAAGAGGTAACAGACTGACAGACAGAGTTACTTTCGCATTTATTATTTTAATATGGATTTTGTTCATATTTTGTTGAATTAAACGTAAGTTCAAAATCGGATCAATAAGCAGTGGCCTAGTGGTTCGACCTCCGCCTCGCATGCAGAGGGTCGGGGGTTCGAATCTAGCTCGCACCGGAGTTTGCTTATGAGCGAAATTCAATTTGAATTTACCACTGAGCTTAACGGTGAAGGAAAACATCGTGAAGAAACCTGCATGCATCCGCGAAGTAATTCAAGCTGTAGTGATGGGCATTTTCAACTTAAAGCAGGTGTCGGCAACCCTCGGCCGGCGGCCGCTATTTACATAATTGGAAATAGAGAATAGACCTCTTAAATAATTCTGTATCTTTCCTAACCTTGAATGAGAACCACAAACAGCACAAAACAGACCTATCAAATGAATTCCAAAATTGTGTGATAATTTTAAAATTTACGAAGGCGTAAAGCGGGGCTCCTCGTCGCTTTATCTGGTCGTATTGTGTCTTGGGGCCGAAAATTTCCGTTTTAGCATTTGCACTAAAACACATTAATCTAAACACTGATGAATCCGAAATCCATTTGCGACAGTTTTATCAACGGACAGTATTTTTTATAATGCTTAACAGTGTTTTAATTATTGCAAGTGAGGGTGTACAAATACAAGAAATGTTCAGCAAATAGGTCACATCATGGTTTGAGCATGTCAACATACTAAAATCAATCACATTACTTCTGCATTACACACCTACTTCTGCATTCTCCACTTTCCAAAGGTTGACTGGAAGAGATCGCCGTTTACTTGTTTAGTGATAATTCCGCCTACCTTTTACCTATTTACTACCTTCTTTTATTTCTGTGTTTGTTTATGGTGGTCAATAAAGATTATTACAAAGTATTGAAAAATTTATAAAAAAAATACGTCATACTAGCAACATGTATTGAATCAATAATATTATGTTACAGTTTTAAATTCTTTGAAGTGTTTATGGTCAGCCATTGAATAATTTAAAGCTATTATCTTAATCAAATACATAGAAGGTACTTTCTTCTAACGTAATATAAATTAATATATAACATCTATATAATTGAATTTTTCCTTAAAATTATTAATTTCATTGCTATCTAAATCTCCGTTGCCTTTTATATTCAGTTCCTCCAGGTCCAATATAGGAAAACCTTTTAGTGTAGTCAGTTTGTTGTTCTCCAAATTCAGTTTCTGAAAATGTAATAACTATTATAAATTTAGATGATTGTTTCTCATTTTTAGGGCATTCATTTCTGAATAATTTGCAAATGCTATTTTTAGCTAATGGTGTATTTTTCCAAATTCAAAGCAATAATAATCTCACCTCTTACTAGTTCTAAATTTTCAAATCTTACCTTACAATGTTGCAGTACCACCAGAGACGGCAAAACGTTAGACGATAAATTTTGATTGGATAAGTCTACATATTGGCTGTAGCTGTAATATTGCAGATGAGGTAGACTCGATATTTTTTCCTCAAATTTCACACGAAACTGGCAGTCGTTATTGAGATAGTCCATCAATAGTTGCGCTTCAATGCTCCAAGAAGTGATCAAGTCGGCGTAATACCCTGATCGCAGTCTGTCTATTCTCTTTAATTCATGGAGATTTTTGATAACCTCCTCGTGATAAAGGTTCGAGTTGATGCAATGAAGAAAGACTGTGGTTGTAAGGAGTGTCCCTGAAAAGTAAAATGACCAAATTAAAATGACTTACTGAACATGATTATGTTAACAAACACTTATTTATAGGCAAAAGCTAAGCCTAAGCAAAAATTGAGAGGCACATTCATCATTTTAACCGCCAAAAAATAGCCGAAATTGTGAGGGAAATAATAAAAAAAGTACATTTGTTATCAGGTTCCATCTCCAAGAGTTGTCTGCAAGCCACAAGTTGGTTGTTTAATTCTTCTATGACAGGTACCGAATATTGCCGTTGGAAGTTTATTTTGTTCTTTCCGACATAATAACAGGAATCAATTTTGTCACAGGAAATGGTTTGCTTCTCCCCATTTTCCAAAAGGAATCCCATCTGAAATTATTAAGTATATAAATGATTTATCACTTAAAATAGAGAACTCCTAGAAGGCACGTGAGATAAAGATTTAGCAAATCACCTTAACATCCAAGTCATCAGTGATGTCCATACTATGTTTGAGGATCCATAAATTGTCGTATGTATTACCAGTACATGAGATCCATTCACCTTCTAATGGAATGTTGTTTACACATAGAGCTATATTGTTTTTAATAAAGTCTAGGGCAACATTTTTGCTGAATGCTATAGTTGCTTTTGATTTTGTTATGGTGCATACCACTGGACTTATGGTAGTTTTAACAGCACCTGAAAAATAATAAGCATATTGACAAACTGAACTTTTATGTTTTTCTTTATGATATTAATTATTATTGTGTGGCGTTCAATAAAGTATATTGTATTGTAATAATCAAGTACCATGTTTTTTTATTTTATTACATGACTTCTGAACTTGGGCATGATAGTAGGTTTGGGCATCTTAATTGGCATTCAGACCAGGAAAAATAATAATGCATTACAAATCCATACTAATATTATCTAAATATATAAAACTCTACATGACTTCTGAACTTGGGCATGATAGTAGGTTTGGGCATCTTAATTGGCATTCAGACCAGGAAAAATAATAATGCATTACAAATCCATACTAATATTATCTAAATATATAAAACTCAAAGGTGACTGACTGACTGACTGACATAGTGATCTATCAACGCACAGCCCAAACCACTGGACGGATCGGGCTGAAATTTGGCATGCAGGTAGATGTTATGACGTAGGCATCCGCTAAGAAAGGATTTTGCAAAATTCCCACGGGAACGGGAAAAATCGGGATTTTACTTTTTAATATTTCTGCGCATACGAAGTTGCGGTGAAAAGCTAGTGTGTAATAAAATGTGCAAGTGTGTGTGTTTTTTTTTTGTCCTTCCTTCACTTCGAAACGACTGGACCAAATTGAATGAAACTTGGTTTGAAGATAGCTTGAAACCCCGGGAATAACAAAAGGATACTTTTTATCCCCATATTTCCACGGGAAGGGGTTTCCATCGGGTTTCGATACTTCTAAAACTATAACCATCTATATGATGCATAGTATCATCAGGTACTCAAATTATAAGTATACGCAGGACGAAGTCGCGGGAAGCGGCTAGTTAACTATAATTCTAGTCAGAAAATTATTCATTTTTTAGGCACTTACGTGAAACAATGATTAAATAGATCATTTATGAAAGGGGACGACTGCCTGGATGACTGATCCGGTGATCGGTCCTCTGTCCAGAACCATTTCACCCATTTTCCATGATTAAATAGATATTTCTCACCTAATAACCACTTCTGATAGAACCAAGCACTTGTGTCGTCTGGATCAGTGAAGGCAGCACTTTGCACCATTTTCAGCTCGTGCTTGTGGTGACTATCTTCAATTGGCCGTCCACCTGTAAGGATATTTTTGAGGTTTTTATCAACACCACAGTTCTGTCAGATTCTCTTATTACCTACTGTAAGTATTTTGCATTGACGCCTTCTAAACATAGGTGCTTCACTTGTATGATTGATGTTGACTTCAAAAACATCTACTAATAATAATAAAAAGTATTTTTCGTTTTATTTTATTATTATTATGCTGCTAGTCTGCCCACCGGTCTAACAAATATCACTACATATTATAAAGTAATGTCTGTCTGTCTGTTCGCGATAAACTCAGAAACTACTAAACGGAACTTCAATGTATAATATTTGATGATCTACTACCGTTATGTTAATATTAACTTGCATGGTTAAACAGTGTGTACTATGCTGAAGTGGAACTAGGTCAAGTGATATTGAACAATACTTACAATCTTGTGTTTGTTACTTTCGGTCATAAATTCGAAATGTATACACAGTGGTGGGTCAGAAAATATGGCAAATAATTAACCCACAGTATCCACAAAAAAAATTAAAGAACTATACAATATACTTAGAATCGATAGCCGATACTGTGGGTTAATTATTTGCCATATTTTCTGACCCACCATGTATATGACAAATGCGGTGAATTGGGGACATTATCCTTTTTTAATTCCATCAAAAATATTTATTTATGTAAGAGTTGAAAATACCTTCCAAATCTGGATACAATTCCACCAACATTTTGCTTCTGTAGTGCCAGGCTGAATAGTTGGAAAAATTATCATGTATTTTTTCAGTAGTGAAATCAAATTCTTCCTTCAATGAAGGCTTGCATTGAGCCACCACAAATCTTCTGTAATCCCATGTGTGAACTGAAAATTGATTGCAGATATAAAGTTCAATTTCGCTAAGTAATAGTACTTAACTATGTATGTACACCAGGAGAACAACCAACCAATTCATTTGACTTACAATTTCTTTCATCAAACTTAAGGTATTTGTTGCAAACATCAAGCTCTCTCTGCCAATCAGGATCATTTCGAGTGGTGAGGACCCATTCCCTCTGATGCCAAGCGCAATATGATTTAGGGTTGATTTTCAAGCAGTATTCTGTCAGTTGCAATTCATCATCATGCAGCTTCGTTAACACCTCTTCATTTTCAATATTTTTTCTAAACAAATAAAATTTGATTTTACCGTTGTAAAAAACCAAATTTATTTTAGATTTCTCAAAAACGTTGTTTGTATGATAATGAAGAAAACATGATAAAATTACAACTTACCTAGAATTAATCAAAGTTTCTCTTCTTATATTCCACAGTGTATAAATATCCGGGTTTGATGATAAAACCTTTCCAGTAATGTCCAATATTTCTTGATCCAGCTCACCCTGTTTCCTCTGAAAAAATGTGTTGTTAGCATCATTATGAAAAACAATTTAAGGTTTCTCTTGGAGAATAAAAGCTGCTAAGGCATGATGTAACACTTAAGCCATTGACAGTCTATTATTGCTTAAAAGGGTTTATCCCAAAATTGGCAAAGTCGCATACAGCTGTCAATTGTTTAGCTGTTTTTATTAATTTCTCAATGTTACCGAATTAAAAAACAAGTTATCATTCTATGGTTGAATGACGCGTCATGTTTTATATCTGTTGGTTAGGCATTCCAATGATAAGATTACATTAAAATGCATGGAAAATGCGATGGAAAGTTTTCAAAAGAAACTACTTCCATAATACTAACCGAAGTATTTGAAAACTTTCCATTGCATTTTCCATGCATTTTAATGTAATGAAAACATGAAATTATCACTCTATGGTTGAATAAAACATTAAATATGGATTGCAACAGTTATCATTGGAACACAATACCTACTTAAAAATTGCATCCCAATGATAACTGTTGCAATCCATATTAATTTAATGTTTTATTCAACCATAGAGTGATAATTTCATGTTTTCATTCAGTAATATTCAGAAATTAATGAAAACAGCAAAATACTTTCAGCCAATTTAGGGATAAACCCTCTTAATCCGCACACCTTCTAAGTTGTTGCACGCTATAGCATTGTATATGAGTCACATTCAGCAAAAGAGAAAAGACCAACTAGGTATCTCTTAAAAAAGAAGAAAGAATTAATTAATGACTTCAATAACCTTGGAAGTCAATGTTAAACTGGTTAATTAACATATTTTAACTAACCTTTGCCTGAATCTTTTGCATAGCATATTTGAAGACCTTTAACTTCTCTTGACGCTCCTTGTCTTTCCTCGCCTTTTCTTCTTCAGATGTACGAACCTTCACTCTGCCGTGCTGTAATGGATAAAAGCATATTCCACAATTTTCACACGTAGATACATAATCTACAACTATTTAGAAAATATTTGACTCATCTCAATCTCGTTCATGAACCACTATGGAAATATTGCAGAAGCAATACTAGTTAAAAGTTAAAAAAATACTTTTAAGCAAAAAAATTATTTAACTCACCATTTTATTCAATTTCCCTCGACTACAATCCGAATGTTACAAAATATAATAAATAAGTAGCAGCTTTGACGTGATGTTCAAATCATTAGAGTACGAAAATTATATTGAAAAAAATTGAAAACTCCGCAAGAGCTGAGAATCTTTATACTTTGCAAGAAAACTTGATAATCTTGCTCATATCTTGCTTAACTTGCTGTACTGGATTGAAAAAAACCATTGAGGCACTGAGAAAACTGGAAAACCAACGTCACGATTGACAGTTGACATTCCGTAACTGTATTTCTGTGATTTCATGAGTGAAGTATTACGCGATGGTCCGATTAAAGAGTGAAGGTTCGTTCAACATAAACATATAGCTTGGCAAAAAAGAGTTTGAAAAAATGAGGTCGCCAGTTTCGCAATTTAGATATCTTACAGCTTGGCAAAAACGTCTAGAAATAGAACCATTTTTTTTTTGTGATGCCAACATTTTCATTATGTCAAGTGTAAGTACAGGTAAAGCCCGACCAGAAAAATAAAAAACTTCGCCATATTGCAGATAAGTAGTGTAACTAATTTCTTCAACTGGCAATAGTAACGTTAAGACGTCATTAATGTCATCAGTAAATTGCTGTCAAAGTGAAGTGTTGATTGGAATCAACCATAACTCAACCACCCGAACAACTTTATTTTCGCTCTCCAATTTTATTTTATTAATCATTCACACCGTACATTTACCTTTATTACCGAACAACTTGCAGGCCTGTGGCCCTTACTTTGGTATTGGCGAAGTGTCCAAGACAAAAGCCATTAATGTATATAGAATAAGTGTTGATTGTGCGTGATATATTTGTCGGAGAATAACCTTCTGTTGGATCGGGTAATGCGGGCGAGTATAAGTAATACTTTATTTCCACTGAACATTTGTTTAATTTTAATATCAGTATCAATACAGAATTGGAATACAATTAGTTTCTTTTCTTTGACACAAGACCAGTGACAGACAGACGATTCGATCATAGATTATAGCTGATGTGCCATTACAACACTCCTCCTCACATCACTATTGCTTGAGTCCCAGCTTATATCTTAGTCCGACAATCTAGGGCCTGGAAGTGCCTTCGTTAGAATGTCCGCTTCCATCTCTTCTGTAGACTTGTAAATAACCTTCAGTGCTCCATCTTTTATACAATCTCTAATGTAGTGCATCTTGAGATCTATATGCTTAGATTTGGGAGAGACTATTGGGTTATTGCTTAATTTGAGTGCGGCCTGATTGTCGTTCCAAATAGTTATTGTTCCCATGTTTAACCCTAGATCCTTGAATAGTGATTTTATATGTATGGCTTCTTTTGCGGCCTCGGTAAGTGAAACATATTCAGCCTCAGCAGTGGACAGGACTACAGTTCTTTGTTTTTTTGATGCCCAGCTGATGGCTGCTCCGGCATACTTAAAAATATACCCGGAACACGATTTCCGGTCTATTTTGCAGGCTCCCCAATCAGCGTCAGCCATGCCTTCTAATGGCCTACGTGTCTTGGCATATTTCAGACCAATGTCCATTGTACCTTTCAAGTACCTTACAATTCCTTTTGCCGAAAATGTTCCTTTCCAAAACAATCATTGAATCTGGATAAATAGTTCACGGCGTACGATATGTCAGGTCTTGTGGCTACTGATAAATACATCAACGTTCCGATCAAGTTTCTATAAGGCAAGTTCTCCTCCTTTTCGTTTTTATTCGGTTCTAGGTTTAAGTTTACTTCCATCGGAAAAATTCAAGATGGAAGATTGTAACCCGACTACTACAGTCGGGTTACAATCTTCCATCTTGAATTTTTTTAGTATTTCTTAAATAAATTTCTTTTGTGTCAGTTTGATTTCCTTTTTTCATAAGTTATGTCTATTCCTATAAGGCGTTTCGGCTTTCCCAGGTCATTCATTTCAAATTTTTCATTTTTCATCTTTTTAATTTCAGCTAGCTTTCTCGGGCAGGAATATGCGATGAGCAGGTCGTCTACATATATGATGAACTACCTTTTCTCCTCCTTTCACCATTATGTAAACGCACGGATCAGCCTTTGATGCTTCGAATCCAATTTTCTTCAACTCCGTGTCTAATTTAGTATACCACTGCCTTCCCGCTTGTTTTAAACCATAGGGAGCCTTTTTGAGATGACATACTTTTTCTTTTTCTATGTTCTTTATGTCTTCTAATATTTTATTTGCTTTGTTGTATAATGGTAAATCATCTTCTTCAAATGCTTGTACCATTATCTCGGCAACATATTGTTCTATATACTCCGGCAGTTTCATGAAGACGTTCTCTTCTATATCGCCATTAAGGTTTGCTGTTGTAACATCCATTTGATTTAGTTCTAATACTTCTTCTACTGCTAGTGCTATTACAGATATGATGCTACTCAATTTTGTTACAGGTGCAAACGTCTCGTTGAAATCGATCCCGGGACGTTGTCCAAATCCACGAGCAACTAATCTCGCTTTCTTTATCTCTCCTTTTTCAGGATTCTGTTTCGTTTTCAGGACCATCTTGTAATCTATTATCTTCATATCTTTTTCTCTTTTCACAATTTTCCATGTTTCATTCCTCACATGTGCCTTTATCTCTGCTTTGATAGCCTCATGCCATTATGAATTTATTTCATGGTTGGAATCTGCTTCGCATAAGTAAATTAGTTCATTTATGTCTGTTTCATCTGATGGTTCATGATATTCGTCAGAAGATGATTCCTGATTTAACACGTAAGTAGTGTATTAATGGGGCTTTCAGATCTACGATCTTCGATCTACGATCTGACGCCCATTAATACCAGTGTTTCGTTGCCTGTATTTGAAAGCCCCAATCAGGTATTTTTAGCTACGATCTGACGCCCATTAATACCAGTGTTTCGTTGCCTGTATTTGAAAGCCCCAATCAGGTATTTTTAGCTACGATCTGACGCCCATTAATACCAGTGTTTTGTTGCCTGTATTTGAAAGCCCCAATCAGGTATTTTTAGCTACGATCTGAAGCCCATTATTCCCAGTGTTTCGTGGCCTGTATTTGAAAGCCCCAATCGGGTATTAGTTTCGTCTATTTAAGGGAAAAAAAAACAATAACTGACTCATTTCTATGCGCATTCGAGCCAGGATGGGACGGTCCTCTTATAATATATGCAACTAAGTACTTATTTTATTATTTAGGGCGTTCCTGTTAGCAACACGTTTTATTTTCAGAAATGAAATTTCGAAAACAATCCCAGAGCATGAAATTGGATGTAGTTTGTACGGTGGATAAGAAACGCAACTTTCGTCACGGTAAACTTTTACCTGACACTATCCGTTGTGTAATTTGTGGACCCTCTAACTGTGGAAAAACGAATTTAATAATTGGACTTCTTCTTCACGAGCACGGACTGCGCTTTGAACACGTTTATGTTTATTCTAAAACTCTTTTCCAACCCATGTACAAATATTTAGAAAAAGTATTGGCATTAGTTCCATCAGTCACTTATCAAAAGTACTGTGAAAATGATCAAGTAATTAGCCCTCATGAAGCTAATATTAATTCAATTATAATATTTGATGATGTAGCGTGTGAGAATCAAAACAACATACGAGATTATTTTGCTATGGGAAGGCACAAATGTATTGATAGCTTCTACCTAAATCAAACATACAGTAAAATACCGAAACAGTTAATTAGAGACAACGCAAATCTAATAATTCTCTTCAAACAAGATGATGTCAATTTACGTCATGTTTATGACGAACATGTGGGATGCGACATGACGTGGTTACAGTTTCGAGAAATGTGTTCAAAAGTATGGAGCAGACCTTACAATTATTTGGTTATTAATAAAGATTGTCCTAAGAATTCAGGATGTTATAGGATGGGTTTTGATACCTTTGTTTTAGTGGATTAATACACAATTTATAAGGAAGGAATTTTAATAAAATATTTATTGTTATTAAAGGAACCATTGAGATAGGACATGACTCACAATATGAGTGAAGAGAAAAAATTTAAAGAAAAAATACTAAAGTCTACCGAGGCTGTCAAAAGAAAAGTTAAACTTATTCGAGACATACAAAATAACAATAATATGATATTGGAATCTGTTCTCAAACCAATTACAGACCCGCTCAATAATATCACAAAAAGTACAGTGAACAATAATGTAAATACCGTTGACACCAAATCTGATGATGAATTTAAATGGAGTAAAAATACAGTAAAAAAATTAAAATTCAGCCCAGATAGGGAAATCAGCGATGACAGCATAGACGATAAAACGGTTTTCCAAAAATCACTCAAATCGACTCCAAATCATGAATATCTACAATCAGACATTTCTGATGAAAACATATCAAATGTAAGTAATGATGCTAATGATGATGATGATGATGATTACGATGATGATGGTGATGATGAAAACTTATCAATTGAAAGTCAAGACATCGACGATTATAATAAGACAACTGAAAGCGTTAATAATAATGCAATGGATAACTCTAACAATACGTCGTTTAAAACAGTAGATTCATTTCATACTCCACGCAATGATCTGGCTTGGGCTAAAAAATCAAGTACCTACGAAAACGTTCCTTTTGGTGTTCGAATGGAACGTGGCAAGCTTATGATAGGATCTTCTTCAGTTCACGTCGCTAAAAAGAAACTCAAAGTCAACGGGCGTATACTAACTCTGACACCAGGATTAAAAGAATTATTATTTAAGAAAGTGCCTGATTTGAATGTCATAACAGAAGATAAACGTAATTACAAAATAATTTTATTAGAAACTAATGCCCACAGGCGCGATTTTAATCCAAACAAACCAATAAAAAGTAACAAAGGTAAAAAGTATTTACACATTATTAAACCGCTTTTTAAGTTGACAAAACAGCGAACGACTAGCACTGAAAGCTGTAGTACGAGTATTAAGGGTCAAGGATTACCTACATTAAAAAGCGTTAAAAAGGATACTAACTATGTTTATTGGGACAATCCTAATGAGCTTGTAGATAGGTTGAAACTGTTGATAGCTTCTCGCGATGCTGGCAATACTGGTTTGGATAACGAAATTATAGCCATTATTGAAGAATTACGAGAAGGCGGGTACGTCAATAATATATAACTTTGAAATTCGTACTTCACCATCCAGTTAGAGAGGCTTTCAGTAAGTAACAATCAACTATTCAAAATTAAAATGAATATTGACAAATTTGGTCATCATGTACATAAGCGTTTACGTTTAGCGCTAGTTTCTGATAATGCGCTTTTAAGGTCAGAGAATGGAGATTATGATTTACAATTTTCAAGACTAAAAGGTGTTACAAAACCACTAACAGCAGACGATGTAGTTAACAAGCAATATGTTGATCAATTTTTCAAGAATGTTTACGACAAAAAAGAACTTGATGAAATATTAAATAGTATAAAGAGTCAGATTCTGCTTCTTAATTCACAGTTAAGGATGAACTTTTATACTAAACAGGAAGTAGATATCATTGTCAAACACATTAATAATGACAAAGGAACAAATCGTGAATGAAATTCATCGTTCCGCTCGTAAAAATTTTAAACGCAGAGCAGTTATTTTAAAAGGGATTGATGATTTGTGGCAAGCAGATTTATTGGATTTACAAAAATTTCATACTTTTAACAAAGGATATAAATATATTCTGGTTGTAATTGACACCTTTTCTAAGTACGCGTGGTGTATTCCAACTAAATCTAAAACTAAAACCGAGATCAAAAACGCATTTGAAAAAATTATAGTATCAGACCAAAGAACTCCAATAAATTTACAAACAGACTGTGGTACAGAATTTTATAATAACGAGTTTGAACATTATCTAAAATCCTTGAAAATCAACCATTATTCTACGTATTCGGTCAAAAAGGCATCTATTGTTGAACGGTTGATAAAGACGCTCAAAGGTAAACTTTACAAATATTTCAGTTTTATTGGAAATTATAAATGGGTTGGAAGACCTATAGATGATATTGTCCACTCCTATAATCAAACTATGCATCGTACAACAAAATTTAAGCCTTATGATGTACATTATGGGAATGAAAGCGAAGTTAAGAAAAACATACTTAAATCGCAAAATTGTTTACAACAAAAATCAAATAAATTCAAGGTTGGAGATCGGGTTCGCATTAGCAAATATAAAAGTGCCTTCCGTAAAGGTTATACACCTAATTGGTCAACTGAGCTCTTTACTATTAAAAAAGTTAATTACACGCACCCTGTTACTTACCATATAGAAGACCAACGGAAAAACCCTATACTTGGTACATTTTATGAACAAGAACTTCAGAAAACTACGTGTCCAGATATTTATCTCATAGAAAAAGTAATCAAAAAAAGGGGAAGAAAAATGTATGTTAAATGGTTAGGACTTGCTGATAGTGAAAACAGTTGGATTAATAGAGATGATATTGTTTAATCATATTTAAACACTTCGTCGTATGCAAATTAATCATTAACTTTTCGGTGATGAGAGGAGGTGGACTTTTAAACAGTGTTATTAATCATTTACCGTTCGAACTCCACTTGCCGGGATATAATTATTGTGGACCAGGCACAAAATTACACAAGCGGTTGCAAAGAGGCGACAAAGGTGTCAATCCATTGGATAATGCGTGCATGCAGCACGACATAGCTTATGACAATCATTCTAATTTAAGTGATCGTCACCGTGCTGATTTAGAACTTTATAAAATGGCTAAACAAAGATTAAAGTCAAAAACTGCTGGAAAAGGAGAAAAACTGGCTTCGTGGTTAGTTAGCAAGGTGATGAAGTCCAAATTAAAAGCTGGTGCAGGAATCAAATCATTCAAACATTTTGTTAATAAAATACGTACCGAATTGAAAAAAAAAAAAATCGATAAGTAAGAATGCATCAATCAGTCAAGCATGGGATGCAGCGAAAAAAATCATCTCTGTTTACAATACGAGTAAGCTGCGAGTTCCTCGCTTAATACCGATTCCAAAGTCGGGGGGAATACTACCACTCATTCCTATATTTGCCGGTCTCTCTGCATTAGGATCATTGGCTGGCGGAGCTGCTGGAATCGCAAAAGCTGTTAACGATTACAAAGCTGCTAGAAACAACTTAGCTGAATCTGAACGTCATAACAAGATGATGGAATCTATAGCGTTGGGAAAAGGGTTGCATATTAAGCCATATAAAAGTGGAAAAGGATTGTGTATTAAGGCTTCAAAAAACTGAATGATCGGTTACCCAGACGAGCACTTACTAATTATGATATTTTAAAACACTCAATTGACATACCTTATTTTAGAGGTGTTTTTATGAGAGATACTTTACCAAAGCGACCGAAAAGAGTAGAATGTGCAATCATAAATTTAGATAGCTCAGAAAACCAAGGGACTCACTGGGTAGCCTATGTCAAAATAAATAAATATTGTGAATATTTTAATAGTTATGGCGATCTCCAACCTCCGCTTGAATTAATAAATTATTTAAAAAACTGTAACATTTCATACAATTATACCACTTACCAAAAGTTTAATACTGTGAATTGTGGACATTTATGTTTAAAATTCTTGAATATATTTTGGTGTAAACATTTAAATGCGACTGATCAATAAAAAACTTTACATTCGCACAATGTCTTTCACTTTATCCATAACTGGATGTTCCTCCTCTCTTGTAACAAATTACTCGCCAGCTCTTCAACTAGATGGTGACTATGAATGCGGTCTGCTATATATGTCGACTTTTAATTCAATACCAAATATAGACAACAGAAATAATAAGTTTTATTATGGAAGAAATGAAGTAGTACAAATACCTGAAGGCTCATATGAATTGCAAGATATTGGTGATTACCTCAAAAGTCGTCTTCGAGATTGTTCTTTTACATTATCATGTAACAATAACACATTAAAAACTTCTATATTGTGTTCTAAGAATGTTTACTTTAATAAAGAAGACTCTATTGGTAAGCTTCTTGGTTTCGGGAATGAAACTGTTCCGGCTAATATATTTACTGAGTCCGCGTTGCCGGTATCCATTCTGTCTACAACCATAGTCCGAGTGGAATGTGACATCGTGAGCGGATCTTTTGTAAACGGGAAACCTAGTCATATAATTCATGAGTTTGTACCTAATGTGCCACCTGGTTACCGGATTATAGAAACACCAAAAAACGTTATCTATTTTCCTGTTACTCAAAAAAGTTTGAGCTCCCTTAAAATAAGAATTTTAGATGCAAACGATCATTTAGTAAATTTACGTGGTGAAGAAATTCAAATATATTTGCATGTTCGTAAAAATGATAGACTTTAATAAAAGCACGAACCCATGCAAAAAAACTAGTATTAACCATCGTGCTATCAAGAAAAGAACACCTAAAGGGCAGCTTACTAAGGAAAATAAACAGTTTCTGAAAATAATAGGTCTATTAAAATGAGTATATTATCAGTAACAGATAATTTTAGTTTCGACAACTCAATAGAAAGTTTCGAATATCATTCGTATAAGCCCTACGTTACAAGTTTTAATTTAAATGATGAAATTCGTATACCTATTAATCAACAAGATCTATATGTCCTGCCGTCAGAAAGTACTTTATACATAGAGGGTTCCATTGCAGTATTCAACAGAGAAACGAAAGAGCAAATGAAAAGTATTCTTTTTACAAACAATCCCATACTTCATTTGTTTCAAGATATTAGATACGAACTGAATGGGATTGAAATCGATAAAATTAAGAATGCTGGCGTTACAACAACAATTAAATCTCTCATATCCATGAATGAACTTGAGTCGTCAATGTCAAAGCAGTGGGGTTGGGATATTGAAGGCACTAAAAATTCACATGGAACTTTTGCTGTGTCTATTCCGTTAAAAAAGATTCTTGGTTTTGCGGAAGATTACAACAAAATTATTATTAATTGCAAGCATGAACTTATTCTCTTACGATCCAACACTAATTTCAATAGTGTACAACTAAATACAAATGAATATATAGATAACATGATTATATCTAAGATAGTCTGGCGTATGCCTCATATTAAGGTTTCCGATAGAGATAGATTGAGATTACTCAAACATTTGGAAAAAGATCATGCTATTCAAATAGCCTTTAGGAACTGGGACTTATACGAGTATCCTCTTTTACCACAATCATCAAAACATTCGTGGGCCATCAAAACCTCATCTCAAATTGAAAAACCACGATACGTTATAATCGGATTTAAAACGAACAGAAAGAATGATGTTTTCAAAGATGCATCTTGCTTTGATCACTGTAATTTGAAAGACGTAAAAGTGTTTTTAAATTGCAACTATTTTCCTTATGAAAACTTGAATGTTAGTTTTTCAACAGAAAAATTTGCTTTATTATACGAACAATATGCCAAATTCCAACAGTCTTATTACAACCGCATTCAAGCACCGTTGTTGTCACCACAAGAATTTAAAGATATTGCACCGCTATTCGTTATAGACTGTTCACGTCAAAACGAAACCTTAAAAACAGGGTCAGTAGATGTTAGAGTTGAATTTGAATGTGAAACAGATTTACCTGACCTTACTTCGGCTTATTGTCTTATTTTAAATGACAGTATTGTAGAATATAAGCCGTTAAGCAATATTACCCGTAAAATTTCATAAAATGGTGGACTGTCTGTTTGTTGACCTCCAGGGTTTTAAATCTTCGGAAAATGACTTTATTGTTAAAGAATTTGCATATAGTACAAATTACTATACACAATCATTTTTAATAAAACCTCCATACCCATTCTTTACTCTATCGGAAAAAGAAAAAAGACAAGTGAGATGGGTAGAAAAGAATCTTGGTATTTTGTGGAGTGAGGGTTATGTTGACTTTAGAGAGTTCAAACGAATTATTGTAACTCATTTAGAGCACAAGAAAATATTTGTTAAAGGTAACGAAAAGATTAAATGGGTTAAAGATTTGTGTGATGACTGTATTGTAATTGATATAGGAGAGTTGCATGCTCCCTCGCTTTGTGACATACATAAAAAGTATTCTTTAAATGGAAATTTGAATTGTGTAAATCATAAAAAGAAATGTGCGTTAAAAAACATTATATGTATTAAAACATGGTATTTTGATAATGTGTGCAAAAAATAATTTTACGATTGAATAAATTGTATTTTAATAATATCTTTGAATTTTCATTTTACTAACAAAACCTTAATACCCAGGATAACTAAAGAAATTAAATAAAACACCTTAGCTAGGAAATATAGATTTATTCAAATTTTACACATCAAACATTTTTACACCTTTCTTCATAATATTTATACCTACTTATACATTCTAGCACTATAGTACTTACTTAATTAAATAACACAATAGCTACAATGTCTAATTTTACTACAGGAAATTTTATAGACGTTACAAATACATAGCGGATTTGATTCAAACTAGAATTAAGACAATATCAAAACATAGACTTATGACCCCAAGATAAGGTTGATATTCGGTCACTAAGCAAGATACGTTTGTCATCATTTGACGACAGTGCAACTTTTTTCACAGATTGCGTGAAAATTACATGCTTTAATGATTTAAATACAATGTTAGTCTTTCTCAACCTTTCATTATTTAACAAAACGTTCTTATAGTTCTCAAAATCTAAATGGCGCAAGACATATTTCTTTGTACCCTTAGCTTTTTTTAGTTGTTTTTTTTCTGTTTTGATACAGTATAATTTGGACCTCAGACCTACAAACTGGTGGATAATTTCGCCTGCAAGTTCGTCCTTGAACAGGCCAGGTACTTTATTATGTTGCCGAGTAATGCCATACAGATTATTAGTAGGATAATTACTGGTATCAAAATAATCCTGAAAGTTCAATTTGATGTCTGCGTATAAATCTTCGGTGCTTATGGAGTACAAGAACGAATCAGTATCTGTATAACATAAATTTATACTAGACCCGTAAAAAGGTTTCATTTTCGAATAATGAAAATCATACATATGAGATTTTGATGTTTCTAGAACAGTAAAACCAATGTAAATGGGTCGATCAAGTTTAACAGACTCGGGCTTCATTTGTACAGCCACGAAATTTTCAGAAAAAATAGTTGAGCTATGATAATTCGGTCTAGATATCAGGCATTCGGCTCCATATTTCTTTTTTGTTTTATTCTTGGTATCATTCCAAATGTTAACGAGCATAACTTTCAACCTTTTCTCAGGGTCTTCTAACGTCTTTCCAAAAATAGCATTGTTAAATAATTTAAACAAGTTTTGTTCAAAAACAGACGTAGCTTTTTGTCGTAACTGTGTGTTTAAATCTATGTACTGTTTTAAAAATTTACTCTGCTTAAATTTTATTACTCTATGAATTGTTTTTAGTACTAAGCCATGTTTCAAGCATGTTTTTAAATGTACATAATGAATAACATACTCATATTTATCATATAAATTCGGGATCAGTTTAGGTTGCTTTGAACCAGGAGGTACGAACTTTTGAGGACAGAACGGAATATCGTTGTGCAAGTCATGTAAGTATTCTGGATACTGTAAATCCACTTCCAAAATATAACCAAAATCGGAATCATCCGGTACTAGACGAATATCAAGGTCTTTAATTTCACTTTGAGGCAATAATTTGAAGTCGCCATATGGCAAGCTGGTACACATCGCATGTCCGTACAGATTATTACAGTCTATGTAAAGTAAAAAAATATTCGGTATACTAGGATCGTAATCAGACATGTATTTGTTATTTGCCCTGACATATCGTGTTGAACATAAGCACACTCCCCCTCGAATACCTTTCTGTATAATTCTAATTATTTCTAGGTCGTTAATAAGCTGTAATTTTACGTTGGTTATTCGTAACATAGCATCAAAACTTAAACTTGGTGCGGTTAAATAAAAAGCAGGATCTAGTCCATAATTAACTTTACAAGTTTGACGAAATTTTTCAAATATGTCAGCCAATAACAACACATCAGATTTAAGGTAAAGATCAGTGTATTCCCCTAAATTCTCCAGTTCAAATGATTTCCAAACAAGATTGGCGTGCTCGTAATCATATTTTGATATCATTTCATTAGTTAATGAGCTATAAAAATAATGTTGCTGAGGTAAGCATTGCTCTTCGTAGCGAGTCCAATTATTCATATACTCATAAGGGTAAATACCTTTACGTTTCAAAAGGTCAAAATGCACCTTTGATGGATAGAAATGTGCAAGGTGAACGAAATCTTTGTCGTCTAAAGTACTTACAAGTTCTCCTAAACTAGCTCCTAAAAATTTAAATGAATCCACAAACCGAACCGGCATCACTTGATTTCGATTTTTAATAAAATACTTTGTGAAGGATATATAATTTTCTTTATTTTTAGCAATAACTTTAAGTTGACCAGGCATTTCCCCTAATTCACGTAAAAATAAATGGGAATCATAACCAGACAAATTGTGGAAAAACACGGGCACGAAATCTGGTATACGAAAACGTAAGTTGCAAAAACTGTGGCAGGCCCCACGAAACTGGCCACTAAAATGCGAATAGTGTCGAACTGAGTCCCCAAGCAATAAATTGCCACAAAGAAAGCAATGTTCAGCATTTGAGAAATCTTTTTCTTCCGTCTCAGTAATGACCATCGGTTTGGGGTTCGAATAAATATTATTAATTGTAGATATATCCCTTTGCAAATATTTGAGAAATTTAGCAACGCAATCTTCTCCACGGTATGTAACGAATTTGTTGAGAGAACTATCGTACGAACATACAACATAGTACGCAAAGGCAGCTGGCACATGCTCCTGAAGTTGAATAGTGTTTTCTGATCCTGATTTTCCGTTTGTGTTAGGTACTAATAAGGATTCAAAGTCTGCATATATTACGAAAGGCATATCTTGCATTCGTTCAAAATTTTTAAACTTTATTTCCTCATTTTGATTTGGTAATAATGTTTTTACACCGCCACATACGTGAGCATCCCTTTTTGTTTCACTATTGAAAAATATCATACATTCTTCACAAAGAAAAAGTTTACCCTTGTGTTTTGTTAATTGATGTTTAAGCAGACGGCCTAAATCTTTAATCAGACAGTAATGAGTTTGCCAACCGGTTTCTAACATTAACAAATTAACATGATGTTGCTTGCGGCATGCGGTTTTGTACAGTGGACCTACAACTTCAGATTTATTATTTATCGCATATACGTTAACACTTATATGTTGATTATTTTTCTCAAATATTTTTATGTCGTTTAAACCCACGGGAAAGGTCATATTTTCGATATTGAGAACGTCCTCGTAATGAGGGTACGAAGATACTTTTTGAACATTATTTTTAGCAGGAAACAAATAAGCCATCACACACCACAGAAAGCAAAACGCATCATTATTTTTTATATTAACGCACGCACGTTTTAGTTTTATAGTTTTAGGCAAATCTATAAATCCAGACGCTCTCAGAGGATTGTACTTGCAAATATTAATTTCTAGGTATAAATTTTTCATGAAAGACCACCCGCTGTCTTTTGTTTGAAATTCATCAATTTTTCGGCAAATCGTCTGCAAAGCATTTAAAAATACTTCATTGAAATCGAAATTTGGATGTATTACAATATTCTGCGTTGCAAACGACTTTATGTCACATGTATCATTTTTTAGCAAAGAAAACTCCGCAAACAATTCGAAACTCACTTTGACACTACCGAAAACTGATTGCCTCGCTTCCAAAATACGACGAACCCGAGCGCGAATGTTAGTCATAAACTCAAAAGGAGGAACCGCACAGTCAAGGTCATTTTCGCTCGCCCGCACCCGGTATGATGCTATCCTACTACGAAAAGCGCTAGCAATTTTTTCAATGCCATCAATATTGTATATAGAGTTGTTATTTTTGTGCGCGGTGCTACGTAAATGAGCAGAAAATGAGCGACTTGGTACAGATATTTCGCAAACGGAACAGAAAACCGACCGGCTACTCATTTTCAATAGGTAATTGACTAACACCAAGGTTAATAAATGTATCGTATAATAAAAAATATATAAAAAAAATCCCGGTAAAATAATCCTACGTCAATAAAATGCACCTTACATATTTTTAACACTTTTTTTTCATATGCAAAACCTCTGACAAATTAGAGTTTACCTGAATTTTGAAATTAACAAGTGATGTTATGCTATGCTATGCGTTTGATGTTACATCAGCAACATTATAGGTATAAGATAACTAAATTATCTAGGGAAACACACTATTGCAATTAATTAAAATTAAGGTCAAATATTACGAATAAAGGTATAGTAAGAATAATTAAGAACTATTCACGGTAAAATGTTCCTTCTTGAGGAAAATGCTCTTTAGAAATTTTTAACACTTTTTTTATATAGGAAACCTCTGGTGAATTAGAGTCCACCTGAATTTTGAGGTTAACTAGTGCTTTCTCCCATCTGTCTTTCAACGCGATCGATGCTATATCAGCAACGTTATACAATCTCAACTCTATGAAAAGGTTACCGGACAACTGACTATAGCGACACACCTTTCCACCGGGGACTTGTCGAATTAGCGCAGACCGCAGCCGTGTAGCACGTTTTTCAGCGCAGACGTCAGCATCACTATCATCGTCAAGAGCCCAGCCCGAAGAAGCGGCACTTTGTTGATCCAGCAATGATAAATCTTTCAACCTGTAAATCACAAAATATGTTTGTTAAAAATAAATTAAAAATAAGACAAAAGTAATGGAATCTTTGTAGGGTAATAACCGGATTTTCACAAAATAAGAAAAAACCCAACTGAATATAAATTAGTGATATACTCAGTGTCACTCTCACAATAAAGACGAATCCAACGATACATCACAAGATAAAATCCATCGAGCCGTTTCGGTTGCAGAGAGACATACATATACCCGAAAAACATAACCCTCATTCTGGCGCAGTCGGGGTAAAATATAACCTGGATACTTAGGTAATGTTTAATTAATGTGACACGTTTGTAATGTAACACGGAGTATTATAATGCTTATCGCGCACATATTCTTATAGGAATCGAACCCATGCCAACCATCTTTGTTGTTTTAGACAATACTTAAAATTTACTTACCGCTGAGACGTAACTTTCTCTGCTAACGATTTGGACTTCGGTTTATTAGATCTATAAAGAAAAGAAACACATTAATAAGGTACTGGTTACAAAAAAAAAAACAATATTACTTTAATTTGCTACAAGAACTACATAAACAAAATTAAAAGTTGCTTACCGTTGTATCGGTGTTTCGTCATCAGATTCATACAGTTCGATAGTCTTTTTAGATACCTTTTGCTTCTTAGATCTGAAACAAAATAATGCGATATTTATTTTTTAGGTCGCAAAATATTTAAAACAAAATAAATTTTAGTAAATAGTTATTGCCACTAACCGTGCTGACTCCAGCGCTTCAACAGCAGGTTCACGAAGCGTCCTCTTCTTACTCGATATTTTTTTCGACCTACAAAAGAAACAGAACGAAAATGAAACACATACTTTTTTTTAATTAAATCGCTAACAAAATATCAAAGCAAATTAGTACAAAGAGATATATATGCCTCTTACCTCGAATGTGAAGTCTGAGAGACCTCTAAATTTGGTTTTCTGACTGCAATTTCGGTAAAGGACTCTGAATCAGACCTGCAATAAAAATGTGTATTTTTACATAGCTGCTGTTGGTTTAATGTATAACTTACACAAAATGAATACAACAATAAAATTTGTAAAAACTTACGCACATGATTTCAATGTAGTGTTGCTTTGCTGGCGATCAGTGAGAAAGTAATAAAATTAGCAATCAAAGTCAGGTCGCCGCAAATATCACTTCACAGTTGTTCTCAACCTTCGTTATGTAAATAAATCAATACAACCTAATAAGCGTAATGGTAGAAAATACACGAAAGGCATGTTTTTACAGGTTTAATACCTGTGATACATATTTCAAAATCAGCAATTATTCAACAAACAAAAGCGTCATATTAATTTTAAGTAATATGCGGTTATATCAAAGCATCCGCTCTAATTTCAAACAATGCCGATATTTCGTTCCTTTGAAACAATAGAATACGACTTTCGTCTCTTTCCAATACGTTATACTACAATGATTGCAAGTGAGAAGAAACGTGTACAGGGTCACATGAACGAAAAGAATTGCTCCACTGAATGCGATAATTCACAAAGATGTAGGTAACTTTTAAAATTTCCATTACATTATAAAAAAAACCTGTCAGAACCTGTAATAAAAACATTCCTATATGATCTGACTTTATAATACCTTACACATGTTGTAACTTGTACTGATTGTATCCACGTTTCACGATATAAGCAATTTACATACCTAACAATTAGAAATTTCTACATTCTGATTGGAAACCTTACCATAAACGCACGTCGTTCGCGCTATCGATAAATCCTATACTTCAGTGAAAATGGTGAGTTGACGCTTGTATTGAAATTTCTAATTACATGCTTATAATCATTTATTTTATTAATATTTCAGTTACACCATCTTAAATGTTTTGTGATTATTTTCAGAGCAAATCCAGTTCGCAACCATTGACCGCCTCCAAAGGTGTTAGTGAGCCGAATATTTCCACTTTTTATTCGCAAGCTGCATTCGATGACGATTTACCGTGTTCGCAAGATTTAGATGGTTACTTAGAGTACCAACAGGAATGTGTAAATAGACTGAACAAAGTTCAAGAGGTACAAAAGCATTCGAAACCATCAAAGAAGTCCTTGAAGAAGAAGGCGAGCAGCGGGAAAAACAAAGCCCGCGACAGTGGATTAAATTCCTACGTCATTAAACAATGTAAAAAAGGCCGACGTATTATTCAAATAAGCATATCAAATCTTGAACTGGATAACGAGTCTGAAGACGTTGCCGTCCAGTATATAGTGGAAACTGAATATGATGACGTATTGAATTCCACCGAAGGACTTGTCGATAAAATAGTAAAAAGATTAAGTAATGTAAATTATTAGATTTAATTTGGATTTAATTTAGTTGATGTATGTTTCTTTATTACTCATTAGACAATATTTTGATATATAAGTAGAATAATAATGTACAAACTTATTTTAGCATAACGATTGTAGTTGATGTGTTACTATATCTACTTAAAAAATAAAAGTAAATGTTTCTTTATTGTTAAATATTTTTGAAAATATTGATTTTAAAGTACCTATTTAGAAAATAGCATATTGAAACATGTTTTGAATGTTGAATTATTAACATAAAAATGGTTAGTGTAAAATCTAAGTTCCCTATTGTATAAGTTATATTGTACCGAATAAATATTAAAACATTAAAATATTCGTTTCATTGATGTTTTGCATACGGATCCCTAAATAGCAAGCTTGCAATATGTAGCTTGAATGAGTGACGTCTTGAAGGTTTCGTGTTTCTACTCAGTCGCAAGTCAAAGTTATAGGTACAATGCGCATTATACACAGCTTTTGTTAATTTAGATTATAATGCGATATGATTACGATTCAAATTACCCAAACTACTTTCGTGAGTTATATTCTTTAAGAATGTACTAAATAATACTCGGTATAATAAAATCGTAAAGTACGTCATAGCCACGTCAAATGAATCCGCCAATCAGAAAATCGGGTCTACATCGCGCTTGCGAAGTTTTTAAAACGATTTGCATAAATACAAGATCTGTTTTATAGACCGTCGGGTTGTAGCGACCGGGCAACCCGAGTATTCTGTACCTATGCGGTCGGTAGCGTATAGATGCTCATACCCGATGCACGTAAAACCGTAGCCTTATGCGAGAAATACACTTTCTCGGGGTTGCGATTCACGTCTGTGGAATTTGATCAACTTCACAGGTGTGTTGTGCCGCGATGCCATAGTGAACACTATGAAGGTGACGGCTGGGGTCAGTGGCGGGCCCCGGGGACCTTCGCTGTGAACGCTATGAAGGGTGACGGCTAGGGTCAGTGGAGGACCCTGGGGACCCTTGCACGCAACCAAGAGTTGATCGCCTTGGATGTGTGATTGTATCGTAGTGGTTTTTGACAATTTCCAATGCACCTCGTGGAGTGCCGAAGTGGAATATGTACATGAAAAGCACGGCACTCCGCGAGGGTTTTGCTGTTTTGCACAATGAAGTTTACAACACTGAGTAACAAAGCAGTCTGCCTGTCTGCTTAGCATTTCAAAGTAAAAACCAAAGAGTGTTTGAAATCAATATGATAGCGAACTTAAAATATGACTTAAAACAGTGAATTTCACAGACAGTTTCAATAATATATTAAGAGTCTGGAAAGATGTACTGAAAGCATTTCCCCTCGAAACAAATACCTGATTGGGGGTTTCAAATACAGAACAGCATTAACGTTTCCAACAAAAATCCGATTGGGGCTTTCAAATACAGGCCACGAAACACTGGGAATAATGGGCTTTAGATCGTAGCTAAAAATACCTGATTGGGGCTTTCAAATACAGGCAACGAAACACTGGTATTAATGGGCGTCAGATCGTAGATCGAAGATCCTAGATCTGAAAGCCCCATTAATACACTACTCACGTAATCCTGCTGCCAGGTAGGAGCCTTTATTTCTCTACGTGGTCTTATATTTTCACAGCTTCTTATGTTAATTTCTTCTTGACTAATATTTTCTCTGATTTCAGGTTCTTCATCACCAAGAACTGTTTCTGCCTCGAGATGTTCGGATTCATCTTCTGGACTTTCAGGAGCTGTTTCTGTAAGTTTTTTTTGCAGGATTTGGAGTAAATTCAACCTCTACTACAGGTAAATTTTGTTTTTTATTATTAGTTTTTTGTTTATTATACTAATCTTCTTTTCTGTTTCAGGTTGGAGCTGTTCCTGTTCTTCGAAAAAATCTTCATAGTTTTCATCATGGTCGCCATCGTTTGTGTAAAACATTTTGTCAATGACATTCACGTCTCTACTAATAATTATATTTTCTTTTTCAGGAATGTAAACGCGGAAACCTTTTGCGTTCTGCGCATAACCCACGAAGACTCCTTCATTAGATTTTGGTACGAATTTACCTTTCCTGTGTTTATTCAGTACAAAAGCTTTACTTCCGAACACCTTCAGATGATTTCCCGATGGAATACGCCCAGTCCATTTTTCGTAAGGAGTACAGCCTTTCAGGGCTTTTGCTGGACTTCGGTTGATGAGGTAATTTGCTGTGTACACCGCTTCAGCCCACAACTTTTGAGGTATGTTTCCTTCAATCATCAAACAGCGAGCTTTGTCAAGCAGCGATCTATTTTTACGCTCACTTTGCCCGTTCTGTTGTGGAGTGTATGGTGCAGTAAATCTCCTCCTAATTCCATGATGTTTGAGGTATTCATCAAATTCTCGATTTGAGTATTCCGTCCCACTATCGGACTGTAAACTTTTTATTTCTTTATTGTGAAATTTTTCAACTTGGCTCTTGTATTCTTTGAATTTCTGAAATACTTAATTTTTATGTGAGATGAAGTATATGCAACAATACTTTGTAAAGTCATCCAAAAATGTCACAAAATATTTCGCTCCGGCCAAGTTTTCAGTATTGATTGGACCACACACATCACTGTGAATTATTTCTAATGGTTGTGTGGACTGCGGTCCTCTCACGGAAGAAAATGGCAGCCTTGTCATTTTTCCCTTTATGCACACTTCACATGCAGGTAAGGATTCACATTTGAGTTCTAGGCCCTTTATTAGATTTTTGTTTGCAGCTAACTTCAGATCATTTTCATTCAGGTGACCGAGTTTTCGATGCCACATTTCAATATTGCTTGAACTTTTCTGGCTTGCCATGTTTGCTTTTTCTCCCTTTGTGTAGTACAAGCCATTTTCCTTTATAGCCGTTAAGGTTATTTCACCATCTTTGTCCTTAATATAAGCTTTATCTTTAGTAAATAGCACGCTGTTACCTTTTTCAGTAATTTTTGCTACTGAGAGCAAGTTGGTAGCCAAGGTAGGCACATACAGTTTATAATGAAGGTTATAAGTGTCATTGTCAATGTTGAGTCGCACTTTGCCTTTTCCTTCTATTTTTGTGGTGTGACTTTCCGATGCTAACCTCAAAGATCCTGTTTCAGAGTCAATATTTTCAAACGTCTCTTCTTGCGCACACATATGGGAGGTACAGCCACTGTCCAGACACCAGGTATTGGCAGAAGTAATGGATAGACAAGTAGGAGTTATGCTGAAATTCATCTCTTCCCTTTTCTTGAAAGATTGTTTTTTATTATTTTTATTGCTCCAGCACTCCTCGTTTGTATGACCCTTCTTCTTACATTTTAGACAGTATTTTGCCTTTTTTTTGGCATAAAATGCACCTTCACTGTGTTCCCTTTGTGTATCTTTGCTTTTTCTGGCTTTACTTTCCTCAATTATCTTGATTTTCAGTTCTTCAGGTTTCGGTAGAGTATCCCTTGACTCGACTGCTATTCGGAAGTTTTCAAATGAAGCAGGTAAGCTATACAGCATCATAATGCTTAGAAGATCAGGATGCAGGTCTATATCCATGTCAGCTAACTTGTCAACAATGTTCATGAAGTTGTTTAGATGTTCACGAACATCACCCGTTTCTTGTTTTTTCAATATGAGTTGTTTTAACAGAGTTGCCTTTCTGGCAGGACCTGTGCTCTGGTAAATACTTTTTAATTTATTCCAAAGCTCGCATGATGTTTTGCATCCTTTTATCTGTTTCAGTTCTGACGGCGAAATCAGAAACAATAATTCGGAACGCGCCAATCTTTTTGAATAAATTGCTTTTTCGCTGTATCATCGCTATCAGGCTCGGTTATTTCACCGCTTACGTAGTCCCACAGTCCATTTTTAATTAGCACTGCTTGAGCCTGAAGGCACCATGTGTCATAGTTTTCTTTTGTTAGCGCCTCGATTCGATTGTACGCTGCCGCAGTATTCATTGTCGTATTTTCTCGCCGAACCAACCACGCTCTGCTACCAATTGTTGGATCGGGTAATGCCGGCGAGAATAAGTAATATTTTATTTCCACTGAACATTTTTTAATTTTAATATCAGTATCAATACAGAATTGGAATACAATTAGTTTCTTTTCTTTGACACAAGACCAGTGACAGACAGACGATTCGATCATAGATTATAGCTGATGTGCCAATGGCACCAATATTTATTGGAATTCGTGAGTGAAAAATGACGAAAACTATTAAAAGTCACTTAAGAAAAGTGTTTTATAATACGACAAAGTATTTTTCAGAGAGAAAATCTGAAGGAATGGACTCTATTCTTCTAAATAACATTACCGACCTCTTTGTCAACTTGACAGGTAGGGTAGTTGATTCAAACCGTTCGTTAAAGTTAACGTTAACGTCAAATATTTTACTATGGGACAAAATGACGTTACTGTATGGAATGACAGCTCGGCGGCCATATTTAACGACCAGGAGTCCGTCAACTGTACTAGAATCAACTGGCGCTTAGTGTTGCTATAATTATTGCTAATTTAACGCCCTTAGAGTAGAGCAGGTTTTTTATTTTTCTGGTCGGGGTTTAACGCCAATGGGCAGTGATGAAAACGTAGTTTAGTGTGAATTTGCGAATATTTTGAGAGTCTACGTGTGTCTAAAGGCTATTCCAATGAATAAAACAATACATAGTTGCAGTCCATGGGCCGCTGTGACCTCTTAACATCAGGTGGCCTGCAACCAAGCACTCTTGCCTACCTATGACATGGAAAATTATGAGTACCAAAATTTCCAAAAGTATCAAAACTTGTTCAACGATCTTTTTGGGGTTACCCTATAAAGCGATAGTGGCGCGTCCATTATTTTTTACTCTTTTTTGCCAGACTGTAAATGATAATTTTGCAAAAGCCTTTGAAAACAAGACTACATTACTTGAAGAAAAATGAAAGTTACATGCAAACAGCTCTGTATGTTGAAGATTTGTGAAACAAGCAATGCCTTGACCAACAAACTCTTTTTTGCCAGGCTATACCAAAGTCCTTCCTGCTTCATGAAATCAAACGCAGCACGCATTACGCTGGGCGCACTCTCTTAGGTTTCCTTAAATGCGGTGTTCAGATTATTATTTTTTACTCAATCACGCTATAGCGGCTTGGTCATCCCAGCATCCCGTGAAAATCGCGTGATATCCGGACCATGGACCGCACCTGGCATAAAATTTGGTCACAGAGGTAGTTCCAGTAATTAGTTGTTTGATGCAATGTCTGTTACGGTTGGAAAGAACAAAAAACATATTGAGGAAAATATAGCTGCCATATGTCAAACGACAGCTGTGACAACACTGACAAGTCAAATGTCAAGTTTCTACCGATAATAGTTTTCGTTGATTATTCATGGGTTGACTGATTATTGTTGTTATCTTTCTGTTCTGTTCCATTCCATTATTAACTTGATTTGCAATTTTAGGTTGTGGTTGTGCTTTGAGTTCATCTATTTTCTCGAGTTTTATAAAGTAACATGAATAGCGCACCACAGTTTTCATTGCGCTGGAATAACTATGTTTCCCACGTCACGGAAGCGTTTAATGTGTTACGATTCGAGAATGACTTGGTGGACGTTACCTTGTGTTGCGAAGGAGGTAAAATCAAAGCGCACAAAATGTTGCTGTCGGCCTGCAGCAATTACTTCAAACAGGTTTTTAAAGAGACGCCCTGTCAGCATCCCGTGATCATATTTAGGAACGTAAAGTTTGAAGATCTCAACGCCATTGTCAATTTCATGTACCATGGAGAGGTAAATATATTGCAGGAGCAGTTAGAGTCGTTTCTTATTACTGCTGAGCTTTTGGAAGTGAAAGGCTTGACAGATAATGCGGAGGATGATTCACCTAAAAACCTGAGACGGGTTAGTGACAACACTTCACTAGACCTAAGTGCTAAGTCGAGGTTCACTGAGGAGACGCCAGTTCAGACAGAGGAACCAATAAATTTAGCACCAATGCAAGCTGTGAGAGAAGTATACATTCCACCAGTGGCCCCCATCAGGAATATACCTGAACCTGAAATTGAGAGTATTGAAACACAAGAAAAAGTAAAAACTGATGAAACTGTAATCACACAACCAAAACCTGCACAATCAACCAGTGAGGACATGCAAGTTGACAACCAGTCAACATCAGCAGAAGATTTGTCAGAGAAAAATACTTCTGGTGAGTTCATCAGTATAAAATCTCTGGGTTGTTTTTATAAAAACTTTTTTTACATCAAAGAGTGAAAAGGACAGCGATATGAGTAGTGCGGCAGCATTGCTACAAAAAGTTGCTGTGGGCAAGGGCCCTTAATATCACACATTTAGTATCTCGCTATGTGATTTTTCATTTTGAGTAAATTATCACTTTCAACATGTTAATTTATGTTTATACTTTCAGAATCTGACCTCGCCAAGTTCCGCTGTCAATTGTGTCCAAAAGGTTTCAAGCATCCTACTTCACTGACTCTCCACAAAGATTCTCACGCAGGCAAAACACAATGCCCAGTATGCCACCGGTCCTTCTCACGATCGTATGACATGAGGAGTCACCTGCAAAGAATACACCAAGGGAAGCAATTGACCATCAAGGAAATCAGATACAAAAATGCAACAGATTCATTAGCTCCTAAACAGTTTACACATAACTTATAATATTTTTATCATGATAATCTGGTAGTAATTCTGATGTAAATTAATTTCAGATATCACTTTTTACAGAAGATGATTTAGTGAGTTGTTGAAACATTCAAATTATTACCCATCAAAGTGTTTGCCTTATGCAGATATAACTAATAAATTCTAATAAGAATTATTGAGAAGATGTATGAAATGGTGAAAATCTTGCTTGGAAAAGGCACTCTAAATTATATATACTTATATTTATTTACTCCTGCAAAAGATGGATCTCATAAACTTGAAATTCATTTTTGTTATTTTAAATTTATGTCAATGTATTGTTGTATTTCATTTTATTGTACAAATACGAATACAATCAAATTTTGTTACAAACAAATATAAAACATGATGAAGTACCTAATATAAACTTCAAAAGCTCAAGCCCTTTTAACTTTGAGAGAGTGGACAGTATGTATGTCGTGATTTTTTTAATGATAGGTGATACTATTATTTTTTTAACTAAGACTATATTGTTATACATACAACAGCACTAAGTGCACACTGCTTGTAATAAGGCCTGTAACTGTATGTGTATGGAGATAATATTTTGTTGACATTGTATTCAGATTTAGTTTATAAGTATCTATAGATAAAACTATATACTTTTTTAATGTCACAAAACTTGCTCAGTGCTGTAGCTTTGGCTATTTTTGTACTAGTCTATAAAATTGTTTTATAATATAATTTGTTTCTATTATTTGCTGTTTAATTTATTACTTTTATACAGCGTTTTCCAACCTTTTCGAGTTCGCACACCCTAGGAAACCAAATACAACAGTTTCATGGACCTTTTAAAAAAACCGGCCAAGTGCGAGTCGGACTCGCGCACCGAGGGTTCCGTACAAACCTGTAAGGTTTACAAAGTTCGTTCTTTACGACAATCGAGTCATAACTATGGTATTTTTATTGCAAAATGAAATTCATAACATTACAACGGGGAAAGATGGAGTAGCATAAATTAAAGACAAAGATCTTAAAAAATATATATTTTGTAATGTAACTAAAAATTTAAGGTTTTCGGAATTTTTCCTTTATGTGTGCTATAAAACGTTGCTTCATGCCAAATTTCAAGATTCTAGGTCGACTGGAAGTACCCTTTAGGTTTTGATTCCCTTGCGAGTACTTGCGAGTTTCAAAATATGCAGCTTAAATTGCTGTTTCTTTTGATTGCGTTGACATAGAAGTTTGATTTTGTTACAGCTTAAAGGTATTATAGACCTGAGTATTTGGTATGAATTTCAATTTAATACCTCTACGCGTTTATGAGGAAATGGGTAGTAAGGTTAAAATTATTAAAAAAAAAAATATTATGTGATGTAACTAAAAATTTATGGTTTTCGTAATTTTTCCTTTATCTATGCTATAAGACGTTGCTTCGTACCAAATTTCAAGATTCTGAGTTCACGGGAAGCACCCTGTAGGTTTTGATTCCCTTGCAAGTGTCGAAAATTTGCGGCATAAACGGCTGTATCTTTTGATTGCGTTGGCTTAGAAGTTTGATTTTTTCACAGCTTCAAGGGACAGTAGACCTGAGTAATTGATATAAATTTCAGCTTCATACCTCCACGCGTTCCTGAGAAAAAGGGTCTTGACAGACGGACGGACAGACGGACAACAAAGTGATCCTATAAGGGTTCCGTTTTTTCCTTTTGAGGTACGGAACCCTAAAAAACGGTAATTTATTTTTGCCCTGTACAGTAAAAACAGCATTGTTATTGAAACAAAAGTAAATAAATGTGTATGTGAAGCTTGTATGCCGCACGCATTAAGTAAACGTTTAGCGAAAACGATATTCCATGGATGAGGCTGAGTACCCCATAGGTAACAGACACGTACAGATGACTCGGGGAACACAGGTTAAGAGTTTTACTTAAGACCAACCAGGCGGGTGATCGGTGGCGGATTTACCACAGTAGACTGGAGCCCAACAGTCACAACCCAGCACGTCCACTCGGTACCGGCTCGCCTCACATAATCTACAGAATGATTCGCGGGAGACGAGATAGGAACGAACCCTAATCAACTCAGTATAAATTATTAGCTGTTTCAAATCAATGTATAATTAACGCTACCACTTTTTTATTACTTAACAAAAACAAAAATGACATTGTTAACTCGGTAATTAAATACGACGACGTGATTGATACTATTTAAACGCTTCAAATAAGTACCTATAGCACGACACAACTAAGATGGCGCGCGGATATAGACTGCGTCACGGCACGGCTCAACTTTACCGCGCGTCTTTTCTAACTTGACTTGTGTCGCTTCTGCCCGTGTGGAATTCGGTTATCCGGCTCCCGGGAACTAGGTAAGTAACGCACATTTTCCGAGATAAAAGTAGCCTACCCTATGTCCTTTCCCGGGACTCAAACTACCTCCATGTCTACCAAATTTCATCTAGATCGGTCCAGCGGTTTAAGCGTGAAGAGGTATAACCTACAGACACGACATACTTACAAAGTTAGATAATTTCGCATAATTATATATATTTTATGTCAATGGTGTAGGCAAACGAGCGCACAGCCCACCTGATGGTAAGTGGTCAGTAATATTGGTACGGATGGACTTACAATGGATATTTATTAGGTACCTAATCTTGTATATTTATATTTTATTTATTTTCTTATACAAAGAATCTCAGATGACTGGCGGCAAATGTTTAAGTCTTATATAAAATATGTAATAGATAGATTTTAAGTACGAAAACGTGAAACAGGGCCTCATTCGGCCTTCGGGGCGTAAAAGAAATTTCATAGGGAATCTATAGGGAACGTCAAACCGTCACCACGGCGCTCAAATTGAACTTTAAATCAAGTCGGTTAAAGTTTAGTTTCAACGCCGTGACGTTTTGTCATAGAGACCCCATGAAATTCCTTTTGCGCCCCGAATGAGGCCCCAGATTTATACATTTTCTTAGCCTCTATGCCACAACTGCAAGCTCACAATTAGGTAACTCAAATATCAAACTAAATCAAAATCGGTTCAGTATGCAGTATGCACCCATTTCCGAACTAAGTAGGCAGGCCACAGACCACTTACAGATAGGGTTGCCATCTCCTAAAGTGAAAAAGCCGGACTCTGCCCAGAAAAAAGCCGGACATTTTATCCTAAAAGCATGACATCACTACAACGTAACAACTAATAGTAGATTGTTAAGCGAGGGCTGAAAGACACCCATTTCTGCTGAAATGGGTGCTTTCGACCCGAGTTAAGCACTCTACTTTTCATTTCGAATATGAGGAAAGAAAACAAGCCAGGTATATAAAACACAAGTATTAAAAAATGGTTTTACCCATGGAAAACTCTATTCCATTAAAATATCGGGATAACAACTATTCTATGTTATTTCCAGCATCTTAAACTATCTCCATATCAAATTACATCAAAATCGGTCCAGCCGTTTCGACGTAAAGTAAAGAAAAACCCAATACAAAATTTATAATCTTGAATAATGTATGCGTAACGGAAGCCCCAAAGTTCATTTAATAATTAGTTGAAATAAGTATTTATGCTACCACCAAAAACATAAATGTAAAAAAGGAGAGCCAAGTTCAATACAAAAATTATTCTCTGCTGTGGGCTTCGCCGCAAAAAGAATGGAGATCTGAGATTGAGTGCCAAGTTCTATGCAAAATCCAAATATGTAGTCTAATGGCTGACTTGGCTGGTTTTCCGATAACGTAGGTACCCTAAGTAATATTAGGTATTTATGTTAAGCGTTCATAATAGAATCTAATTATTTAAAAATTGCCAGTTTTTTATTTATTCCTTTGTATTCATCTAATTACCTATCTGCATACCAAATTTTAACTCTCTAGGTCATCTGGAACTGGGTTAGAGTTCTGGTCTATAGGTCAGTCAATGATAAAAATGAGGAATTTTGGACATTAATATCTAAATAACCGTTTGAGATAAGCTTATGAAATTTAGAACACATATGTATCTCGCAAATCTCAATATATGAGCCAAATTTGATACGTTTATGTAAAATAGTTTTTGATTTATGAGGGGGTCAAAAGTAGCTCCAAATAGTTCGTGTAATATTACACACGGTGCGGCTCGCCAGTTCTGTTTCTTGAACTTGGCTTAACACGCTACCGCGTGTCTAGATAAGCTTTGCCTGGGCAAGGATTTCACTGTTTTAGGTCGGCTAATTCAATAAAATCTACAAGTGCATATAAGAATAAGAATAATGTTTATTTACCAGAAAAATATGCAGAATACAGTCATACAAATAATAGGACAGCTAGTCGGTTTACGAAAGTTACAGTAGATGGCAGCGGTTTCCGCACTAGGCTCTGGGCCTGTATCGCGGAGCCCAATGAAGACATACTGAATATTATTAATAATCTAACTAAATTAAACTAAATATGTATTTTAGAACACTTACAAAAAAAAACTTTAGAGATTGGCTGTAAAAGGATCTCCAAAACAGCTTGAGCCTATTTTCTAATCAATTCAAGCGGTTTATGTCCATTTCAGAAACACTCATGATTCATCATTCATTATTTTAAATCCGTAGTATTTAACTACCACTACTCGAACTCACTATGGAGAAAATGACGTTTCTCTATGGTATGATAGCTTGGCGCCATATTTAACGTTGATTTGAGTCCACCTACTTATTTGATGCAACCCGTTTAATTTTTCATTTCTTTTTTTTCACGCAACATAACAACAATGCGAGCCAGTTATTTTTGAAACGGCTTCCTGCTGGTTTAATTAATGTTTGAAACAAGAAATATTTAGTTTTTTTCTTAAAATTTTATATAGTAGCGTTTATTATATTAAATATTATAGTTATTTGTTTTAAACATGATAGAAATGCGTTCATTTTAAAATTAATTGGTGAGGCTGTATAGACTTTTGCCCTTGCCACAGATTCAAAGTGTAACATTAAAAAAAAATACTTCTCTGCTCTAGAGCAGCGATGAGCCACTTTCTGCACGCTAATTAAGGAAACAATGACCTTCTTTCAGAGTATGAGAAATGAAAAAGACAAAGTTATAAAGCCGGACATATTTTTTTAAATGTTAAACTCCGTTTTTTCCCGTTCTCCTCAAGGAACCTACATGCCAAATTTCAGCTTCCTTCGATCAGTACTGAACTGACAGTGATGATGATGATGATTGCTTCATTACACGACACACCTAAATTATAATTGGTGTGTGGTACCTAAATAAAATGAAAATTCTAGATCTAAGTAATTAGTAAAATCAGTTAAGAAAATAATAGCGACACAACTATAGAAAAGTCACCGTCCAAACGCTGGGGATAGACGCTAGCCAAAGTAATAACTCAATAGCTGCGTCCGAGTGTGGGGTTTGTTTGTATTATCGCAGAATACGAAAAGAAACGGCAGCCAGTGCAGCTAAGCAAGGGGGTTGAAGCTCGCAGCCGGGCTAGGGTGGCGCGAGGGCGGAGGGAGCGTTCCGTTCGATACGCGCGCGCGCCGCGCCCGCGCGCCCGTCAGTCGCATCTCGTCGCCGCTGCGTAGGGTCGTTTGCCGCTCGCCGGCGACCATCTGTCAAACGCTTCGATATCGATGTTAAAATCCTCCTCTTTTTAATAAGTACGTATCCAATTAATAACGGAAAAATTACACCGAAGACCAACAATCGTTCCCCTGTGTTTGTTACAGTGATTTGTGTTCAAAAACTGTTTTTTGTGTAACAGTTTAGGTTGTTTACATTCAAATGTTTACAGCCGTGTTGGTTAATTAGAATGATGAATTAAGTTTTAACTAAAGCTTGTAATCGTGATAGTATATAGAATCGTATGCGATAAATTTTAATTTTGGTGTGGTGTGAAAATCTAGTGTGAATTTTATTAGATATCGTCTGCTAGGCTTCGTTTTCGCGCACGATCCGAACCGCAGGAAGTTCTTCTCTTATCTGGTAGATAGAATAGCTAGTGGATTTTGTGTTTAGTGATCAGTTGTGTGGTATTGTGGGAGGTTTTATACAGTAAATGAGTGTGTGAATATTTGATGACAAGATTGGGTCGACAGGGCGCGCGACGGCGCGCCGCGGGTATTGATCGGGCGCGCGCCGGCGTCGCCGCCGCTTAAAATAAGCTCCGCATGTGCGCGCCCTCGCGTACTCTACTCCTCTACTCTACTCACATGTCACGATTCCATTACTATACCCTTGTCAAATGCTAAAGATTTGACAACTTTCCATGATTGGCAATGCTTTCCGGAATAAAAATTCATGCTGTTTTTATTAGCGAATCAATTAGGCACCTACTAACGATGACATACCTACAGCAGACTGAAGAGCTTGTGTTATTAGGGACTTCTCTTCTGAAAATATTTTTATATACAAGTAGGTACCTCGCTTACATATTTCTTACTTAATTCAAATGAGTAAGTAGTTCTTTAATAACATTTTCACGATTCTCCATATGTATTCTGTTAAAGGTCGTTGACCTCTCGCCAAAATAATTGGTATACCTAGGTACTTAAGGTGCTTGTAAGTTAGGGTACCAATAGTTTTAGAGCTGGCTGATAGTATAGGTACTTATAGGTACTCGCCTCTTAAGGATTAGACTTATACTTAGGTATTAAATCATGTTAGTTTTTGGAGATACCTAATTAGGGATACCTATAGGTAAGTTTGTAAATGTTAAAGTAAAATTTAAGTTAAGGAAATTAAGACCAAAATTTCACATTAAATTTACTTAATAATTGTGATGATTTGATGTAACGTTTCTCAAAGTAGTGATATCCATTATTGTGTTTATTATCCATTATTTATTATATGGTAAATACCTACCTACTAAATACTCACCCCCGCGCCCGGGCCCGCGTGGGGACTATAGCCCAAACCCTCTCGTGATGAGAGGAGGCCTGTGCCCAGCAGTGGGACGCAAATAGGCTGTAGTAGTAGTAGTAGTAGTAGTAAATACTCACCAAGTAGGTATCCTACGAATACTCAGCTATAAAGCACAAGTGGGCACTTTCATCAGTGATACAATGAGTATGATCTGATCGCTGGAGCGCACACTGGCGTGATGTAGGTACCGAGGTGCTCTGATCTCGGATAGGTAGGTAATTCTGTTCTAGCTGGACAGTCTTCGTTCACGGGGACACTACGTAGGCACGGGCCGCAAAGGCGCAACACAAGGTTACAAGACGATTTAGGGAGTGAGTGGGAGTGAGTGACTTGTGATGGGAGGAAGTACTTAACAATCCAGCTTGGATGGTAACTAACTATTTACTTCTATTTACAGGTATGACATGTTCGAGTAATTGATTGGCTGGAGTTCACGATGGCCCGACTGGCTCGCAGCATGCTGGCGTGCGCTGCGCTGATGAGCGCGCTGGGGCTGACGCGCGCGGTCACGCTGCTGCCGCACGACGTGCGCCCCGGACACGCCGTCCGCCACTTCACCGGGAACCACTCCCACTACACCATGCTCGACCCCGAGTACCAGCCCTACTTCACTCTCCTCGATGACGGCCTCCTCATGACCATCTCCGACCTCGCTCCCCTCCTCAACCGACAACTGAACCTCGCCATCCTAGAACAAACTCCCTACAGCAGCGCCGCCCACACCGTCCCACTCCTCGTGGTCGACCGCAGGCGTATGCTACATTTCCCAACCACCGACGGATTCCTGGGAGACATTCCAGAAAACGCTCCCGCGGGTACTGTCGTCGATTTGCCACCCATAAAAGCCACATCGTTGCACGATTCAGGTCCCGTCGCTTACAAAATTGTAAAGGGAAATGAAGATCCCATTTTCGCGCTACGTGACAAGACCAAAGGAGAGCTCGTGCCGGAAGTCAGGTCGGTTATTACGGATGGAGATGTGGAAATCGTAGCGACACGTCCTTTGGATACTGAAGAGAAGAGCTCGTACGAAATAGTGGTTCAAGCAACCGATCTTCAAGGCACTAATAAAGCTAGTCTTCCAATCAGAATAGATGTAGCCGATGAAAACGACCACGCACCCGCATTTGAACAGGACGTGTATTATTTTGCTGTGAATGGAACAACTGATGAGAATGGGCCTAACGGGACGGCACATTGGCAACGATTTTCAAATATTGGTCAAGTTCACGCTTACGATGCTGATGGTGACAGATTGTATTATTCTTTAATGATGCCTAGCAATTTGGTGGTGATTGTTCCGCAAACTGGAGAGTTGATTCTTGCCGGTGAGCCGGACGGGCACGAGGCCGAGGTGCGTGTGCTGGCGCACGACACGGGCTCGCCGCCGCGCAGGAGCCGGCCGGCGCGCGTCCTCGTCGACTTCGTGGTCCGCGAGCGCATCGAGCTGCCGCCGCTGCACCGCGAGAAGCGGCGCGTCACACGCGCCGTCAGACCTACTAAAAGGACTGAATACTCCGAGGCTGATGGTGAAGTGGAAGGACGTGCAGTTTTCACTCTCGAGAAAGAAACTGACCGCGAAACCTTTAAAATTCGGGACGATAATCCATGGGTTTCCGTAGAGCCCTCTGGTGTAGTGAAAGTTAAAAAGAAGTGGGACTTTGAGGAGCTTGGACCTGAGAAGACCATTGACTTTTGGGTGACTATCACCAACGCCGGAAATGGAGGTAAGCTTCAATATTAATTTCTTATCTACCTACCTACTTAATAAGAGCATTTTATAACACATTTTTTATCAAAATTTAGAAAAAGAAACTACTTTTGATTAATTGAACTTAAAATACGATTAAATTCTATAGGTATTCCATTTTGCGGACATAATCGGAGATGGTCTTTCAAGAATTTGAACACATCGTATAAGTTTTCTTGAGTTCATTACAATCATTACAAAACGGATAGATTAACAAAATGTGTCAAACTCTAATCACCAAATATGTAGTATTTAAAATTAAAAATAACTAGTTAAAATCAAAGTTTTTAATTAACATCTTTAACTAGGCAAATAAACAACAATGACTATGGGTAACAATTTTAAAAGTTTTAACTTATTTAAATACTGATAAAATATCCAAACTTAACAAAGTTACATCATAAGAATCTCGAAACTCTATTTGACTTAGTATTTACATATTGATAAGCGCGTAGTGTTCAATATCGAGCTCCGTCGCCAGACAAAAACATTATTTATAATCAAGACCCGTGAACTAATCGCTCGCGCCACATTGTTTTCTTTTTTGCCCAATGACACGCTGAGGTGTCCAGTTTTTTATGCGCTCCACAACCACAATGATGGCTCCATCGGGGGTGAACATAATGACTGAGAATAGAGTAGCGCGGGAGTTCATTGTTGTGAGATTAAAAATTCAACTGCCGTGCCAATTTATACAAACATTCACTGTAGGTTAGATCTTAGATAGCTTTTTTCTTGTTAATAACGTTTAATAGAATTATTAAAGCAAATTTGCTTTCTTATTTGAGTTTCTTTCGTCACAACAATGAAGATAATAAAAAACTAATCAACAGCAAATTATGCCGAATTGTGACAAAAAATGGCCAAAAAGGATACCGCTCTTATACCTAATGCAGCGGTGAACCACGGCGCAAATTTATAGTTTGGCCCTTTATGAGTTTAGGTATGACTTAAAACTATCTATAGGTGACATTATAAGCGGCTCTATGCAGTCTTATGCAGTCAATATAATAGCTTCATCAAAATTATGAGCGGTGCCAGGGGCGTGCACCCCTTCCAAATGTTGCTCCACCGCAGGCAGATTATACTTGGAGTCTCCGAACGGAGTTGATTGCATCCATCTACTTTTGTTTTTATCTTAAGGAAGGGTTCTGTTTTTTACCGCTTTAACTTTGAATAATGTCTTCATAATCTCGAGAGAGTGTGTACCGCGGTATAATTGCTTTGGCAGAGCCTTATTTTGTGAATAGATAAAAACATTATACGTGATAATGCTTGATTTGATAATATACAGGTAGGTATGATTTTTTTCATGCTAAATTGACTTCGACAAATTTGTTTTGCATTGTTTTAAGTATTCCTCGTAACGTGAGGTATTCTCTAGCTTTCTCAGGTTTCAAATAGGACACGTTACTTTATGGTAAACCATAAATTAAAACAACTAATCCCGGAGAAGCAGATTATTTTTGTCAATCCAACTTTTTTCTCCAAAATAGTTACTTATAGGTAAGTACTTACTTGCTCTGTAAAAAAAAGAATGTTATTCCAATTACAATGTAAAACCCAATTAAACAAGTAAAGCGTAATCAAGAGTTAAATGTTCAGCCGAGCACTTTGTAAATATCCCATAGTTATGTCACAATATGTCCCAGATTCGTATGTCCGACGGGTTGCACCTGTGAGCGAAGCCAAAGGCGCACTAGAGCATGACATCGTATCGGGCACCCGGTTCCTTCTCCGAACGTTCCCATCACGAACAAAAATTGTTTGCCTCGTTTCACCCTCGCTTGAAAACAAATTGCTGCTATTATCGAGGAAAATCGATTTGTCAAACAAAAAGGCCACTTGTAAAACCAAACTGGTTTTCGTTTAGTAAATGAGAAACTGTTCTAATTCTCCTTTCCTTTGTCTGTTTCGAATTGCTTAGGCTGCGTTAGGGTATTCAATAGTGGCATCGTTTGGCAAGGTTCCAATAAAAAACTAATTAAATACATATTATTTTAATTACTCCTTTACTGTGAATTTAGTTACGTACTTACCCTGCCTGAGACCAAAATAGACAACGTACGCGTACCTATTTCCATTCACCTAATGACATCCTTCATGCCTGCTTCCACTCGCAGCTCGTAGCGTTAAGATCCTTAGGCCCACTTGCACCAAGCTGTTAACAGTGTTAACTTCGGGTTAACCGCTTACTACTAGTACAGCCTATTTGCGTCCCACTGCTGGGCACAGGCCTCCTCTCATCACGAGAGGGTTAACCGCTTACTACTAGTACAGCCTATTTGCATCCCACTGCTGAGCAGAGCACAGGCCTCCTCTCATCACGAGAGGGTTAACCGCTTAACTCAGATTTATTTGTATGAATTTGACGTGAGCTAAGAGGCTAACCCGAGGGTAGCGGCTTGGTGCAAGTGGCCTTAGTAATATAAACTTCCAAGACCTGATAGAGAGATAATACATTCCTGCAGAGCTTGTAGTGATCTAGTGATACTATGTATGATATTCATTCGCGGGGGATTCACGGATTGCACATTGCACGCGACCAGTGATGACCGTCGGAAATCGGCTCGCGACTGACGTTATTTGCTCAGTAGCCTGCGTGGAATTTCCATTAGGGACAATCGTGTCTTCTATATAGCGGAATAAAAGCGACAGGTTGCGACCACCGTGCAGAATGCGTGGATAATCGGGGACCTGTCGCACGGCCCCGTCATCTCGCTTCCGATTCCAGCCACCGTGACGATCACGACGTTCACTTGATGTGGAATGCCAGTTTTGACTGATTTTATCTGTATTAAGACACATTCTCTGACGTGTCGCGTGATCTTTCTCCAGAGAAGTGATTAAGCAAATCTGACTCAGTTTGGCGATAACGTTAGTTTTACGGCGCAAATTCCGAATGGTAATATTTGAATGCGATCTAGCTTAATAAATATATAAATCTAGATAGATAAATAAATAAACATTTTTGAATCTAAGCTAATATTATATTATAAAAGCTCGTGCAAACAAAACCAATACTGTATATAAAAACATTATAATAGGGTGAAAAATCGAAGTTCTAATTAGTCCGTCAGTCAGGTAATAAAAAAAAAATTAGACACGTATTTTTTGTTTTATCAAATTAACAAAGAATGACTAAGTTAAAACGCATTAAAGTTGGAGAGTGGGGGCTAACTACGTCACCGTTAGGTATAAATCGTACCTAACCGTGACGTCACACGACATTTCAACTCAATACATCTCCGTATAAGTTTGATTACGTGAAAAAAAATATACGTGTCCAATTCTTTTCAATAATCTTCCTGATAGCCTAAGGAAAAAAAACGTCATCTCTATTGTTTTACGGTTTGTGGAAGATGGTGTGGTACATATTAATATATACCTCCTCATGAAAACTTTGCTGAGGTCAGCCAGTGATGTAAAGGAAAAGTTGAAATTGAAATACTTGACCTCCTCCCCTGAATAACTCACGAGTTCTCTCCAGATAGTATAATTGAAAAGAATCTCGTATTTTGTTTAATTTGAGTGAAGAATATGACTAAATCAAAAATAAAACTAACATCGTTTAAGCCAGTTTGCAATGTACTTCCTACATCAATCAATTGTGCTTTTGGAACAAGTGCACAATATCGGCTTAGTGTTCTCCAGATCGTGGAAAAGTAAACTTAAATCTTTCTGGTACATCACAAAACAAAGAAATCGCGGCACAGTTGGGTATTATCGTACGTTATCAAAACAAATCGAGAGCAGTTGTTTAATTAAAACATTTCTGGGTAGACCGCCGTGGTGGGTGGCCGATACCCGCCGTTGCCCGCTCGAGGCGAGCGGCATCTTCTCTAGCACCCCGTGCTCGGGAATCTAATGATTACCCCTCCTGTAGTACTTTTTTTCCCTTTTATAACATCGTGAACAAACATTTCTCACCACACTGGCTCCGACTATGAAAATTCAATCTGTCTCAAATTGTAACCATCAAAATATTTACGAAATATTTTATGCGGGATGTAACAAGGATGACAGCTTGGTTGGTTGATAAGGGACAGATGTTCCGTTCGCATTTTCGTACCTTCTTTTTCGGAGGTAAACAAATTATTTGCGTTGATAGAATGCTAATGCTAATCCCAATTTAAATATAAATATACCTACCTACCTACGTTTGTTTTTGCATATAATGTTATTAAATCGTAAGTGTTTAGTTGGAACTTGGGAGTTGCGTTATTATGAGCATCCTCGCTTAGTTAAACAATGAGGAAACAATTTGGAGCTATAGCCGAGGAGCGTGTCGCTGGAGGTACTTACTCGAGGGAGCCTCGTCAAAGCACCTTTGTCAGGCGAAAAGCGTGCTCTATTGGCGAATTAATTCCGATTTCCGTGCCTGCGCCACCAGCGAGCGCTCCTCTTTGAGCCACCAATCGTCAAACGATTTGAATTTGTTTTCGGAACGCTCATTATTCGTGTTTATCAGGAAAAATAGAGAAGAAATAGAGAATGAGATTTGCCTCAATTTTGTATAGCAAAGTGTTAATTGCTTCATAACGCGGTCGTTTCATAATATTATAGCGCACATCTTTTATTAGATTAATAATAGATTGTTTATCTTGGTCTCGAGAGGCAATAAAGCGGAACAGGTGCGCCTCGAAGGAGGGCGACATTTTAATCCAGTGAGATCGACGGTACAATGGGAGAGAAGAATTAACAACCAATCCCTAGAATTATCAGTTACGAGATATTGAACGCTTTAGTTGACGCTATCTGTTTTGTTTTACCACTAATATATACCTATATAAATTACTATATGAAACTGTCATGTCATTAGAGATGGCCTCTTCTAACTAGATTAATACATACATACATACATAATATCACGCCTTTTTCCCATAGGGGTAGGCAGAGACCACTTCTTTCCATTTGCTACGACTCTTGCATACTTCTCTCGCTTCTTCAACTTTCATCCCGTTCCGCATACATGCTCGTCGGTTTAAAGTACTTTTGACCTGGCCTTTAATCAGATTGTCCTGAATTTGATCCAAGAACATTCGCCTCGGTCTTCCTCTTCCAGCACCTCCATTCACACTAGCCATATAAATACTTTTTGTCAGTCTTCTCTCATTCATCCTTTCCATATGCCCAAACCAATATAGCATACCTTTTTCTATTTTTGTCACTACATCCTCTTTCACACCACACCGCTCCCTTATCACGCTATTCCTTACTTAGATTAATAACACCGCAGTAAATTACTATTACTACCTACCCTATAAGGTTTTTGCGGAGTTTCGACGTGACAAATTTTGCTTGTCATTTCCTTAACTGTAAAATGATGGCGGTACTTAACATTGCCACTGAGTACTTATAAGCTTCTTTTCGATTGGGCTTATCGGTAGAGATTCTTTTTGCTCCGTTCGGTGGCCCGTGGACTTGTGGTATATCGAGAAGTGGTTCACAGATGTCGGTCAGTCACTTCACACCTCGCTTATTATCTACTTGGCTATTCTATTTCGTTTTGTTAAGATGATCGTCAGTTTTTGACTACATGATGGGATTATGTCTATTTGGTTCTAATTCTAATATCGCAGACGTACCTATATACATATTCCCGTAATCATTTAATACTTTCAAGTGTTATGGGTACAAAATAATGCACACTTGGGACCCTTAGCATTAAATTTTGTTCGGAGACCTACAGGCGGAATGAACTCCGTTAAATCGATAATTGAATACGATTCCTGGTGTAGCGGTCTAGTGTTGAGCACTTGCCGCTGGGATTGCAATTGGCGCATCCGGACAAGGGTCCGAGATTCTCCGAACTGTCTAGCCTAGCTAGGGTAGGATATCGAATCTATAGTGGTCTAATAATAGGTATAAGCTGAACTTCGGATTTCGGTGTCCATGGGCCGCAGTGACCATCAGGTGGGCTGTGCGTTTGCCTATACCATCGACATAAAATAAAAACTCAAAAATGGTAAATATATAAGATATAACGTAACCATACCATAACCGTCATGAATTATTGACTGATTTATCTGATTCCTTTTAGTTTTCTTATAAAAGGTGACCAATATCAACCAATAGCTATTGACTTATCAAAGTGTACGGCACGTTGAATATTTGAAAACTGTGAGCAAAATGTTGATCTAACACAAGCACCTGCTACCGCGGTCCGATTATTAGTCGCAGAACGGTTACGGTTCGTCTGTTTGTTGAATTCACTCAATCAATGGCAATGGGTGCGGGCGCGTCGGTCGCACAACAATCGGCACACATTCCCCTCATTGTGTCCACTCGCCACAATTACATACGCACTTCCTACGAGTGACCCCAGCGTGATCGCCGCATCTGCGCGCGCTCGTTTTATTCGTTTGGTTATGAACTTATGAGGATGCTGATGCTGCGAACGAATAAAACCAACAACTTTAATTTAAGCCTGTCAAGGCTCGTGAGAATGTGATCTTTAGATCGCAGCTTTTCATCTAAATGTTTCAAGCAAATTACTCACATTGAAATATGAAAGTAGGTAATGGGTCTGATGAAACAAAAAATCATGTGCAAAGAAAACATTCGCTTAGCTCCCCCGAGGAATGTTTTCCTACCCTTAAATTGAAGCCGCCATTACGTTTACTTTCCCGTAGATCAAATTAACTTGATGTATTACGTCCGCGCGAGATCCCGCGAGCACGGCTTAGTCAAAGCTTCAAGTCCAACATTAATGAAATTTGCACCCTTCCTAAATAAATATATTAGATCAAGCTCCTGCTTATATGACTTGTGCCGTTCAGGGTTAATAATTTACTATGACTCAAAGTTTCGTGCGGTAAATGAGCAAGGTCTTCATTAGGTTTTATTAAAATATATGAATAACCTATTACATTATGTACTTTTGTTACAAGCTATTCCTATCTTGATCTATTTACTGAGAGAGACTGCAAACATAGATGATCTTATTTGAATTACACTAATTAAAAATAACATCTGGCTTAATGTTGTGTCTAAGTTCTATTCACAGGGTTAACAGTTCATAAGCCTTGCCAAAAGTAGGTAACATTTCACAGATGTCTCTTTGGTGTAGCGTAGATTAATGGCGAGGAAACCGACCCTTTGTGAGGGAGGCAAGATAGAATCGCAAATTGAATAGGAAAGTCGCTTCAGATGTGTACTAAGTATGTTTCATATTTCATATTTTCAATCGATCGGCTACAATGATCTCGGTCGTGAGACTCGTGAGTTGCTCGCACCTCTTCTCTATAATTAGTCGTAACACACTGCAAACACGCGGGCCACTGAGTGCCGATGTCTGTCTGCCCATTTATAATGCTTTCACTATGATTGTGCTTTGATTGCGGTCATTTGCTCGTCTTCCTAAACGGCGAAGCGGCCGCGATGCATTTACACGCTCAACCGACGTGAGATCACGCTTGTATGTCCCGTGTAATAAATTGCCTCTGACTGTATTTGATTTTCTGTGGTGCCTTTCAAATAAGTATGCGGCTAGTTCCGAGGTTAAGCTCAAAACATTGAGATTTGCATCATATTTGTTGCGTAACGGCTCCGCATCGTTATTTCTCTTTAATGTGCTTTTAAAGCATCTTTCTTAGGTCACGAACCACGATATTTTGAAGTGTATTTCAATGAATTGCTGTAATAAAACTGAACCATTTATTTTATAGATGATACATATTTTATAAATTATACAGCCACCAAAACCAAAATGCAATATGTGAATAGTTGTTAAGTAAGATTGAGTGCTCGGAGTGTTATGTTATGAAGGATAGCATTTTGAGTACATCATCGTTTCTCAGCGTGGAAACCAAACAACGATCAATTAATGAAGCAATACATCTCCGTCGCTCGCACCGCGGCGCGGCAGGGGCCATCAATACCGTGTCATGTTCGTGTTGGCCGTAAGAGACTTTCGTTCTGCAGGTAAAACACATTGGCCTATTATACCCTCGACCGCTCGCACGACCTCGCGTCTATGATACCAACTTTATGCATACCTTACCTAAGAAACGAGTTCCTCGGTTGGAAACATGTTACAAGACGCTTTCTATTGTTTATTCTTCGAACAAAAAACAATTACTTTTAATTCAGCTTTAAAATATAAAGGTATATTCGGATAAAGTCAACGGCGAGTCAAACATATGGTTCCGTTTGAGTTACGGTCAATTGGCATGGCACCCTCATTTATTTAATATCGAATATGAATTTGGTGCCTCGACTCTCTCCCTTTTAATTAAAATCAACGCTTCGTTGGGAAATTCATTTTCAGCTTCAAAAGTATTTTGCCAATAAATATATTTCCGGTTACATATCCGGATCCGGACAAGCACCTACTTAGGCTCATTCGAATTTTCTATCTACATAGAACTGCGTACGACTCGTAAAAGCCATGTTTCACAGCACAGTATTTTTCGCAATACCTAGGCTGAAATGCTGCACACAGTATAAAACATAAATCCAAAATAATGACAAAAGTAGTGATTTCTTAAAGTATATTTTTGAAGTTATACTTACTTATTATAAGCGATACTTACAAAACTATCAGCGAGTCCCGAGTAAAGGGCGTCAGTCGCGGCGTGTGCAATTTATGCATGCACTTCATTCTGCATTGTTCTGTTCTGCAATGGCCGTGCTCGAGAGCCCTCCTCAACCACGATTGACATTCACAGCCTGCGCCAGACGGCTCAGAAAGTTCACCCTAACTCGTACCGCGATTGTAAAGCAAAATAGGTGCCTAAAGTTAGTAAGAATCTTGAGCGGGAACTAGACGGGATTGTTTTATCGGGGTGCTCGACTTTAAGGTGATAACTCACGGTTTTATGTAGCCTCTACGATAATAGATGGCGCGGGTGGTAGATATTGTAATTTTCAGGATTTACGCAAAATTCCAAGCCCAAAGGTACACTTTGATGGACTATGCGATTGAAGGGATATATTATACATCTCAATTTCACATAATTATCCGTACATCACCTTTCATTTAGGAAAAAAGGCGACAAGTCTGCCGAGAATGAACTCACGCACACATACTGAGGTAGTGAAACGTAGTGGAAACCAAGGCTTAATTTCGCCGAGAATCACAGAGCTTCTGTGGCGCTGTGGTTTTTGTGATTTCTTTTTATGAAGTATAAATCGTGGAAGTCGTGGGTTCGATCCTCACTTTTTCAACTTTTTGTATTTTTTTTTTCGTTTTTCTATAATAAATATTTGTAAAGGGGAAAAATAAAACTAGTGAAACTTTTGATATATTTTACTTGACATTATAGAAATATTTTTAATCTAGATATGATTATTTATTTCTACTACTATTTTTAATCAAAGGATAAAAATCCGTGTGGATTTCGTTACATTATCCTCCTCCTCCGGCACATACTTCTTGTGACGGTCTTCCATGTGCAGCGATCTTCGCCCTGGTGCATCGCCGCATTTACCGGCGGCACCTGTTCGGCCTCCTCTCTCTGGGTCTTTTCCCTTCAGCATTTAGTCTCTCCAACTTGTCGGATTTCCACGAGTTATGTGACTGAAGGTAAGCCTAGTGGTTCGACCCACCGCCTTTCATGCAGAGGGTCGGGGGTTCGATTTCGGCTCGCACCTGTAAGTTTACTTATGTGCGAAATTCAATTTGAATTTACCACTGAGCTATTCGGTCAAGGAAAACATCGTGAGGAAACCTGCACACATCTGCGAAGTAATTCAAAGATGTGTGTGAAGTCCCCAATCCGCACTGGGCCCGCATGGGGACTTCAGCCCAAACCCTCTCGTAATGAGAGGCCTGTGCCCAGCAGTGGGCCGTGAAAAGGCTGTGTAGTAGTAGTAGTAGATGTGACCGAAGTATTTGACGATTCGGCTTAGACGAACCATGGACGGATATTGTTGGTCGAGTTTGAGTTCTTTGAGCACCGAGATGTTGGTGCGATGAGCTGTCCAAGGTATAGTATATAATATTATCAACTAAATAGTTGTTACTTTACAAATTCCTAATATTTTGTTATTTTATCAAAATATCTAAACACCTACACGACTGACAGAGTACCTACCTACCTATGATGAGAATGAACATTTGTACTCATGTCATGGATCTTTATTTGCATATGTATTTACACATTTCTCTTTATAAGTATTTATATCGTTGTCTAGTACCCCTAGATCAATAGTGTTGAATTCCAAATATTATTCATTTTATCTTCATCTTTTTATCTTATCTCAGTAAGTATATTGCCACACAGCCACACGAAAATAAAATTGCTACACATTTCTGACAAGTTTATTAAAATAGGTATAACAAAATATATCACAATTTTACACATGATAAGGTTGGTTCTGATTAGCAGTGATTGGTTTCACAATGTCTCTTCGTTGTTGCTCACAGGCCGCAGGTAAATGTAATCTTTCTCTTCGAGAAAGCTTACTTTGTCCCTCCTAGGAAGACAGATCCAAGGCATTCCAGAAGATGTTTGATCTGAAATAGAGACAAAAGTTTACTCGATCACACTCTACGGATAATAATAATAAATCTGGCTATTCAGTTTTTTTAGAGTATCTGTCTGAGATGATATGACAGCGGGTTGTATTGCCGCATTCAATCCTAATGATTAAAAAAATAGCGGTTATCTATATATATATAAAACAAGAAACTGACTGACTGACTGACTGATTGATCAACGCAGAGCCGAAACTACTGGTTGTAGAGAGCTGAAATTTGGAGTGCAAGTTCCTTAGGGAACGTAGGGCAGCACTAAGAGAGGATTTCCGGGATTAAAAGTGACCTATAATCTTCCCCGGGGCTCAACCATTTCCAAACCAAATTTCATCAATATCGGTTCAGCGGCTGAAACATGAAGTGGTAACAGACAGACGGAGTTACTTTCGCATTTATAATATCAGAAGGTATTTGGCATGAAGGGCAGGGACATGGCTACTACCGAGTCGAACGGACGCACTTCACTACCGAAACACAACCGAGACTAGATAGAGATGTTCTACTATCTAAAGTCCCGCGCCTTCACATTTCAAAACTGCATTTTTTCATTATTATTTAAAAAGTACCACCAACACTCTCAACGCACAGTTGATGGCTGTCTCAGCACGCACACATGTGTTGAGAGTGTTGGTGGTGCTTTTTAAATAAATTGCAGCGTTTTGAAATGTGAAGGCGCGGGACTTTAGATACTAGAAGATCTCTACTATAAAAGCTTTGATCACTTTTATTTTTTCACTGATAACACGTTGTGCGTTCGCAAAGTAATTATGGGAATTGGTCTCGCCTGGGTTGACGCGGGCGTCTGGGCAGTCGGCGCGGGCGAAGACTGCGGCGCCGCAGCCGCCGCGGGCGCGCAGGGCGCCTTGCTACCGCACGGCGCGCTCAAGCGCCCTTCAAAGGCTCGGTTTCCTCTCCTTCTCAAAGTCTTCCCTCCGTACTCTTTTCCTTATCTTATTAGATTAGAAAGGAGGGCGTAAGTCATGTCCAATTGCGCTCTTTCTGAGATATCATTCTCCGGGAGTCTCACTATAAACATGTCAGTGTTTTGACTGTCTTGCGGCGTCGAAAATATAATATACCTATACGATGTGACGGGCGGCGACCTCCGTAAGCACTAATAAGGTTTCTACCGACTCCTGTGGCTTTGCAGCCGGAAAGAGTGCCCTGGCCCTCGGCCATGCATGTTACCGGCGTCGAAATATTTCTTTCAGTGCTTCAGTCTGCGACCGTTGAAGCGATTCTATTAGCGCGAACACTCGCTGGAATACAACAACAAAGTTGTCACGCACGGTGGAGTCTTGGTGTAAAATGAGAACACGGTGTGCGGCGAAGCCCTAATCACAAGTGATCGTGAATTCTTCTCAAAAATGTAGCGTGTGCGTTGTGATGGCTCAAAGTTGGCGACTGACTGGCGTGGCGGCTGGAGTGGCTGGCGCGCGCGGCGCGGGGGCATAGGGTCGGCCGGTAGGAGAGAGCGGGACAGGGCTATTGAGACGCGCGTCTATTCCGCGAATCGGAATGGCAACCGCGCAATGATTTTTATACTTACGAAGTATTATATATGTCTATGCAACCGCGTAATAGTCCGTTTTCTATTGGGAAACAGGTCGAAATTTTGAGTACAGCAATGCCATTTGGTAGGAATGTTATACACGTTGACCTAAGTCCAAAACGCCCGGTAGCCACTTTGAACTCCGCGGCTGGTGGGGGGAGGGGGGGTTAAAGTACAGAGCTCCCGGCGCTCAGAAAAAATATCCTGGCGGATTAGTTTGGGTTGTTTAGTCAAGTTTGGTGTCGTTTTCAGATAACTAGATGATGCCCGATTCATTCCTCATACCAATTTTTTAGGGTTCCGTAGCAAAATATGACGCAATACTTAAAATAATAAACTTTTAGTAGTAGCGAAATGCAAACAAACCCTCATATTTTCATATTTTTGTATGAAATTTGATTTGTAAAAAATACAGTCTGAAAGCCCATTTAATGCAGAATCTAAAAACATTAACAGTAAGTATATCTTTTATAATTTTCAATGTAAAATAAAATATTGAATGTACTGCGACGGTCGTCAGCGCAGCGTAGGGGAGGGTAACAAGACCTGAAAAACTGTCAATTTCAACGCAAAAAGCTTTCATAATATCAAGAAATTAAAGTGCTTACAATAATATCATACATGTAATAGATATTCTCTTAATTATTATTAATTAAAACAAATGTATTTTTCTCTCTTTACCTGATTTTCTTCTTTTTAATATTATACTAGCGGCGCCCTGCGGTATTACCCGCTATTAAGAAGTAGCCTATGTATTAATCCAGGGCTTCAGTTGCCTCCATACCGAATTTCACCTCGCTTCACGTCACTCCTGCGCACGCGGGATTTTTAAACCTGTGGCTAACTAGTCAAGTGGCATTCAATGTTGCTATTTATATGATAAAAAAATGAATTGGTGGGTTTTCTGGCCCCGTTTTGGCGGTCACAAACCTGACATGTCAGGTGGCAACAGTTTTCGGTACCACTATATAAATTTAGTTTTTAATATGAAATATTATTAATTTTATTACGATATTCATTCCTGTGACGAGCAAACTAATGTAGATTATGGACGCCATCAATTGACTTCATGTTTCCCAATACTTTTTTAATTATTCAACTTTAAAAAAGTCGACATTGGGGTGGGACACGTCAAAAAGTGCTACCCGAGCGGCTTTAAAAAATCATAATAATTACATTTAGCATAATTCACTTGAATTTAGGGATGAAATCTATAATTTAAGGAATATAGTTTATATAGATGCCATTCGAATATTCACAAACAAATATATTTGGCAGTAATAAAATATTGAAGTAGTGGGACACTGTCAAAACCAGGGGGTACAAGTTTGAGTGAAAATGCCCATATAGTAACAAAACTGACAGGAATTGACTACCATGTCAGCTAAGTTCCTTGTTTATTTAAAAACTAAGGATATTTCAGGGGGACCGTGTTAAATTTCATAAATTTTAAGGTATACTCTTTATTCTGGCTAAAAAAATTAAGAAATTAAATACTTTAAAAATAAAACCTGAATTTTCATCGTGGTACACTTTTGAGTGAAAATGCTCACCTAGTCGGGGAGACTCGTAATTTCTTATAAGAATCGCGATGCAAGTAAGTACCTGAATCAGGTGTATCATCGTTGTTGAAATTCATATTGTTTGATTGATTTATCAATATAGTCCGTTTTCTATTGGGAAACAGGTCGAAATTTTGAGTACAGCAATGCCATTTGGTAGGAATGGTGTACAAGTTGACTTAAGTCCAAAACACCCGGTAGCCACTTTGAACTCCGCGACTGGAGGGGAGGAGGGGGGGTTAAAGTACAGAGCTCCCGGCGCTCGGAAAAAAAATCCTGGCGGATTAGTTTGGACTTTTGAGTCAAGTTTGGTGTCGTTTTCAGGTAACTAGATGATGCCCAATTCATTCCTTATACCAGTTTTTTAGGCTTCCGTAGCAAAATATGACGCAATATATAAAATAATAAACTTTTAGTAGTAGTGAAATGCAAACAAACCCTCATATTTTCATATTTTTGTATGAAATTTGGCTTATAAAAAAATACTGTCTGAAAGCCCATTTAATGCAGAATCTAAGAACATAAACAGTAAGTATAAATTTTACAATTTTCAATGTAAAATAAAACATTGAATGTACTGCGACGGTCATCAGCGCAGCGTAGTGGACGGTAACAAGACCCGAAAAACTGACAAAGTCAACGCAAAAAGCTTTCATAATATCAATAAATTAAAGTGCTTACAATAATATCACACTTGTAATTAATATTCTCTTAATTATTATGAATTAAAACAAATGTGTTTTTCTCTCTTTACCTGATTTTCTTCTTTTTAATATTATACTAGCGGCGCCCTGCGGTATTACCCGCTGTTAAGAAGTAGCCTATGTATTACTCAAGGGTTTCAGCTGCCTCCATACCGAATTTTATCAAAATTGGTCCAGCCTCTTGAGCGTGAAGAAGTAAAAAAAAAACACACGAACTTTCGCCTTTATTAAATTATCAATTTCTTGACCAGATTTATAATAACAAAATAGCTTCTGCCCGCGACTTCGCGAATTTGGTTATCGCTTTCCCGCGGGAACTACGCGTTTTTCCGGGATGAAAAGTAGCCTATGTCCTTTGGGGACCCGAACTATCTCCATGCCAAATTAATATGGATATGGATTTTATATTACAAAAAAAGTGCCTAAAGAAGACGCGATGCAAAATATTTCTTGCCGATATGAATGGGTTTGGCAGAAAGAAGAAGAAACTTGGGTGCCACTGTGGACCCAAAGCCCTCCGGCTGCTCAAGAATGCCTAGAATTAAAAAGATGTCGGTGCGTGAAATCTTGATGTTCCAGGTGCAATGTTTCAAACGCCAGCTCAAATGTACTGAGTTATGTAATTGTGGAGGTGGTTGTAAGTAAAACTAATTCACAAAACGTTCTATTATTATTTTTCTTTACTTTTAATAATGTTGCCTGACTACGAAGTCAGGCAACATTATCTGAATTCGTTTATAAATTGAAGATGATTAAAAATGACACTAAAGTAATAAAGGCGAAAGTTCGTGTGTTTTTTTAAAAAAACACATTTGTTTTAATTCATAATAATTAAGAGAATATTTATAACAAGTGTGATATTATTGTAAGCACTTTAATTTATTGATATTATAAAAGCTTTTTGCGTTGACATTGACAGTTTTTCGGGTCTTGTTACCGCCCACTACGCTGCGCTGACGACCGTCGCAGTACATTCAATATTTTATTTTTCATTGAAAATTGTAAAGTATATACTTACTGTTTATGTTTTTAGATTCTGCATTAAATGGGCTTTCAGACAGTATTTTTTTATAAACCAAATTTCATGCAAAAATATGAAAATATGAGGGTTTGTTTGCATTCCGCTACTAATAAAAGTTTATTATTTTAAGTATTGCGTCATATTTTGCTAGGGAACCCTAAAAACTGGTATGAGGAATGAATTGGGCATCATCTAGTTACCTGAAAACGACACCAAACTTGACTCAAAAGTCCAAACGAATCCGACAGGATTTTTTTTCCGAACGCCGGGAGCTCTGTACTTTAACCCCCCCCTCCCCCCCCACCAGTCGAGGAGTTCAAAGTGGCTACCGGGCGTTTTGGACTAAGGTCAATGTGTATAACATTCCTACCAAATGGCATTGCTGTACTCAAAATTTCGACCTCTCCATACAAGCATTCCCAATAGAAAACGGACTAATAGTAATACCCTATAGGTACGCGCAAAGTATAGAGTTCCGTTTACCTACCACCTACATAAAAAATATTCATTCTCTCAATTCTAGTAAAATAGGTATGTACTAATTAGGGATACCTATCCAGGAAAATAACAAACACCTCTAAAATATTCCGAATTCATATTCCACTTGTATCATTGTTTGTACCTACTACCAATCTCCAACAACGAGAATACGAATGTCGATCACCCGCTCCTATACTTACCGTTCGGCCGACTCGACGGCTGTACGCGACGCGGGCTATCGGACGTCTCGACGGCGGCGGCAGTAGGTACAGCGCAGGTACAGCTACTGCGAAAGCAAGTCACAGGCGACCGAGCGTCTTTTTGTCACAATTTTATTACAGCCAAAAGAGACTGTGATATCCATCCATACTATATTATAAACATTTATAAATAATGACCCTATAGGTTGGCCGGGTGAATGAACTTCGTATCACCCGAAGGTGATTCCCATACAAAGTTATATTTCTTTTTTTTAGCTGTTCCTGTAGACGTTTCCCGGTAAAAAGTACAAATAGTACATTATTGCAGACGCCGCTAAGGAGCGCATTGCCGGACGCCTTCTTAGTAGGTACGAGTCCGGCAATGCTGTTGCGGCCGAGGTCTATAGGTACAATGCTTTTCTCAAACTGTGAGGAAATACTACTCGTCGTCGTCACCATCATCATCACATCACCATCTCCATCATCATCACATCACTATCTCCATCATCATCACATCACCATCTCCATCATCATCACATCACTATCTCCATCATCATCATCACCACCACCATCAATACCATCACCATCATCACGGTATAGCAAAACACAACTTAGAAGGCGCGCGGATTCAGGCCAAAGAACACCAAAGAATATACAACTGAGGCATTGATGAAAATAGCACGTAGCATTTGCGGGCAAATGCGGGACATTACATTACATTACGTAGGTACATATGATTATAACCACAACAAAATGTCAATGTCTCTTTTTGTTTTTTTTTTTAATTCCTAATTGAGTTCCGTTTTGCACGCCGGTCGAAACATCAATGTGTAAATCTAAATGTAGTAGGTAAATAATAATAAATCATTAGTTTATTTCGCTTGTACCTACTCGTACCTACGATTTATATGTATAACTGACATTGTAGCTAGTATCTAAAGTTTAGATACTAGCTACGTACCGTAGATTCTAAACATTATTCAGGACACAAAACAATTTAATTTTGTAAAATGCCACTTTTCAAATCACAATTTGTATAATCTGGATACCTACTATTATTATTACGCATACGCATATGATCGGTAATTTCATGGTAATTTCACAGCTTATATGTTCTAAAAGCCGTGGTGTGGCCTAGTGGTTCGAGCCACCGCCTCTCATGCCGAGGGTCGGGGGTTCGATTCCGGCTCGCACCTCTAAGTTTACTTACGTGCGAAATTCAATTTGAATTTACTATGAGCTTTTCGGCGACGGAAAACATCATGAGGAAACCTGCACGCATCTGCGAAGTAATGCAAAGATGTGTGTGAAGTCCCCAATCCGCACTGGGCCCGCGTGGGGACTATTATAGCCCAAACCCTCTCATAATGAGGGGAGGCCTGTGCCCAGCAGTGGGACGCAAATAGACTGTAGTAGTAGATTATATGTACTCGTCACCATAACTGTTACAGCGAGCGTGTAGACAGTGCGGGTTTTCTACGCTCGAGTGGTCTACTATCTGGTCAATTTATTTTTGTTTTTTGTTTTTTACCTACAGCAAAAATCAATTTTTATAGACTAACTAGCTGACCCAGCGGACTTCGTACCGCCATAGTTTTCTTTTTGGGTGGGTATGAAAAATAGCTTACGTCCTATTCTCAGCCCTACTGAACATACACACCAAATTTCATAAGAATCGGTCGAGCCCTTTCGGAGGAGTTTGGTTACAAACACTGTGGCACGAGAATTTTATATATAGGTACTATCTATAGGTACTATATAAGAGATAAAATGTCCTAAGCAGAGCTCGATCGCCCAGGCCAGGTAGAGATCTTCACTATCTAAAGTCCCGCGCCATCACGTTTCAAAACGCTTCAATATACCACCAACACTCTCAACACATGTGCTGAGACAGCCATCAACTATGCGTTGAGAGTGTTGGTGGTGCTTTTTAAATAATAATAAAAAAATTGAAGCGTTTTGAGATGTGAAGGCGTGGGACTTTAGATAGTAGAAGATCTCTACCTACTTCTTATTATAAGTAGCTATTTTTATTTCTTACATAAATGAATAAAATACTTATAAGAGATAGGTATGATTTATTTCTTCTAGCAGTCTTCTGACATGTCACCGCTCATTACATTTTTTATATCTGATCATTATAAACAACAAAATACTTGTATAGGTACTTACTTACCTATTTCGTTCAATGATTTTCCAACTCATAAAAAGCGATTTACGCGATCAACTATGTAACGGCGGGTTAACGCCATCTTGTGAGCATTCTGGAAATTAATAGGAATCGGACGGACACTAGCACTAGCAGATCAGCTGTTCATAGACCACGACGCCATATTGGCCTGATGCTTACAGTGTAAACGTTCTCTCACACAAGCTTGGTTCGACCGAAATTTTATTGGTTTTGAAATGCTTATAATTATTTTATTCTTTGATTTTTTGCGGTGTTTTTGATCTATGCGCGCTCGGGAAATAATGTAATATTTTATTAGAACGATAAAAGAAACTAAAAGCAGTCGTAGTCGAAGATTACGTGAGCAGTTTTTTGTATGGGGTTCAGCCGTGACGATTCACCTTAAGTAGGCTTGTGTTTCAGCGTCGCATTTATTAGAGGAAACCGTGCGAATCGAGGAATTTACCTAACATTTTGTAGGTAAGTAGTTGCTTCTAAATCATAAAATAGAAAAATTTACTATTGAAAAGTAATAACGAACTCAACCACAACTCTACATTACCTACTCAAAGATTTGATGATAATGTTTTATAAATTATTCAATTCGCCACTAAACCTTACCAAATTTCGTCAGAAAAGCGCACTGATGGTGGAATAAATTGTCGCATTTATTTATAATGTTATTAATAGCACAGGATGGAACACGAATGCTATGCCTAGCATATTACGTCGATGCAGTAACATCAATAGAAGCACGCTCGAACTTTACTGGCGCCCGGGGCAAAGCCTGTTACATATTTGATACCCCATAGTTTATAAACGTTAACTTTGAACTTTACACCGGGAAACTGACTCCAGTGTTGTCTAAGTAATACTGATAAGTACTGTAGTCACATTAAAGTTTGAATGTAAACCCCAGTAGCTAAGTTCTGTCAACATTCGATCGAAGTTCGTTTTATGAGCGAAAATTACATAAAGCTTATGTCGGGCTTTTAATTATGTACTTATCTCATGATTTCTCTCAGTCCTTATACAAAACTGTTAATGGGGATTGGGTGGAATCCTCGCCACAAAAGAATGAAATGTATTAAATTACATATCAACCTAACTGCTACCACAGACTATTTAATAGTACTACATACAGAATACATAATGAAATCACCCGCCTGAATCTAGCCGGCGCGCAACTCGTGCTCAATTCGCCCTTACCGTCATTTGTTTCAGCCGGAGATGAAGAGTGAATCATTGGCCTGCGTAGTGGTACACACACATTTACAAGTGTACAGACGTCCTCGCACGCACACAGACGTCCTCACACGCAAAAATCTGACACTTCATTCGAATTGTGTTCGAAATCGTGCTTTTATAGGCCGCGATCGCCGTATGCTGCTACTTTGATAAGACCTGCAGATTGTTCCCAATTTTACAGTGCTGCTATTCAGAATCAAGTTATACTTATTTCATAGCAAGAATACGAAATAAGTGAAGTCGGGGTCACAAAGGGCGCTAGTTCGCCGTTCCAAACTGAATTACTTACAACTAAATATACACTGCTCAAGTTTCTAATTATAGACGGAGATGGCTGTACAGTACGTGATGCATTGCTCCGTGTAGCTGCTATATTCCAACGGTTTTAAATTTCAATAATACGGTTCTATCTGTTTCTGAAACTACCTACACCTCGTTCGTGCTTTATTGGATTCTATGCCGTTGCCCTCGGACGAGTAGCAATTCTATTTGTATGTGAATTACATGTACAGACAGTTATACCCGATTACTGTACACGTAATTCATACATATCCTAGCCATTTTCTTTAAGATTTTTTCATATTTTATACATAATTATTACTGATGAAGTGATGAATCTCAAAACCATAGTCCATAATGTATTCCAAACCGATACATTCTATTGCATTCTGTAGCAGTCGGTATCGGTATCGGGAATGCAATATCTATCTAAACCAATATCTTGGTGTTCTGTCTGTGGTATTGTAGCATTTGTAGCCAATTTGTTTGATTAATTTATTAGTAAGGAAAACAAGGGGAGCACGTATTTTATTAAGATTTATTGCACCTCTGGGCCTAAAGGTGCATTATCAGCCGACTCCTAGACGCCCCTGGGAAATATACGGAGGGCCATAACGTGGTTGTGGCCCTCTTTGAAAGTTGCCAGCCGCGGTCAACTAGCCTGTAATTAACTGCTCTACCAAGACCAGGAAGCCAATGAATTTACTAATATCTCTGTACAAATCTTCATTAAATTATAGAGCTGTTTCAAACAATCTTTGTTTTATGTAGATCTCTCATTTATAGCACTTGTTTAAATGCTCATCATGTCGTGAGAAACACCGTTTAAGCGCGGGTGGTGCACCACATTTCTAGAATTACAAAGGGTATAAAATAATAACCGCTATCCTGTTCTCATAGGACTTGCACTTTAATAATCTCGCTTTTTTAATTTTAGTTAGAAGCAGTATTTTAATGAAAGCTTATGCCGCAATTTTTTCTTTACTGAAATTAACACTGCTTAGGTTGCGTCAGTTGCGTGAACTTTCGCGATTCTTGTTGGTTAAGTAAAAACCCAACAAATAAATACAAATTAAGAGAGTAACACCTAACATTTACATTAATAAATTTTATTCCTGCGCTCAAAGGACCCATGGCTTGTAGGAAGGAACTAAAGTACCTAATGTTTGACAATAAAATGCATGCATGAAGGCATGCATGCGATAATTTAACATTTCAAATGGACTTTTCCTTTGGACTTGGAGTTCAGCATTATCAAGCAAAATAATAATTCTTTCTTTAACGTTGTATTTTTTGTTACATTTCAGCAAATATTTCTTTCTAATTTAATTAAACGCCCGCATTTAGTTGGCATCAAAAATGCTGGCTATTTCCGGCATGTGATTCATATAATAATTGCTCGCTCTTTCTACCCGTTCATCCATCACCATCACCGTACTTTATACGGCATCGTCTGTAATAAACTGCGTTGTTTAATTTTCGCGTTTGATTAATTGTTTGGAATAACGAGTCCGAGCTGTTATTTGGGATTTGTAGTTAATTGATGCAATTATTCCTACGTTAAGGTAAGATGACCGCGTGCTCTGATTCGCAGCCTCGCAGGTGACGCGCCGCTCGGGCTATAAACACGAACAAATTATAATGGCGCGCGGATTAAGCAATAATAGGCTCTTCGACGACGGCGTAACGGTGACGCCGCGCGCCATGTAAGTTGTGTCTTGCTGTAACGGGCGATGATGCCGGTGTCGTGCATTGACTATTTATCCGATTCGTGCGGTCATTATTAATATTTTCTACTCTCACACACGTCCAACCAAATCATGCGAAAGTGCGACGCTGGCGCAATTTGGTCAACGCTTTTAGTAGTAAGCACTGGCTTAAAATAAATTACTCTTACGATTTGGCTTGCGGTCACTACCCTAAATAAAAGTTTAAAATAAGTTGAATGTTGTAACGTAATTTGATTTATCAACAGTTAGTTTTTTTTTACTATAAACGATTACATTATAAACCCTTATGATATACGAATGACTAAAACACGCCAGCGGCCATCGGGGGTCCTGACACCAACTGACATATTAATGAGAGCTGCACTTGGATGAGTATAAAAACTTCATTAGAAATTGTTTTTGAATTTGAATTATAAAGACGCCTTTATACTATAATTCATAAACACGTACCTACCAATAAAAGCTTCATTTTAAATTATGTCTCAACAATTCGTAACAAGGTACTTCAACTGTTCCAACTAAGTCTGTTCGCGCTGTCGCCAATTGTTTGCAACTTTGCAGCTAGTGGACAATTCAAGTGAACTAAGGAACAATACGAGACGGTTCGAAACGGGGGTAGCTTAGCTAACTGGCTAATGAAATTACCTGCAACAAAGCGAGATCCGTGGTCGTGGCTCGAGGCCCGCGGAGCGCCTGCCCGCAGCTGCCCCACTTAGATCCGACGCGGACGGACGTCCGGCCAGTTCGTCAACGATCGCGTTTAATTAAAAATAAAAGTACCCTGTTGACAAAACAAACCACTCACTTCTGATACAGGAGGTTTTTAATTGAGTTAACAGCGTACACCAGCTTCTTTATGAACTAACAACGAGTTCTAGCAACTTGTCGTGGCTATTTCGTGTTGAAAATAGAATAGTTTCCACTTGCTACAGACCTTCATCTTGTCCATTTCAATATATTTTTTCTTTATATTTTTCTTCTTGAAAATAGCATTTGCAATACGGAATCACGCA
>OZ020275.1:8950718-9195748 GCA_963971205.1 Aethes cnicana
GATATGCATGATTTTTATCTTATGCCACATTCCAACAAGCATAAAAGTAATCTTACTTTAACGCACCTTTTATGAAACTATTCAACTGTAAGATTGTTAGTAAACCTACATCGAAAACGAACTTTACCTTCACAATTAATTGCACATGGCTCGACTAGTTGGAGCCGTTCTTGTTGTACAATAAAATAATATGTCAAAATCCCTACTATTCGTGACACCACACCGTCTATACATACATTATACGAGTACATTTCAAACTACCTACCAATTGTTGACCTAAGTTTAAATTATTGTAACAACAGAGGTTAATGACGTATTCATATCATGTAAATTAAAAAGTATTTGCATTTGAGGTCTACATAGTTGTAAGTAATTAGAGTCATAGCTATTATATTGCTTTAGAATACTTTGACATATCTTTGTAAAATACGAGCGACTGGTGTAATGGCAGGTCTTCTTGAAATTAATAGGTTATTTATTACCGGTAAGGGTGCTCCGGCGCCGGCAGACTGACCCTACGCGAGATGTTTCCAAAGCCCTTGTAACATTTCTTTCCACTGTGCATTTTCTCGATGATGATTATGATAGTCACCGTTAGTAAAGTCTTCATGTTCGGTTCGTTGTGAACTATGTATGTTTTATGATTACTAGTATCTGTGTATAAATGTCCCACTAAATTATTTATGTAAAAGTATAAATCATGCATGCACTCTTAGTATTGAAGAAGGCTTGTGAGGCGGTAGGCCTCACTACAATTTAGTTGTAAAGAGTAAATTCTCATAGCACCTACAATTTATTAATTTTCAAGTTGCAAATAGATCCTAGAGAGTAGTATTAGTCATGAATATGATGTGTCATGGTCATGTCAGTATAAATAATCATTGTAAATTATTAAATGTTTATGTAAATGTCCAAAAAGTATTCAAATTATTTAAAAAACAATTATATCAATAATTATTTTCTTTTTTGTTCTCCATTACCCTCGAATCCTACATTTCAAGTCTTCATGTATCGTTCAGACCACCTGATGGGTACACAATACTAAGCCTGGGTTGCATCAAATGGCCGCCGATATTTAAAATATAGAGAAAATGGCGTTTCTATATTATGGAGTGACAGCTGGCGCCACATTTAATAGGGTTTACTCCGAAAGTTGGCAACGTCGCAAATAGCTGTCAAATATTTCGCTGTTTTCATTAATTTCTGAATAATGAAAACATGAATTATCGCTCTATGGTTGAATAAAACATTAAGTATGGATTGCAACAATTATCATAGGAACGCGAAATTTTAAGTACTATCTTTTGAAAACTTTCCATCGCATTTTCCATGCATTTTAATGTAATCTTATCATTTGAATGTCTAACCAACAAATATAAAACGAGACGCGTCATTCAACCATATAACGATATCTTCCTTTTTAATTCAGCAATATTGAGAAATTAATAAGAACAGCGAAACATTTAAAATATATATGCGACGTTGCCAACTTTTGGGATAAACCCTCTTAATGGAGGACGTTAAACCTACTTGATGCAACCCAGGCTTAAATCATCGTGATCAAGATATACCTCATCTCGACACAATTCTTCAAATACCCGTCCGGTCCGTCTTTACCCGCTAACCTGCCGCCAAAGAGCATCGCTTGCACTGTTGTGTTCGGATAGGAGGTTAAGAGCCGGTGAAATTTCTGGCACAGAGGCATTCCATCTTAGGCCTCAGGGTAGGCAACGCATTCGAGATCTTATGATTTCTTAATGCGGGATCACAGGATTTCGGTGTCCATGGGCCGCAGTGACCACTTACCATCAGGTGGGCTGTGCGCTCGTTTGCCTATACCAATGATATATAAAAATATTGGACAAGTCCATTAGCATCGGATGGGATTATTTCAACTACATTATAAGGAGCGACCTCATAGAGGGCTCAGATATTTTTCACAAATTGCCTCTATTATTAATGAAGCTTACTTTTTTGTTAAATATAAACTTTTTTTTCTATGTACTTGTCCAATGAGGCCGTCATGGTCTATTTTACTTTATGGGTCAATGGCATTTAAAGGTTGGATAACTTAAAAACCAAATTGTTTTCGGTAGTTTTTATTGAGTACTTGACTTATCGAGAGTTCATTACAAGATTATTTTCTATAGGGACAAACGACTATTAAAATTAGTATGTATTTGAAATGAGTTACATTATGGTTGATAGCAAAAAGTATCCAAATCACAACTTACTGCTATTTTACGATATTACAACACTACAGATGGGGAAAAAAACCTAGGTAATTTTGTTAAATACTTGGAAATTTTAAACTTGACAGCAAAATTTAGGATGAGTTGTTTCAACCACAGAGATAGAGAAACTTCACAATCTGTGGCTCTACTAAGACTTTCATATTAAGAAAGTCCCATTCAATAAGATGTGCTATACATCTGTATGAATGGGACCTTCTTAAGGGTTTGTAATTTTGAAACAACTCACATGTAACAAGGTAATTGTATAGACTGACAATCTCCTTACATTGCAGCTTACATCGGAAAAGCTCTGTATGTGAGCAATATGCGAACGCCTAAAAAATTTCATACAGGCTACCCAGAGAGCGACATCTATTATCGCATTTGACACTTGTTTCGGGCGAACGCTGATTTGTATGGAGGTTGTTGTTCCAGGTTTACCTTTCTTAATGCGTGCAGGCATAGAAAAAATAAGGTAAACCTAGAAGGACAACCCTCAAACAAATCAGCGTAAATAAATGTTAAACGCGATAATAGATGTCGCTGAACTCCATGACTTGAACTCCATGAGCAACATCTAGATGGCGCTGTACAGGTGAAGTATGAAAGTTGAAGCGCCCTGGCTATTTCCGATGTACGCCGTAATGTAAGGAGATTGACAGCCTAATATAATTACCTTGTCTCTGGTGTAGGGTAGAATTAGAAGTTGATGACGCTGGCGAGTTTCTTGACGCGGTTGAGCAGCAGGTCGCCCTCGCGTATGGTGGCCTGGTAGAGCTGGCCACGGTCGGCATCGGCGCCGCGGCCCGCGCCCGTCACCACGCAGCCGGCCACCGCGTCGATGCGGCACTGCAGCCGGCCCGCTGCTGTGAAGCTGGACAGAAAAAACAAGAGTAATTTTCACGTAATTCGGTCCTTTACAAGGGCAATCAAGATAATCTTCTATCACTACAAAGTATCATAGAAAAACTACGGTTTACCGGTTTAAGGTTTACCTAGAATGCCAACCTTTATACAAATCAGCGTACGCCCGAAATAAATGTTAAATGCGATAATAGATGTCGCTGCCTATCTAGGTAGGCTATCTAGCCTGTATACAAATTTTAACTCTATGAGCAACATCTAGATGGCGCTGTACAGGCGAAGTATGAAAATTTGAAGCACCCTGGCTATTGCCGAGGTACGCCGTAATGTAAGAAGATTGACAGTCTATATTATTACCTTGTCTCTGATAGTATATAACAAAGTCGCTTCCTGCTGTCTGTCCCTATTTATGCTTATATCTTTGAAACTACGCAACGGATTTTGATGCGGTTTTTTTAATAGATAGAGTGATTCAAGAGGAAGGTTTTGTATATAATGTGTTATAGTATAGTGTAACGCTCAATTCCCGCGGGAATACTATAACCAAATTCCACGCGGACGAATTCGCGGGCAGAAGCTAGTCTATACTAAATTTTAAAAAAAAACATTTCTTTCTTACTGTCTGTTTGTTAGAGTTAATCTCCGGAACGACTGAACCAATTTGAGTGTTTAATCGGATATCGCAAAGAAAAGTTATCGTCATTTTTATATTCCACGAGGCCGAAGTCGTAGGGCACCACTAGTAATGAAAATAACGGAAAAATTGGGGACTCCACACACATCCTTGAATTACTTCGCAGATGCGTGAAAGTTTCCTCAGGATGTTTTCCTTCACCGAAAAGCTCAGTGGTAAATTCAAATTGAATTTCGCACATGAATAATTACAGAGGTGCGAGCCGGATTCGAACCCCCGGCAATATGCATGAGAAGCGGTAGGTCAAGCCACTAGTCTACCACGGCTTACAATAAAATGTACTCACTTGGAGATTTCCTCTTCAACGAACTCCCGCGTGACGCCAAAGGTGGCCGCGATGTTGTCGAGGCTGAGCGAGCGGTAAGCGCGCAGAAGCTGCACGTAGGCCTTGATGCGGGCCTCGCGCACGTAGTGCTGGTAGTGGGGGCGGAACACCGGGTCCACGCAGATCTGGGTCTCCACCTGGAGAGTAAGGAAGAGATTAGCCACTCTCCACTATGATCCGCATCTAATAATTTGTGATTGTATGAAACGAGGCCAATGAATACCGTGAATGAATTCGCCGCTACAGACGCGTGAGGTGCAGTTTTGCCAAATCAGCACATGATATGGCACACTTTAAGTATGTCACAGTGACAGACACTACTAATTGACAACCATTAGTAGCCATTAGTAGTAACTAATTGACATTGACAGACACCTCAGACGACAGTGGCTCCAACTGGTGAGTAGGAAAACGGTGGCCCTCATATTGAGCTTTACAAAGAATAAAGACCACTAGATGAAACTCCACCACGACTACTGAGCTTTTCGGCGAAGGCAAACATCGTGGGATTCGTGAGGAACCCTGCACGCAACAGCGAAGTAATTGAAGGATGTGTCTGAAGTACCTAATCCGCCTGGGATGCGAGGAGCCCTGCGCCCAGCAGTGGGACGTAAATAGGCTGTTGTGTTTGTGGTGGATTGGATACTGGATGAACAATTTACCCAAGCAAGGCTCTTCATGAAGTCAGCATAGCGGCACTCGTGCAGCGACTCGACGAGCTCGCGTAGCTCGGGGAAGCGCGAGCGCAGGGCTTGCACGGCAGCGCCCTGTCGCCTCAACGCCGCTTGCAGCGCGTGCCGCTCCAGAGCCAACGCACACGCTAACACGCAGTATTGGATGATGGTCCCTGCAAAAGCCAGATTATTACAGGTTTACACAACTTGGAAGGCATATGGATTAAGCAAAAATAAACTGCATTCCCAACTGCGACTCACAACCTCGTTTTCTCGTTCGGCACTTGAAGGAATGTCGGCTAAAACATACCTAGTACATACAAGGTAAAAACCTTGTCATTGTCCTGCGATCTAGCTCCTATACCATTAGAGTGGAACTTGTATTCCGTACAGAAACACCATTCTTTACAAAATTCAGGTTTGAATAATTTAATCAGGTTTTATCAGAAACCAATGTAAATAATCAAGTTCCCCATTCTTTATGGCAACAAGAGAGCAGTGATATACGAAAGTCTGGAAGCAGCTACTATTGCTTCCAGACTCATACCATTTCAGAATTAGTTTGACAGATTCTAGTTTTAATTAGATGACTGAAAAAAATCATGTTAGATAAATAAGATTTGAAAATTCTCACCAAAATCAACCAATTCATATGACTCAAACGTGGAAACGCAGTCAATGAAGAGATCTGCTGCCTTGCTGTAGTCTCGGACTGCGAGACAGTAGATAGCTTCGTAGGCCTTCAGTTTGTTTCTGGAACGCCAGTCTCCACCCTTATCCACCAACTCATGAGCCTGAAAATTGCAGGTAAATAACTAAATAGGTTATGGAGAGAGAATTAATAAGGTTGGCTGACTATTCTTGCTACTAATGGATCTCATAAATATATATCAGCCAATCTATACTTCATATTATTAATTTGAAATTACTTGTCTGCCTGTGTTGGTTATGCTTTCACCGGTTATAATTATAACTAAGACTATGAGAAAAACATAGACTATTTTATCCCAGAAAAAGCATAATCCATGTGGACAAAAGATGGCAAAAGTTATTTTTGAATTAAAATATGGTGCATTGTCATATATGTGAATCTTGGCAGTTCAAATGAAAAAAAACAAAGATCAACACAAAAAGCAGACCCATCCTAAGATGGGATGATGACATCAGACAAATCGCAGCTGGAGTGATGCGGAACAGAGTGGCAATCAACAGACACAAATGGAAGAGGCTAGAGGAGGCCTTTACCAACTGGCAAACTGACAACCAGAAAATAAAAAGACAGCCAATACAGGCATCTGCACATGCACAGAACTTGAGCTGTGGCCTTAGATATGCAGAAGACAAAAATAAGGTCTCATCGGCAGAGGGCGCGGGACGCAGTGGGCACTTTGTCGTACGCACACGCTTATTGGCCCTTCAGTCATAAACATGCACAGCAATCACCTCTACTCTCTCTCACCGCTCAAGATCCATGCCGCGACCCGTACAAGAGCTCAGATACCAACACTTTACACGAGTAGGTCAACCACTGATGCATAACAACAGGTTAATCAAAATTGGATTGCTTTATTTGTAATTACAGAGGAATATTTTGAATATTACCTTATTTATAGCCTTGCCCATTTCTTTAACATTGCAGCCATGGAAGTAAGCAATCCGGAACATGGCAAAGATTGCATCCAGTCTTCTATTTGTAGTCAAGGTAGAGTCCTCATACTTGGAAGTGGCCAGGGCAGTGGCCCCTTCCTTATCGCCAATGGAGCACATATAGTCCAATCTGAAATATTTTATAACAGTTTAAGTATGGTACTGGTGGTAATATGTATTTAATCCCTATTAATATTATAAATCAAAGTGATAGACCAACTAAAGTGGAGATGGACTGGCCACATGCTACGAGACCAAAAAGAAAAATGGAGCAAAATAATCACCAACTGGTACCCAAGAGATGGAAAAAGAAATAGAGGAAGACAATACAAAAGATGGGAAGATGAGCTAAAGCTTACAGCAGGGCCCTTTTGGAGAAGGGTAGCCCAAGATAGAAAACAATGGAAATTGTTGGAGGAGGTCTATGCCCAAGGCACACTGAGCTAAGGGATACTTTATAAGAAACTAAAAATACAGAACGGAACAGAAACATACTCAGGATATAAAGGCTAATGAAATGAAATGAATATTATAAATCATATGATAAGGCAAAATATAGCATTTATAATCATAGCATGTATGTTTCATACACGTCATGTTGTGATGAAAATAGTATCTAAAACTGATGTAAACTAAAGTTGCGTACTGTACCTGTCTTGCCACACTGGTGTCTCAGAATCATCTTCTTCAAATTTTGATAATCGGTCTACATTTTCTTTTGACATCGCATCAAATAACTTTTGATCGAATGGCCAGCCAAGCTCAGTACAAACTTCTTTATAATATGGTGCCATATTTCCAGCCTTTATTCCTTGTAATAGCTGTTCACGGAGCTGTACATCGTTTTTAAATTCGGGCAAAGTAAGTTTAAACTTAATACCAGCCAGGGCCATGTATTCTGGGGTTTTACCTTCTGCTGAAAGTTCCATTGTTTGTTTCTAATTATTATCACAAAACAATTCTGGTTATTATGTAGAAATAATTATAATCCAGCTTCAGTGTGCAAGCTACACGTATCTGTCTGAAATCAAACTAGCCAGTCAGAGTCACAGATTAGAAGATATGTCAGAGTTGTCAACGTTTTACTTGTCATGTAAGGTTGTTTATGTAGTAGTCATTGTTTGGGGATTTGATACTACTAGCTAAACTTGCGTGTACATCTTGTTCGCATAAATATTCATAGTTTTTGATAAACACAAAATATTAAAGTTTCTTTTAAAACTCCGATTGTGACTAAGCTCTTTATATATCATTTCATATAAAAAAAATCAAAGTGATTGTAATGTGTGCTGTATTAAATACTTTTATTTGTCAAATCTACCTTGTCATGGAGTGCTTACCAGAAGAAAATCTAACCTCACGAATCACGACTATCTGCAGACTACTCTCGAATATATATATTCGGCAAAGTCGGTAATATGCTTGTCGAAATAGTCGAAAAAATACAAAACTAAGTACGCAACTCTTGAGCAATGCAATTCAAAATGTAACCTTAAGCCAATAGCGAACGTACGGTTTCCTGATTCGGTTTCCCGTTTCGGAATTAAAAGCGATGCCGCGACTTCGGCGTGACGTCATTGTTTTTTTTTTCATGGAGGTAATTTGGATTAGTGGGATAGTGTAAACTTTTAAACAATTAAAATTTTACCCTACCCTTTTTTGTCTTTGTATCTCGTTATAAGGTTTGCTAATGGAGACAATAGTACATCCGGAGCGAGTAGTGTCAATTTCGAAACAATAAATATTGAGCTTAAAGACGTTTTCGTTCACAATCCCAAAGATGTGCCCAAACGACCGTGCTACTCACGACCCTCTTGCAGGATAAGGAGTGGGGAGATCGTGTTTCCTACCTAATCTGTGGTGTCGGGCTCGCAGAGCGCCCCTCGGCAGGGTGAGCAATTAAAATATCGGCCTTGCAAGCCTACACACAGCACGATTTGGCAGTGGCCCTGCATGGCAGGATTGGCAGGCCCTTTAGATACAAGCCTTCACCGCCTCTAACCCCGCGCATCCTGGCCCAAAACATGGTCACAGATCAGGCTCCGGTTATAAGTATGGGTTAGTTAGATAAAGAGGCTCGGGCTAAGCTTTTTAAGGCCCTCAACCCCGCGCACCTTCCTGGCACAAACTTTGGTCATAGAGGTAGTTCCAGTTATTAGTTACACCTTCAATGGTTTTCTTCTTTCCTCCGAACCGAATGCGCAGCAATTTCCAAAACGAACGTCAGGTTTTTTCCGTTTGGAAATCAAACGCTCGTGCTCGTGAATGTATTTTTGAAACGCCGAGCGTGTAAGGGTGCGTTCCGTTTTGCGCTCAAAGCGCTCACAGCGTTCACAACGCTCATAAGTGTCCCGAATTGATTGTCACACTCACGACAGTGTGAGCGCGTTTTTGATTCGGAATGATCATAAGCACGCTCACGGCACCAACACTAGTAACTGACAATCTTTTTTTTTTAATAGGGAGTCATGTCCTGTCAAATGTCACTTTGACGTTTGCGCTCACAGCGCCCATGCCCCGCAGCGTGAGCACCGTGAGCGTCGGTCGATGACGTCATCAATTTCCTGAGCGTTGTGAGCACGCTCACAGCGTCCCGAAATACGCTCAAAGCGCTGTGAGCGCAATTCGGAACGCACCCTAAAATATCATAAAAACGTTTTGACAACTGTCCTGTCAGCAGCAGTCAGCCAGCGCAGACTGACATTTCAGTGCGTAGGTATTTTAGTTTTGATAAGATTTATAAACTAGTAAACTAAACCAAATTTGTTCCGAAATATATAATTTGAGGTAAAACTTTGACGTAGAGTTTATTGTCGATCAATAGAATGAAAGGGATTTGAACGAGAAACAGAAATTGAAATAATATTGACGATGGACTTAAATCAGCTCGTCAGCAAAAATCAGTCCATTAAGATAGTTCCGTCGATGGAAGAAACACTTCAGAACGAGGGTCTGGATGTAAGTTTAGACGAAAACACGCAGTTTTGGCTAGCACAGTTGAAGGAAACTTGGAAAACATGGAAGAGAAGTCCAACCATCGAGAAACACATTGAAATGTTTTTCAATACCAAGTCTGATTCATTTCGAGTGGCCTTAGTATTTATTATAAAATGTGAAGACTCGAAGGACTGCAAGCCTAAAACTTTACCATATTTTATAGTTGAGGTGTTGAAGAAATGGTCTGAAGCTAACAATGTTATTCCAGAAGATTCTCTCAAACTGCCAGCATTTCATATTGCCATAACACAGAGAAACCAACACTTTTTATTTCTTTTAGCTTCCACATATCAGCTATCAACCATCAAAGAAAAAATTCTGCCAACTGTTAGAATGATGATCAGAAATGACAATTGCAAGCAAGCTTGTCAGATTGTTATAGCTTTGGACTTGTTTGAAGACATATCTGTTCAAGAATTGTTGTTTCCATTAGTTCTGCAGGATAAAACAAATATTATAGATGAATATCTTTCAGAGTGTCCTGCCCAAGTAACACCTCTTCTGCAGTTCTTAGATAAGTTGTTGGACAGAAATTTCAGCATACGTGAGTTTGTACAGAAATATATTGAAGAGAATAACTTGTGCAACATTAAGTATGACAAAATCCACCACAAGCCTTTAGGTAAATTAGTCGCCAGATTGTGCAATAAATTCAAAGTTCCTGTGGAGTCTTGTAAAAATTTGAGCAGAAATCGCACAACTGGAGGATTGCGATATTTGATTCATCAAAAGTATGAAGGAAATAATGTAAGCATATCAGTTTGGGATGATTTAGTTAAAGATTCATTGCGGCAGAATGCTGAAGCAGCCCAAGAATTCATTGATATGCTCGTGGATTATGATAAGAATGAAGCTCTTAAGTGGGCATCATATTTAAATTTACCTGAGAATAAACTACCACTTGCCCTCAAAGAACTGTCTCTGCAAGATGGACCAGTATCGGAAGAGGACTGGGACACAGATGTTAAAAAGAGCAATGTACAACAAAAATGTTACAAAATATCATTGAAACCGGAACAAATAATAATGATTGATACACCTGAACATTTTCATAATATAATGACTTCAGAGTTATCAGGCTGTACTATTGTTAGTATTGACTGTGAATGGAAACCATCTTTTGGAGCAAAACAATCTCGAGTTGGTCTAATCCAGATTGCAACAGCTAATAATGCATATCTCATTGATAGCTTAGTGCTCAATAAAAAACAATATTCCAACTTATGGCACACCTTCAACAAAGTTCTATTGGATAATGCTGAAATCATAAAAATTGGATTTGGTCTTGAACAAGACCTGAGGGAAATGAAAGCATCTGTCACTGGTTTGAGCAATATTAAACTTAAAGGTGAAGGACTGCTGGATCTTTGCATATTATGGAAAAATCTTATAAGTTGTGGACTTGTTCTTCCAAACAATAGTGACAATTCGGGCAACAGCTTGACATCATTGGTTCAAGCATGCTTCGGATTGCCTCTAGAAAAGTCCGAACAGTGTTCTAATTGGGAATTGAGACCACTTAGGGATACTCAAATAGAATATGCTGCCTTGGATGCTCACATTCTTATAGAACTTTATGATTTTCTTCAGAAAAAGTGTTTGGAACAAGGAATAGCTTTTGAGGAAGTTTGCAATGAAGTTACTCTCGAAAAAAAGAAGAAGTGTTCAAAGAAACTAAAAGTTGCAGAGAGGCTAGTTACAAGCTTTTCCACGAAATCCGTCACTGATGTAAAACTTTTGGTTGAACCTAGTTTATCAAATTTGACGGCATACTTGAGATATTGTGGAATAGATACGGTAATAATTCCACCCACTTTGTTATGGTGTGATGTTATTAAACTAGCTATAAGTGAAGATCGTTTCATTATTACAGAAAAATATAAATGCACACCTACAGTTGATTTTCCTCAGAGTTCTATATTTGATGTTGGCAAAAATGATGTAACAGAGCAACTGTTAAAGATTATCTCCGGATGCCGCATAGGTGTGAAGCAGACTGACATTCTCACTCTGTGTTTACTTTGTAATGAAAAACCTTTGAAAAATCTAACTCAAAGTGAAGTAACTAACATTTCTGCTGAATACTTGGCTGCCCAGGCTCCTCCTGTAAGTAACACAAAATATCACAATGATTATGAAGAGGAGGAGGATGCATTTTACGAGAGGTTTCACAGTGATTCTGAATGTGATGATGATACATTTCAGCCTGTCCATCACATAACAAAAAACAAAACATGTGTTACTAGCAAGGGTGTACCTGTTGACATCAGCAATGCTGAAAAATTGCTTATATCTCAGAAACCTGCTGTGCTATGCGAGAATTGTGGTAAATTATTTTGGGATGAAGATGAACTGTTGAAATCAGTCAGTGAACTAGTTCTTCGCTTGATAAAACTAAGCATATGAGTAATTGGAATTACAGAGATTTTATTGTAGGTACAAACTGCTAAATCATATTAAATTCTTTATAGAATATGTAGTGTAAGTGGCAAAGTACCTACACTGAGTAAATTATGAGGTATAAAAATATTTACTTCTGAATGCAATGTCTGTATCTATGTTTTAGTGAATCTTTCATCTTATCAACTATGCATACACATATAGCATAGCAAAACTGCATCTGAAAGAAAATATTGTACAAATCTTAGATATTAAGTGGTAAATACATGTAATTAAATATTTACTTTAAGTTGAATGGGGACTTAACACAATAACTTATGTAAAGTCTTTTCGGTCCATGAATAAATGACTTTTTTTTTTTAAAGTAAAACTTTTTTCTTCAAGTGCTACACGCAATAGATTTATTAACGGACGAAAACATATATGAAATTGTTATTTTCTTTTTACGTATAATACCTAAAAGACTTGATATTAGCAAGTAATATTTTAAAAAGTGTTCATCTAGGATTATGCAAAGTGCAAAGCAATGGTATTCTTAGTTTGTTAATGACAATATATACTGGAAAATAAACTACTTAAATGAATTTAAGTACATTTTATTTGCACACTCACCACAACATAGGTAATTTGAGTTTCCTGTAATGACTCGTCTCACTAATAGATCCTGCCTGCCTGTCGGAAGTACCTACTGTTAGACGACGGTTACACGACACGCTCACAGTATTTCATCAGTTCAGGGCCTATATTCGAAGTCTTAAAATAGGGATCTCCCTGTTCCCTATAGGATCGCTCACGCGTCGCGTGAACTTTAAGCAGCTAGATTTAAAGTTCAACTAGACGCGTGAGCGATCCTATATATGATTTTAAAAAGTTACCTTATAAAAAGGCCGTAGGATACAAATGGACTTCACGCATGTGATAAGTTTTCGATACCATTGAAGGTTACATTTATTATTTAACTAGCTTCTGCCCGCGTGGAATCGGTTATCGCGTTCCCGCGGGAACTATGCGTTTTTCCGGGATAAAAAGTAGCCTATGTCCTTTCCCGGGACTCCAAATATCGCCATACCAAATTCCATCCAAATCGGTCCAGCGGTTGAAGCGTGAAGAGGTAACAGACTGACAGACAGAGTTACTTTCGCATTTATTATTTTAATATGGATTTTGTTCATATTTTGTTGAATTAAACGTAAGTTCAAAATCGGATCAATAAGCAGTGGCCTAGTGGTTCGACCTCCGCCTCGCATGCAGAGGGTCGGGGGTTCGAATCTAGCTCGCACCGGAGTTTGCTTATGAGCGAAATTCAATTTGAATTTACCACTGAGCTTAACGGTGAAGGAAAACATCGTGAAGAAACCTGCATGCATCCGCGAAGTAATTCAAGCTGTAGTGATGGGCATTTTCAACTTAAAGCAGGTGTCGGCAACCCTCGGCCCGCGGGCCGCCGGCGGCCGCTATTTACATAATTGAAAATAGAGAATAGACCTCTTAAATAATTCTCTATCTTTCCTAACCTTGAATGAGAACCACATACAGCACAAAACAGACCTATCGAATGAATTCGAAAATTGTGTGATAATTTTAAAATTTACGATAGCGTAAAGCGGGGCTCCTCGTCGCTTTATCTGGTCGTATTGTGTCTTGTAGTCGAAAGTTTCCGTTTTAGCATTTGCACTAAAACACATTAATCTAAACACTAATGAATCGGAAATCCATTTGCGACAGTTTTATCAACGGAAAGTATTTTTTATAATGCTTAACAGTGTTTTAATTATTGCAAGTGAGGGTGTACAAATACAAGAAATGTTCAGCAAATAGGTCACATCATGGTTTGAGCATGTCAACATACTAAAATCAATCACATTACTTCTGCATTACACACCTACTTCTGCATTCTCCACTTTCCAAAGGTTGACTGGAAGAGATCGCCGTTTACTTGTTTAGTGATAATTCCGCCTACTTTTTACCTATTTACTACCTTCTTTTATTTCTGTGTTTGTTTATGGTGGTCAATAAAGATTATTACAAAGTATTGAAAAATTTATAAAAAAAATACGTCATACTAGCAACATGTATTGAATCAATAATATTATGTTACAGTTTTAAATTCTTTGAAGTGTTTATGGTCAGCCATTGAATAATTTAAAGCTATTATCTTAATCAAATACATAGAAGGTACGTTCTTCTAACATAATATAAATTAATATATAACATCTATATAATTGAATTTTTCCTTAAAATTATTAATATCATTGCTATCTAAATCTCCGTTGCCTTTTATATTCAGTTCCTCCAGGTCCAATATAGGAAAACTTTTTAGTGTAGTCAGTTTGTTGTTCTCCAAATTCAGTTTCTGAAAATGTAATAACTATTATAAATTTAGATGATTGTTTCTCATTTTTAGGGCATTCATTTCTGAATAATTTGCAAATGCTATTTTTAGCTAATGGTGTATTTTTCCAAATTCAAAGCAATAATAATATCACCTCTTACTATACCCCGTTCGCGTTAAGAAAATAGTGACTCATCAGTGCAACTGCAGGGTAAGGGCGTATTCATAATGGAGAGAAATTAAACATTTTTTTCAAATCCTTAAATAAGTGTAATAGAAAAATAATAAAATATCAGTGATTTTACACATGTTATAAAATATTCATTATAATTAATAATTAAAAATGTCAATTTAAACTAATATTAGTATTTTTTAATGTCAACTTAAACGCTATATTAGTAGAGTAACACATTTCAACAAATGGTAAAAAAATAAATACTAAAATAAATAAAAATACAAAATTGTCTTAAAACTAAGTACTTAAATCGCTAATCACTATCGCTAGATTCGTCCCTTACATTTATTACAAATGAATTTTGTTCTGCGTATTCCATGACGTCATCCAAATTCCACATGGTATTTTCTTCGCGTATCACGTGGTCGCAGCATTTCTTCCACCGATCGGCGTCTACTAACGCGATTGCGTCATAAAATAATTTTTTTACGTCACTCATTTTGAATGTAGTATTATTCGCAGCAATATAATTTTTTATTTGGGCCCACACCATTTCGATCGGATTTAATTTACAATGGTAAGGCGGCAGACGAAGAATTGTAATGCCATTCTTTTTAGCAGTCTCTTCGTTTTCTCCTTATGGCACATTTGTCGAGTTCATCTAATTTATCGACCGTGGATAGTCGAGCTCTTTTTTTCACTGGTGATTTCAATATATTAGTTTCTTTTTGCTCTTTGATAATTTTATAAACAGTATTTTCGGACACACCGCATGCACTTGCAGTTTTAATTACTATGCTCTCCACAGTCTCATTTAAATCAGTCTTTTTGAAATACTTAAAAACATTGTAAATTACGCGTCTCTCTCCGCTATGTATAATTGATCCACTTTTATTTTTTTTAATGGGTGAGATATCCATTTTCCAAAAATTTTAAACAAGTAATACGCAAAATACACAACCGATCTCTTCGAAGGTCTGACTGCAACTGAGCACTGTGAACTCGCCTTACTAATTCCTAGCGTTCTAATTGGCTAGGGGGCGTGGCTTGGCCGGCAGTCGGTGATGAGTCACTATTTTCTTAACGCGAACAGGGTATAGTTCTAAATTTTCAAATCTTACCTTACAATGTTGCAGTACCACCAGAGACGGCAAAACGTTAGACGATAAATTTTGATTGGATAAGTCTACATATTGGCTGTAGCTGTAATATTGCAGATGAGGTAGACTCGATATTTTTTCCTCAAATTTCACACGAAACTGGCAGTCGTTATTGAGATAGTCCATCAATAGTTGCGCTTCAATGCTCCAAGAAGTGATCAAGTCGGCGTAATACCCTGATCGCAGTCTGTCTATTCTCTTTAATTCATGGAGATTTTTGATAACCTCCTCGTGATAAAGGTTCGAGTTGATGCAATGAAGAAAGACTGTGGTTGTAAGGAGTGTCCCTGAAAAGTAAAATGATGTTAACAAACACTTATTTATAGGCAAAAGCTAAGCCTAAGCATAAAAATTGAGAGGCACATTCATCATTTTAACCGCCAAAAAATAGCCGAAATAGTGAGGGAAGAAATAAAAAAAGTACATTTGTTATCAGGTTCCATCTCCAAGAGTTGTCTGCAAGCCACAAGTTGGTTGTTTAATTCTTCTATGACAGGTACCGAATATTGCCGTTGGAAGTTTATTTTGTTCTTTCCGACATAATAACAGGAATCAATTTTGTCACAGGAAATGGTTTGCTTCTCCCCATTTTCCAAAAGGAATCCCATCTGAAATTATTAAGTATATAAATGATTTATCACTTAAAATAGAGAACTCCTAGAAGGCACGTGAGATAAAGATTTAGCAAATCACCTTAACATCCAAGTCATCAGTGATGTCCATACTATGTTTGAGGATCCATAAATTGTCGTATGTATTACCAGTACATGATATCCATTCACCTTCTAATGGAATGTTGTTTACACATAGAGCTATATTGTTTTTAATAAAGTCTAGGGCAACATTTTTGCTGAATGCTATAGTTGCTTTTGATTTTGTTATGGTGCATACCACTGGACTAATGGTAGTTTTAACAGCACCTGAAAAATAATAAGCATATTGACAAACTGAACTTTTTGGTTTTTCTTTATGATATTAATTAATATTGTGTGGCGTTCAATAAAGTATATTGTATTGTATTGTTAATAATCAAGTACCATGTTTTTTTATTTTATTACATGACTTCTGAACTTGGGCATGATAGTAGGTTTGGGCATCTTAATTGGCATTCAGACCAGGAAAAATAATAATGCATTACAAATCCATACTAATTTTATCTAAATATATAAAACTCAAAGGTGACTGACTGACTGACTGACATAGTGATCTATCAACGCACAGCCCAAACCACTGGACGGATCGGGCTGAAATTTGGCATGCAGGTAGATGTTGTGACGTAGGCATCCGCTAAGAAAGGATTTTGCAAAATTCCCACGGGAACGGGAAAAATCGGGATTTTACTTTTTAATATTTCTGCGCATACGAAGTTGCGGTGAAAAGCTAGTGTGTAATAAAATGTGCAAGTGTGTGTTTTTTTTTTTGTCCTTCCTTCACTTCGAAACGACTGGACCAAATTGAATGAAACTTGGTTTGAAGATAGCTTGAAACCCCGGGAATAACAAAAGGATACTTTTTATCCCCATATTTCCACGGGAAGGGGTTTCCATCGGGTTTCGATACTTCTAAAACTATAACCATCTATATGATGTATAGTAGGTACTCAAATTATAAGTATACGCGGGACGAAGTCGCGGGAAACGGCTAGTTAACTATAATTCTAGTCAGAAAATTATTCATTTTCAAAGGGGACGACTGCCTGGATGACTGATCCGGTGATCGGTCCTCTGTCCAGAACCATTTCACCCATTTTCCATGATTAAATAGATATTTCTCACCTAATAACCACTTCTGATAGAACCAAGCACTTGTGTCGTCTGGATCAGTGAAGGCCGCACTTTGCACCATTTTCAGCTCGTGCTTGTGGTGACTATCTTCAATTGGCCGTCCACCTGTAAGGATATTTTTGAGGTTTTTATCAAAACCACAGTTCTGTCAGATTCTCTTATTACCTACTGTCAGTATTTTGCATTGACGTCTTCTAAACATAGGTGCTTCACTTGTATGATTGATGTTGACTTCAAAAACATCTACTAATAATAATAAAAAGTATTTTTCGTTTTATTTTATTATTATTATGCTGCTAGTCTGCCCACCAGTCTAACAAATATCACTACATATTATAAAGTAATGTCTGTCTGTCTGTTCGCGATAAACTCAGAAACTACTAAACGGAACTTCAATGTATAATATTTGATGATCTACTACCGTTATGTTAATATTAACTTGCATGGTTAAACAGTGTGTACTGTGCTGAAGTGGAACTAGGTCAAGTGATATTGAACAATACTTACAATCTTGTGTTTGTTACTTTCGGTCATAAATTCGAAATGTATACACAGTGGTGGGTCAGAAAATATGGCAAATAATTAACCCACAGTATCCACAAAAAAAATTAAAGAACTATACAATATACTTAGAATCGATAGCCGATACTGTGGGTTAATTATTTGCCATATTTTCTGACCCACCATGTATATGACAAATGCGGTGAATTGGGGACATTATCCTTTTTTAATTCCATCAAAAATATTTATTTATGTAAGAGTTGAAAATACCTTCCAAATCTGGATACAATTCCACCAACATTTTGCTTCTGTAGTGCCAGGCTGAATAGTTGGAAAAATTATCATGTATTTTTTCAGTAGTGAAATCAAATTCTTCCTTCAATGAAGGCTTGCATTGAGCCACCACAAATCTTCTGTAATCCCATGTGTGAACTGAAAATTGATTGCAGATATAAAGTTCAATTTCGCTAAGTAATAGTACTTAACTATGTATGTAAACCAGGAGAACAACCAACCAATTCATTTGACTTACAATTTCTTTCATCAAACTTAAGGTATTTGTTGCAAATATCAAGCTCTCTCTGCCAATCAGGATCATTTCGAGTGGTGAGGACCCATTCCCTCTGATGCCAAGCGCAATATGATTTAGGGTTGATTTTCAAGCAGTATTCTGTCAGTTGCAATTCATCATCATGCAGCTTCGTTAACACCTCTTCATTTTCAATATTTTTTCTAAACAAATAAAATTTGATTTTACCGTTGTAAAAAACCAAATTTATTTTAGATTTCTCAAAAACGTTGTTTGTATGATAATGAAGAAAACATGATAAAATTACAACTTACCCAGAATTAATCAAAGTTTCTCTTCTTATATTCCACAGAGTATAAATATCCGGGTTTGATGATAAAACCTTTCCAGTAATGTCCAATATTTCTTGATCCAGCTCGCCCTGTTTCCTCTGAAAAAATGTGTTGTTAGCATCATTATGAAAAACAATTTAAGGTTTCTCTTGGAGAATAAAAGCTGGTAAGGCATGATGTAACACTTAAGCCATTGACAGTCTATTATTGCTTAAAAGGGTTTATCCCAAAATTGGCAAAGTCGCATACAGCTGTCATTTGTTTAGCTGTTTTTATTAATTTCTCAATGTTACCGAATTAAAAAAGAAGTTATCATTCTATGGTTGAATGACATGTCATGTTTTATATTTGTTGGTTAGGCATTCAAATGATAAGATTACATTAAAATGCATGGAAAATGCAATGGAAAGTTTTCAAAAGAAACTACTTCCATAATACTAACCGAAGTAGTTTCTTTTGAAAACTTTCCATTGCATTTTCCATGCATTTGAATGTAATGAAAACAAGAAATTATCATTCTATGGTTGAATAAAACATTAAATATGGATTGAAACAGTTATCATTGGAACACAATACCTACTTAAAAATTGCGTCCCAATGATAACTGTTGCAATCCATATTTAATGTTTTATTCAACCATAGAGTGATAATTTTATGTTTTCATTCAGTAATATTCAGAAATTAATGAAAACAGCAAAATACTTGACAGCTATGTGCGACGTTGCCAATTTAGGGATAAACCCTCTTAATCCGCACACCTTCTAAGTTGTTGCACGCTATAGCATTGTATATGAGTCACATTCAGCAAAAGAGAAAAGACCAACTAGGTATCTCTTAAAAAAGAAGAAAGAATTAATCAATGACTTCAATAACCTTGGAAGTCAATGTTAAACTGGTTAATTAACATATTTTAACTAACCTTTGCCTGAATCTTTTGCATAGCATATTTGAAGACCTTTAATTTCTCTTGACGCTCTTTGTCTTTCCTCGCCTTTTCTTCTTCAGATGTACGAACCTTCACTCTGCCGTGCTGTAATGGATAAAAGCATATTCCACAATTTTCACATGTAGATAGATAATCTACAACTATTTAGAAAATATTTGACTCATCTCAATCTCGTTCATGAACCACTATGGAAATATTGCAGAAGCAATACTAAAGTTAAAAAAATACTTTAAGCAAAAAATTTATTTAACTCACCATTATGTGCCTATCGGAAAACACAGCGTCGCATTATGAAGAAGACATGTGTCAACTCACCTTATATCAGGTTTTTACTTACGATTTCCGAACGCTGCGCACGTTTCAGAACGCAGCTGTCAGTGTCATTCGTCACCAGAAGGCGCGGAGCGGTTTGTCATCTGTCATTGCGTGTGTAACTCGCCGCCATAGTACATTTGTAGCAATTTATCAAGTGATTTTAAATGTATTTAAGTGCGTAAATGTAAGGCTGGCGCTCTTTGAAAGCAACATGGATGACTTGGAACCTAATACTGATGTAAATCAGGGCCAGCCCGATCCGTCGGGTTCAGAAACATCATCTTCTAGTTCCTCCGACTCGGAGTCGGAGTGACCCCTGTTCTGGAGAAAGAATTCTGAACACACAAAGGGGACCCACGGATCGAGGTGCTGATAAGGCAGGTAGGTTCCTTTTCCAATGTATGCAACAGATGAGCGGCTCGTATTTTACGCCACCGCCGGCTCCGCCACCTCCGCCGCAAGCGGCACCTCTTCGTTTGAATTTCTCAAACATCCGTCAAGCGCTTCGGAAAGCTGGAGACGGATGTGGACAAAAGGGAAGAATTCTTCTTTCCGTGGTCATTTTGAAAAGGTTTAGAAAAGTACAGCCCTTCAATTATGTTGTAATATTTTCTTTTGGCAATTTGTTTGTCATATCGTATTTAAACAAGTCACTGGTACTTGTTCCTGACTTTCCTGGAAACATGATTTAGATACTGACTTATATTGACAGCAAAAACAGTCACAATAAAGTCTCCATAATGTGATTCATGAACAAAGTTATTAGTAACTTGTAAACAAAACTTTCTGTCAAGTTTCTTATTAAATTAAATTTATAAATAAACAAGATGTATTCACTATTACAACCTTGTTAATTCTATTACAGACAGTTAGTTATTGGAGTACATATCATACATGCAACAGATTCATGTGTTAATAACCTTCTTAATTCATCTCTGATTCTAACCTTAGTAACTACTTCTAGATTCAAAATTCAAATGAAATGTAAAATAAGCATCAGAATGAAGGATACTAACGAGATATGTAGCGTTGTTTGTATACAAAAATAAAAGAACAATTACCCTTTCTATGACAGTTCAACCAATTTTCAAAAGTAGCCACTATAAAATCATTTCATGGCACTGACTGTTGATGGACGCTCATTGTAGATTCAATCACAACAATGAAATCAACACACAGCGGGAGCTGTCTGGAGAATTTCCAGCACATATGGAGACAGTTGGGAGCCACCAATTTTATTATGCATGCAATAACAGCATCTTGCATCCCCTTCTCCCAAAGGACTCCACTGAGTTTGCCAACTCCTTTAGTAATAAAATGCAATACTTTAGTAATACAATAATTACAACAGTTGGAAGAGATTGCTATTCTAGCGATTTTGCCTGTTGTTTACTTAGTTAGAGTGTATTTTCTTTGTTTTGTTTATATGGTGTTCAATAAAGAGTATTGTTGTTGTTGTTGCTGTTGTGTTAGGGGTGTGATGGGGCATTCCCCAAATCTCCCTTCTTTCAAAATGTTTTTGATAAGAAGAGTGACGGAGGTGTAAGACCTCAAGATTTTCGACCTCAGGGGGTTGAACAGGTATGTTATAACAAAACCAATTTATCTTATTTCTCATACCTCAGTGCTAAATTTCCTACAGCCAGGGGATTGGCTGATAAAGATAAATATTTCACAGGCTTACCTGCATGTACCAATAGCTTGGTCTCATCAAGCCTCCTTGTTATCAGTTATCATAGGGAAGGTCATGCAAATGACCTGTTTACCATTGGCCTGTCCTCTGCCCCGCCTCTTTGCAGGGATAACTTGCTGGGTCGCGGAGACCCTACGCAAATGAGGACTCAGTACTAGTGTATTTGGATAACTTCCTACCAGGAACAAAACACACTAGTGCAGCTAGCCTCGGAGGCTGTAAGACTGCTGAACTCCCTAGGCTGACAAGTCAATTTGACCAAATCGGTCCTGGTTCCTTCTCAGACGGTAGAATCAGAGAAAAAGGTAAAATACCTTGACAGGGATGTTGACGGCCATGAGTTCCTGGAGAATGTGCCAGCTTCGGCAGCTGCAGCGCCTCCTGGAATTGCTGATTTTTGCGTGCTTCGTAATGGCATGGGACGGCTTCGGAGGCCACCTCCTACAGAGGTTTTCCCGCCAGTTCAAAACAAGCACTCGCCAGTCGTTACCGCTTCCCGACAACTGTCTGAAAGCGATAAAGTGATGGCGCGGAGCCATCATAGAGGCCAGGGTTCCAATATACTTGCCCCCAATAAGACACTTCCTTGCAATGGATGCACCGGATGTCAGATAAGGAGCACAGTATGACAAACACATACATACTTGCGGGAACATGGAACCAAAGGCAAAACACTGGCACAGTAACAAAAATCAGTTGTATGCGGTTCTGTCAGCAATAAGGGATCAGGGGCAGACCCTGGGAAACTCCCATGTTCTGGTACAGTCGGACAACCAGATGCTGATCGCGTACATAAGGAAGGAGGGGGCCATCAGATCCATGACCCTTTTAATTCTGACATTCCAAATACTGTCCTTTGTAGACCGTTGGAACATAGCACTGTCAGTACAATACCTCCCGGGCAGATACAATAGCAGATCGATTGTCTCGGAGACGACCATTGCCGGAGTGGCATCTGCTCCCAGCAGCCACCTCGAAGGTGTTCATGCTCTGGGGAAAGCCCAAGATAGACTTATTCGCCTCAGAAAGGTCTGAAGTAATGCTAATGCCAAGGTATGTAAGTATCGACCCAGTCAATTACGGAGCAAGTTTTATCAACACATTCAGTTGATGGTAGTACTACAACCTCGAATGGCTTTTTTCCCCCCACCGAACTTAATAACACGGGTACTATGTTAGCCCAAACCCTCTCATGATGAGAGGAGGCCTGTGCGGTGCCCAGCAGTGGGCCGTAAATAGGCTGCCGGGGCGGTAGTATGTCAGCAGAACAGTGCTCGGGGCACATTCCTTCTGATAACACCAGTATGGTACCAACCATTTTGGAGAGCGGATCTCCAGTCACGGACAACAGACCCACCATACTCAACCCAGAACCTACAGAGGGTTCTCATAAATGTGACAATGGTTCGGACATCCCCAGTGCCCAACAAGTTGAATCTACAGGGTGGAGAGTTGGGGGTGGAGGTAGCAAATAGCTGTCTGGTTCCTGAGAGGAAAAGGAGTTGTTACGGGCTATATGGCGATGGAAGAAGTAGTGTAAAAAGAGGCAGATAACAGAGTAACAGTACCGAACCAGGGTCAGAAGAAGTGGTTCAGTTCCTAACAAGGACTCATTTAGAAGAGATTCTCTTTTAGAACATCATGTTACTACAGAAAAAAGCGATTTCTACCTACTGCAGGCGGACATAAGAGGATTTCAATTTTTTATTTTTATTATAAACACTCTTATGCAATACAGAAATCGAGACCTCAACGCAAGTCCCCTATTTGGGATTGCAGGCTAGTTTTAGATTGGCTTAGCATACATCAGCGGATGATAATTTGTTCAAGGCAGCTCACAGAGCAGTGACTATTTTGCCTTTGGCATCAGGTCACATGGTACATGATTACTGTACTATCTAATTATTAGAAAGCCAATACAGGCGATGGGGAAACAATCCATCTCTTCCTTCCTTTGGCTTTAAAACGGACAAAGGTACACAGTACCAATCAGGATGGAAATTAAGGAGACACAATGTACATATATGTCCAGTTACCAGGGTCCGTCGTTATTTATTTATTTAATTTAGACAGGCAGCAATTCGCCGTTATGTATTAAAAAGACAGGATAGAAGGAATATTAAGGAACAAATAAATAATTTATTCATTTAAATTCGTGGTGAGGTCAAGCCGGGTTCCAGAGCGCTAATCGGTAGATGGATACATTCAGTGCTGAAGGATGTAGGCATTGACACTCCCCCGGGCAGCTGTCACTCAGCTGTGGCCTCATTAGGTTGGTTAGAGGAAAGACGACTAGTACAAATACTTCAGAGGGGTAATTGGCAGATTGTCCAATACCTTTACCAAACATTATTGCCGAGAAATAGTTAATACACAGGAACGCGACTCTTTTGCTAGTATTTAAAGTTTTAAAGAAGAGGTTGAAATTTTGCTAGCATTTATTGATTGATAATGTTTGCTTTTAGATTTTTGAAGAGTTGACAATGTTATCAGAATTTAACATGTAGATTTTAACATTTTGCTAGCAGGAATTAGTAGTGAAACTTGCTAGCTTGCTAGTGGGTAACAATTATAGTCAGTTCATCATTGTTTTTGACCAGAAAGGATCTCATTTTATTTAGCATAATGGTCTATTAAAAACATAGATATTATTAAGTTCATTAATAATAACTATCTATGATTTAATTCTACTTGAGTTCGTGGCATTTGGTTAAATATTTTAAAGATCTATATGAGATGAGTGTTTATAAGTTTGTGAATAAACTATCTTAGATTAATCATCATTGCGTGTGTGTGCATTCCTAGTCACCAGCAGATAACAAACACGTCTTCATAATGCGACGCTGTGTTTTCCGATAGGCACATAATATAACCGTTTTACATAACAATAAAACGATTATTATGTGCCGAGAGAAAACACAGCGTCGCAGAAAGGGGCTTCCTGGTGAAGACAGCAATGACAGATGACAAACCGCTCCGCGCCTTCTGGTGACGAATGACACTGACAGCTGCGTTCTGAAACGTGCGCAGCGTTCGGAAATCGTAAGTAAAAACCTGATATAAGGTGAGTTGACACATGTCTTCTTCATAATGCGACGCTGTGTTTTCTCTCGGCACATAATAATCGTTTTATTGTTATGTAAAACGGTTATATTTTATTCAATTTCCCTCGACTACAATCCGAATGTTACAAAATATAATAAATAAGTAGCAGCTTTGACGTGATGTTCAAATCATTAGAGTACGAAAATTATATTGAAAAAAATTGAAAACTCCGCAAGAGCTGAGAATCTTTATACTTTGCAAGAAAACTTGATAATCTTGCTCATATCTTGCTTAACTTGCTGTACTGGATTGAAAAAAACCATTGAGGCACTGAGAAAACTGGAAAACCACGGTTTCAACGTCACGATTGACAGTTGACATTCCGTAACTGTATTTCTGTGATTTCATGTGTGAAGTATTTCGCGATGGTCCGATTAAAGAGTGAAGGTTCGTTCAACATAAACATATAGCTTGGCAAAAAAGAGTTTGAAAAAATGAGGTCGCCAGTTTCGCAATTTAGATAATTATCTTACAGCTTGGCAAAAACGTCTAGAAATAGAACCATTTTTTTTTTTGTGATGCCAACATTTTCATTATGTCAAGTGTAAGTACAGGTAAAGCCCGACCAGAAAAATAAAAAACTTCGCCATATTGCGGATAAGTATTGTAACTAATTTCTTCAACTGGCAATAGTAACGTTAAGACGTCATTAATGTCATCAGTAAATTGCTGTCAAAGTAAAGTGTTGATTGTGCGTGATATATTTGTCGGAGAATAACCTTCTGTTGGATCGGGTAATGCGGGCGAGAATAAGTAATACTTTATTTCCACTGAACATTTGTTTAATTTTTATATCAGTATCAATACAGAATTGGAATACAATTAGTTTCTTTTCTTTGACACAAGAACAGTGACAGACAGACGATTCGATCATAGATTATAGCTGATGTGCCATTACAACACTCCTCCTCACATCACTATTGCTTGAGTCCCAGCTTATATCTTAGTCCGGACAATCTAGGGAATGGAAGTGCCTTCGTTAGAATGTCCGCTTCCATCTCTTCTGTAGACTTGTAAATAACCTTCAGTGCTCCATCTTTTATACAATCTCTAATGTAGTGCATCTTGAGATCTATATGCTTAGATTTGGGAGAGACTATTGGGTTATTGCTTAATTTGAGTGCGGCCTGATTGTCGTTCCAAATAGTTATTGTTCCCATGTTTAACCCTAGATCCTTGAATAGTGATTTTATATGTATGTCTTCTTTTGCGGCCTCGGTAAGTGAAACATATTCAGCCTCAGCAGTGGACAGGGCTACAGTTCTTTGTTTTTTTGATGCCCAGCTGATGCCTGCTCCGTACTTAAAAATATACCCGGAACACGATTTCCGGTCTATTTTGCAGGCTCCCCAATCAGCGTCAGCCATGCCTTCTAATGGCCTACGTGTCTTGGCATATTTCAGACCAATGTCCATTGTACCTTTCAAGTACCTTACAATTCGTTTTGCCGACTTAAAATGTTCCTTTCCAAAACAATCATTGAATCTGGATAAATAGTTCACGGCGTACGATATGTCGGGTCTTGTGGCTACTGATAAATACATCAACGTTCCGATCAAGTTTCTATAAGGCAAGTTCTCCTCCTTTTCGTTTTTATTCGGTTCTAGGTTTAAGTTTACTTCCATCGGAAAAAGATTTCAAGATGGAAGATTGTAACCCGACTACTACAGTCGGGTTACAATCTTCCATCTTGATTTTTTTTAGTATTTCATCAATGAATTTCTTTTGTGTCAGTTTGATTTCCTTTTTTTCATAAGTTATGTCTATTTCTATAAGGCGTTTCGGCTTTCCCAGCTCTTCCATTTCAAATGTTTCATTTAACATCTTTTTAATTTCAGGTAGCTTTCTCGGGCAGGAATATGCGATGAGCAGGTCGTCTACATATATGGTGATAACTACCTTTTCTCCTCCTTTCACCATTATGTAAACGCACGGATCAGCCTTTGATGCTTCGAATCCAATTTTCTTCAACTCCGTGTCTAATTTAGTATACCACTGCCTTCCCGCTTGTTTTAAACCATAGAGAGCCTTTGTGAGATGACATACTTTTTCTTTTTCTATGTTCTTTATGTCTTCTAATATTTTATTTGCTTTGTTGTATAATGGTAAATCATCTTCTTCAAATGCTTGTACCATTATCTCGGCAACATATTGTTCTATATACTTCGGCAGTTTCATGAAGACGTTCTCTTCTATATCGCCATTAAGGTATGCTGTTGTAACATCCATTTGATTTAGTTCTAATACTTCTTCTACTGCTAGTGCTATTACAGATCTGATGCTACTCAATTTTGTTACAGGTGCAAACGTCTCGTTGAAATCGATCCCGGGACGTTGTCCAAATCCACGAGCAACTAATCTCGCTTTCTTTATCTCTCTTTTTTCAGGATTCTGTTTCGTTTCCAGGGCCATCTTGTAATCTATTATCTTCATATCTTTTTCTCTTTTCACAATTTTCCATGTTTCATTCTTCACATGTGCCTTTATCTCTGCTTTGATAGCCTCTTGCCATTATGAATTTATTTCATGGTTGGAATCTGCTTCGCATAAGTAAGTCAGTTCATTTATGTCTGTTTCATCTGATGGTTCATGATATTCGTCAGAAGATGATTCCTGATTTAACACGTAATCCTGCTGCCTTTATTTCTCTACGTGGTCTTATATTTTCACAGCTTCTTATGTTAATTTCTTCTTGACTAATATTTTCTCTGATTTCAGGTTCTTCATCACCAAGAACTGTTTCTGCCTCGAGATGTTCGGATTCATCTTCTGGACTTTCAGGAGCTGTTTCTGTAAGTTTGTTAGCAGGATTTGGAGTAAATTCAACCTCTACTACAGGTAAATTTTGTTTTTTATTATTAGTTTTTTGTTTATTATTACTAATATTCTTTTCTGTTTCAGGTTGGAGCTGTTCCTGTTCTTCGAAAAAATCTTCATAGTTTTCATCATGGTCGCCATCGTTTGTGTAAAACATTTTGTCAATGACATTCACGTCTCTACTAATAATTATATTTTCTTTTTCAGGAATGTAAACGCGGAAACCTTTTGCGTTCTGCGCATAACCCACGAAGACTCCTTCATTAGATTTTGGTACGAATTTACCTTTCCTGTGTTTATTCAGTACAAAAGCTTTACTTCCGAACACCTTCAGATGATTTTTCGATGGAATACGCCCAGTCCATTTTTCGTAAGGCTTTTGCTGGACTTCGGTTGATGAGGTAATTTGCTGTGTACACCGCTTCAGCCCACAACTTTTGAGGTATGTTTCCTTCAATCATCAAACAGCGAGCTTTGTCAAGCAGCGATCTATTTTTACGCTCACTTTGCCCGTTCTGTTGTGGAGTGTATGGTGCAGTAAATCTCCTCCTAATTCCATGATGTTTGAGGTATTCATCAAATTCTCGATTTGAGTATTCCGTCCCATTATCGGACTGTAAACTTTTTATTTCTTTATTGTGAAAATTTTCAACTTTGCTCTTGTATTCTTTGAATTTCTGAAATACTTCATTTTTATGTGAGATGAAGTATATGCAACAATACTTTGTAAAGTCATCCAAAAATGTCACAAAATATTTCGCTCCGGCCAAGGTTTCAGTATTGATTGGACCACACATCACTGTGAATTATTTCTAATGGTTGTGTGGACTGCGGTCCTCTCACGGAAGAAAATGGCAGCCTTGTCATTTTTCCCTTTATGCACACTTCACATGCAGGTAAGGATTCACATTTGAGTTCTAGGCCCTTTATTAGATTTTTGTTTGCAGCTAACTTCAGATCGTTTTCATTCAGGTGACCGAGTTTTCGATGCCACATTTCAATATTGCTTGAACTTTTCTGGCTTGCCATGTTTGCTTTTTCTCCCTTTGTGTAGTACAAGCCATTTTCCTTTATAGCCGTTAAGGTTATTTCACCATCTTTGTCCTTAATGTAAGCTTTATCTTTAGTAAATAACACGCTGTTACCTTTTTCAGTAATTTTTGCTACTGAGAGCAAGTTGGTAGCCAAGGTAGGCACATACAGTGTATCATGAAGGTTATAAGTGTCATTGTCAATGTTGAGTCGCACTTTGCCTTTTCCTTCTATTTTTGTGGTGTGACTTTCCGATGCTAACCTCAAAGATCCTGTTTCAGAGTCAATATTTTCAAACGTATCTTCTTGCGCACACATATGGGAGGTACAGCCACTGTCCAGACACCAGGTATTGGCAGAAGTAATGGATAGACAAGTAGGAGTTATGCTGAAATTCATCTCTTCCCTTTTCTTGAAAGATTGTTTTTTATTATTTTTATTGCTCCAGCACTCCTCGTTTGTATGACCCTTCTTCTTACATTTTAGACAGTATTTTCCCTTCTTTTTGGCATAAAATGCACCTTCACTGTGTTCCCTTTGTGTATCTTTGCTTTTTCTGGCTTCACTTTCCTCAATTATCTTGATTTTCAGTTCTTCAGGTTTCGGTAGAGTATCCCTTGACTCGACTGCTATGCGGAAGTTTTCAAATGAAGCAGGTAAGCTATACAGCATCATAATGCTTAGAAGATCAGGATGCAGGTCTATATCCATGTCAGCTAACTTGTCAACAATGTTCATGAAGTTGTTTAGATGTTCACGAACATCACCCGTTTCTTGTTTTTTCAATATGAGTTGTTTTAACAAAGTTGCCTTTCTGGCAGGACCTGTGCTCTGGTAAATACTTTTTAATTTATTCCAAAGCTCGCATGATGTTTTGCATCGTTTTATCTGTTTCAGTTCTGACGGCGAAATCAGAAACAATAATTCGGAACACGCCAATCTTTTTGAATAAATTGCTTTTTCGCTGTATCATCGCTATCAGGCTCGGTTATTTCACCGCTTACGTAGTCCCACAGTCCATTTTTAATTAGCACTGCTTGAGCCTGAAGGCACCATGTGTCATAGTTTTCTTTTGTTAGCGCCTCGATTCGATTGTACGCTGCCGCAGTATTCATTGTCGTATTTTCTCGCCGAACCAACCACGCTCTGCTACCAATTGTTGGATCGGGTAATGCCGGCGAGAATAAGTAATATTTTATTTCCACTGAACATTTGTTTAATTTTAATATCAGTATCAATACAGAATTGGAATACAATTAGTTTCTTTTCTTTGACACAAGACCAGTGACAGACAGACGATTCGATCATAGATTATAGCTGATGTGCCATTACAACACCTTCGGTGTTGTAATGGCACCAATATTTATTGGATTTCGTGAGTGAAAAATGACGAAAACTATTAAAAGTCACTTAAGAAAAGTGTTTTATAATACGACAAAGTATTTTTCAGAGAGAAAATCTGAAGGAATGGACTCTATTCTTCTAAATAACATTACCGACCTCGTTGTCAACTTGACAGGTAGGGTAGTTGATTCAAACCGTTCGTTAAAGTTAACGTTAACGTCAAATATTTTACTATGGGACAAAATGACGTTACTGTATGGAATGACAGCTCGGCGGCCATATTTAACGACCAGGAGTCCGTCAACTGTACTAGAATCAACTGGCGCTTAGTGTTGCTATAATTATTGCTAATTTAACGCCCTTAGAGCAGGTTTTTTTATTTTTCTGGTCGGGCTTTAACGCCAATGGGCAGTGATGAAAACGTAGTTTAGTGTGAATTTGCGAATATTTTGAGAGTCTACGTGTGTCTAAAGGCTATTCCAATGAATAAAACAATACATAGTTGCAGTCCATGGGCCGCTGTGACCTCTTAACATCAGGTGGCCTGCAACCAAGCACTCTTGCCTACCTATGACATGGAAAATTATGAGTACCAAAATTTCCAAAAGTATCAAAACTTGTTCAACGATCTTTTTGGGGTTACCCTATAAAGCGATAGTGGCGCGTCCATTATTTTTTACTCTTTTTTGCCAGACTGTAAATGATAATTTTGCAAAAGCCTTTGAAAACAAGACTACATTACTTGAAGAAAAATGAAAGTTACATGCAAACAGCTCTGTATGTTGAAGATTTGTGAAACAAGCAATGCCTTGACCAACAAACTCTTTTTTGCCAGGCTATACCAAAGTCCTTCCTGCTTCATGAAATCAAACGCAGCACGCATTACGCTGGGCGCACTCTCTTAGGTTTCCTTAAATGCGGTGTTCAGATTATTATTTTTTACTCAATCACGCTATAGCGGCTTGGTCATCCCAGCATCCCGTGAAAATCGCGTGATATCCGGACCATGGACCGCACCTGGCATAAAATTTGGTCACAGAGGTAGTTCCAGTAATTAGTTGTTTGATGCAATGTCTGTTACGGTTGGAAAGAACAAAAAACATATTGAGGAAAATATAGCTGCCATATGTCAAACGACAGCTGTGACAACACTGACAAGTCAAATGTCAAGTTTCTACCGATAATAGTTTTCGTTGATTATTCATGGGTTGACTGATTATTGTTGTTATCTTTCTGTTCTGTTCCATTCCATTATTAACTTGATTTGCAATTTTAGGTTGTGGTTGTGCTTTGAGTTCATCTATTTTCTCGAGTTTTATAAAGTAACATGAATAGCGCACCACAGTTTTCATTGCGCTGGAATAACTATGTTTCCCACGTCACGGAAGCGTTTAATGTGTTACGATTCGAGAATGACTTGGTGGACGTTACCTTGTGTTGCGAAGGAGGTAAAATCAAAGCGCACAAAATGTTGCTGTCGGCCTGCAGCAATTACTTCAAACAGGTTTTTAAAGAGACGCCCTGTCAGCATCCCGTGATCATATTTAGGAACGTAAAGTTTGAAGATCTCAACGCCATTGTCAATTTCATGTACCATGGAGAGGTAAATATATTGCAGGAGCAGTTAGAGTCGTTTCTTATTACTGCTGAGCTTTTGGAAGTGAAAGGCTTGACAGATAATGCGGAGGATGATTCACCTAAAAACCTGTTTCGGGTTAGTGACAACACTTCACTAGACCTAAGTGCTAAGTCCAGGTTCACTGAGGAGACGCCAGTTCAGACAGAGGAACCAATAAATTTAGCACCAATGCAAGCTGTGAGAGAAGTATACATTCCACCAGTGGTCCCCATCAGGAATATACCTGAACCTGAAATTGAGAGTATTGAAACACAAGAAAAAGTAAAAACTGATGAAACTGTAATCACACAACCAAAACCTGCACAATCAACCAGTGAGGACATGCAAGTTGACAACCAGTCAACATCAGCTGAAGATTTGTCAGAGAAAAATACTTCTGGTGAGTTCATCAGTATAAAATCTCTGGGTTGTTTTTATAAAAACTTTTTTTACATCAAAGAGTGAAAAGGACAGCGATATGAGTAGTGCGGCAGCATTGCTACAAAAAGTTGCTGTGGGCAAGGGCCCTTAATATCACACATTTAGTATCTCGCTATGTGATTTTTCATTTTGAGTAAATTATCACTTTCAACATGTTAATTTATGTTTATACTTTCAGAATCTGACCTCGCCAAGTTCCGCTGTCAATTGTGTCCAAAAGGTTTCAAGCATCCTACTTCACTGACTCTCCACAAAGATTCTCACGCAGGCAAAACACAATGCCCAGTATGCCACCGGTCCTTCTCACGATCGTATGACATGAGGAGTCACCTGCAAAGAATACACCAAGGGAAGCAATTGACCATCAAGGAAATCAGATACAAAAATGCAACAGATTCATTAGCTCCTAAACAGTTTACACATAACTTATAATATTTTTATTATGATAATCTGGTAGTAATTCTGATGTAAATTAATTTCAGATATCACTTTTTACATAAGATGATTTAGTGAGTTGTTGAAACATTCAAATTATTACCCATCAAAGTGTTTGCCTTATGCAGATATAACTAATAAATTCTAATAAGAATTATTGAGAAGCAATATGTATGAAATGGTGAAAATCTTGCTTGGAAAAGGCACTCTAAATTATATATACTTATATTTATTTACTCCTGCAAAAGATGGATCTCATAAACTTGAAATTCATTTTTGTTATTTTAAATTTATGTCAATGTATTGTTGTATTTCATTTTATTGTACAAATACGAATACAATCAAATTTTGTTACAAACAAATATAAAACATGATGAAGTACCTAATATAAACTTCAAAAGCTCAAGCCCTTTTAACTTTGAGAGAGTGGACAGTATGTATGTAGTGATTTTTTTAATGATAGGTGATACTATATTTTTTTTAACTAAGACTATATTGTTATACATACAACAGCACTAAGTGCACACTGCTTGTAATAAGGCCTGTAACTGTATGTGTATGGAGATAATATTTTGTTGACATTGTATTCAGATTTAGTTTATAAGTATCTATAGATAAAACTATATACTTTTTTAATGTCACAAAACTTGCTCAGTGCTGTAGCTTTGGCTATTTTTGTACTAGTCTATAAAATTGTTTTATAATATAATTTGTTTCTATTATTTGCTGTTTAATTTATTACTTTTATACAGCGTTTTCCAACCTTTTCGAGTTCGCACACCCTAGGAAACCAAATACAACAGTTTCATGGACCTTTTAAAAAAACGGTAATTTATTTTTGCCCTGTACAGTAAAAACAGCATTGTTATTGAAACAAAAGTAAATAAATGTGTATGTGAAGCTTGTATGCCGCACGCATTAAGTAAACGTTTAGCGAAAACGATATTCCATGGATGAGGCTGAGTACCCCATAGGTAACAGACACGTACAGATGACTCGGGGAACACAGGTTAAGAGTTTTACTTAAGACCAACCAGGCGGGTGATCGGTGGCGGATTTACCACAGTAGACTGGAGCCTAACAGTCACAACCCAGCACGTCCACTCGGTACCGGCTCGCCTCACATAATCTACAGAATGATTCGCGGGAGACGAGATAGGAACGAACCCTAATCAACTCAGTATAAATTATTAGCTGTTTCAAATCAATGTATGATTAACGCTACCACTTTTTTATTACTTAACAAAAACAAAAATGTTAACTCGGTAATTAAATACGACGACGTGATTGATACTATTTAAACGCTTCAAGTAAGTACCTATAGCACGACACAACTAAGATGGCGCGCGGATATAGACTGCGTCACGGCACGGCTCAACTTTACCGCGCGTCTTCTAAGTCTAACTTGACTTGTGTCGCTTCTGCCCGTGTGGAATTCGGTTATCCGGCTCCCGGGAACTAGGTAAGTAACGCACATTTTCCGAGATAAAAGTAGCCTACCCTATGTCCTTTCCCGGGACTCAAAGTACCTCCATGTCTACCAAATTTCATCATCTAGATCGGTCCAGCGGTTTAAGCGTGAAGAGGTATAACCTACAGACACGACATACTTACAAAGTTAGATAATTTCGCATAATTATATATCTTTTATGTCAATGGTGTAGGCAAACGAGCGCACAGCCCACCTGATGGTAAGTGGTCAGTAATATTGGTACGGATGGACTTACAATGGATATTTATTAGGTACCTAATCTTGTATATTTATATTTTATTATTTTCTTATACAAAGAATCTCAGATGACTGGCGGCAAATGTTTTAAGTCTTATATAAAATATGTAATAGATAGATTTTAAGTACGAAAACGTGAAACAGGGCCTCATTCGGCCTTCGGGGCGCAAAAGAAATTTCATAGGGAATCTATAGGGAACGTCAAACCGTCACCACGGCGCTCAAATTGAACTTTAAATCAAGTCGGTTAAAGTTTAGTTTCAACGCCGTGACGTTTTGTCATAGAGACCCCATGAAATTCCTTTTGCGCCCCGAATGAGGCCCCAGATTTATATATTTTGTTAGCCTCTATGCCACAACTGCAAGCTCACAATTAGGTAACTCAAATATCAAACTAAATCAAAATCGGTTCAGTATGCAGTATGCACCCATTTCCGAACTAAGCAGGCAGGCCACAGACCACTTACAGATAGGGTTGCCATCTCCTAAAGTGAAAAAGCCGGACTCTGCCCAGAAAAAAGCCCGACAATTTAACCTAAAAGCATGACATCACTACAACGTAACAACTAATAATAGATTGTTAACCGAGGGCTGAAAGACACCCATTTCTAGTGAAATGGGTGCTTTCGACCCGAGTTAAGCACTCTACTTTTCATTTCGAATATGAGGAAAGAAAACAAGCCAGGTATATAAAACACAAGTATTAAAAAATGGTTTTACCCATGGAAAACTCTATTCCATTAAAATATCGGGATAACAACTATTCTATGTTATTTCCAGCATCTTAAACTATCTCCATATCAAATTACATCATAATCGGTCCAGCCGTTTCGACGTAAAGTAAAGAAAAACCCAATACAAAATTTATAATCTTGAATAATGTATGCGTAACGGATGCCCCAAAGTTCATTTAATAATTAGTTGAAATAAGTATTTATGCTATAAGCTTTGCCTGGGCAAGGATTTCACTGTTTTAGGTCGGCTAATTCAATAAAATCTACAAGTGCATATAAGAATAAGAATAATGTTTTCACCTCACTGGCTCGAAAGTGGTCGTGTTGCAGCTTGATATCCGAGCGCAAAAGTTGTTTTTATCCGCTAGCGTGGAAAGTGTTTTTGAAATTCGAACGACGCATGACGCCACTGTCACAATAAAAAAACAACGATACGTTCTGAAACGCAATTCGTCGTGAGAGTTTTATTAAAATAAAGTTTCAATTTACTTAATATCGTCATATCGTTAATAAAATTATATTAATAAAACACCGTTTCAGATATTTCATTATTTCACTATGTTTTATCACAAAAATACTTAAATGTGTGTATATTTTAACTGTATTTAATGAATAATTGAATCTTAAAGTACGAGTAGAAGTGATTTGGAACGCAACCTCCGGAAAAAAAAAAACATTAAAAAAAAGTTTTAGATTGCTGGTTTTATAATTTAGAATACCTATACGAAGTAATAAAGAAAATATGAGCGATTCTAGCGATGAAGATACGAATTTAACTCCTCCAGAGTTAGCACAAACTGTACGTGACGCCGAACTAAGTCTTCTTCCGGAAAAATCGCGCGTGAGGTGAAAAATTTTGTGTTGCGCTCAGCAGCAAAGTCGTTTGCGGTCTCGTGCCTTGAAACCCTCGTTACACTCAGGATTCTATATTTGAACCACTCGCTTCGCTCGTGGTTCAACCCTAGAATCCTTCGTTCACTCGGGTCTCAATCACGCACTCACAGCAAACAACAACTTTGCAGCCTTGCATAACAAATAACTATTTCACCTCACTGGCTCGAAAGTGGTCGTTTTGCAGCTTGATATCCGAGCGCAAAAGTTGTTTTTATCCGCTAGCGTGGAAAGTGTTTTTGAAATTCGAACGACGCATGACGCCACTGTCACACTAAAAAAACAACGATACGTTCTGAAACGCAATTCGTCGTGAGAGTTTTATTAAAATAAAGGTTCAATTTACTTAATATCATCATTAATAACATTATATTAATAATACACCGTTTCAGATGTATTTCATTATTTCACTATGTTTTATCACAAAAATACTTAAATATGTGTATATTTTAACTGTATTCAATGAATAATTGAATCTTGAAGTACGAGTAGGAGTGATTTGGAACGCAACCTCCGGAAAAAAAAACTTAATTAAAAAAAAAGTTTTAGATTGCTGGTTTTGTAATTTAGAATACCTATACGAAGTAATAAAGAAAATATGAGCGATTCTAGCGATGAAGATACGAATTTAACTCCTCCAGAGTTAGCACAAACTGTACGTGACGCCGAACTAAGTCTTCTTCCCGAAAAATCGCGCGTGAGGTGAAAAATTTTGTGTTGCGCTCAGCAGCAAAGTCGTTTGCTGTCTCGTGCCTTGAAACCCTCGTTACACTCAGGATTCTATATTTGACCCCTAGAATCCTTCGTTCACTCGGGTCTCAATCACGCACTCACAGCAAACAACAACTTTGCAGCCTTGCATAACAAATAACTATTATTTACCAGAAAAATATGCAGAATACAGTCATACAAATAATAGGACAGCTAGTTGGTTTACGAAAGTTACAGTAGATGGCAGCGGTTTCCGCACTAGGCTCTGGGCCTGTATCGCGGAGCCCAATGAAGACATACTAAATATTATTAATAATCTAACTAAATTAAACTAAATATGTATTTTAGAACACTTACAAAAAAAAAACTTTAGAGATTGGCTGTAAAAGGATCTCCAAAACAGCTTGAGCCTATTTTCTTATCAATTCAAGCGGTTTATGCCCATTTCAGAAACACTCATGAATCATTATTCATCATTCATTATTTTAAATCCGTAGTATTTAACTACCACTACTCGAACTCACTATGGAGAAAATGACGTTTCTCTATGGTATGATAGCTTGGCGCCATATTTAACGTTGATTTGAGTCCACCTACTTATTTGATGCAAGCCGTTTTATTTTTCATTTCTTTTTTTTCACGCAACATAACAACAATGCGAGCCAGTTATTTTTGACACGGCTTCCACCTGATTTAATTAATGTTTGTAACAAGAAATATTTAGTTTTTTTTCTCAAAATTTTATATAGTAGCGTTTATTATATTAAATATTATAGTTATTTGTTTTAAACATGATAGAAATGCGTTCATTTTAAAATTAATTGGTGAGGCTGTATAGATTTTTGCCCTTGCCACCGATTCAAAGTGTAACATTAAAAAAAAAAAAAACTTCTCTGCTCTAGAGCAGCGATGAGCCACTTTCTGCACGCTAATTAAGGAAACAATGACCTTCTTTCAGAGTATGAGAAATGAAAAAGACAAAGTTATAAAGCCGGACATATTTTTTTAAATGTTAAACTCCGTTTTTCCCCGTTCTCCTCAAGGAACCTACATGCCAAATTTCAGCTTCCTTCGATCAGTACTGAACTGACAGTGATGATGATGATGATTGCTTCGCTTGAGGCTATAACAAAAAGCCAAACAAAAGCCGGACAGGCCGGACATAATATTCAAGGTTGATACATTACACGACACACCTAAATTATAATTGGTGTGTGGTACCTAAATAAAATGAAAATTCTAGATCTAGTAATTAGTAAAATCAGTTAAGAAAATAATAGCGACACAACTTTAGAAAAGTCACCGTCCAAACGCTGGGGATAGACGCTAGCCAAAGTAATAACTCAATAGCTGCGTCCGAGTGTGGGGTTTGTTTGTATTATCGCAGAATACGAAAAGAAACGGCAGCCAGTGCAGCTAAGCAAGGGGGTTGAAGCTCGCAGCCGGGCTAGGGTGGCGCGAGGGCGGAGGGAGCGTTCCGTTCGATACGCGCGCGCGCCGCGCCCGCGCGCCCGTCAGTCGCATCTCGTCGCCGCTGCGTAGGGTCGTTTGCCGCTCGCCGGCGACCATCTGTCAAACGCTTCGATATCGATGTTAAAATCCTCCTCTTTTTAATAAGTACGTATCCAATTAATAACGGAAAAATTACACCGAAGACCAACAATCGTTCCCCTGTGTTTGTTACAGTGATTTGTGTTCAAAAACTGTTTTTTGTGTAACAGTTTAGGTTGTTTACATTCAAATGTTTACAGCCGTGTTGGTTAATTAGAATGATGAATTAAGTTTTAACTAAAGCTTGTAATCGTGATAGTATATAGAATCGTATGCGATAAATTTTTATTTTGGTGTGGTGTGAAAATCTAGTGTGAATTTTATTAGATATCGTCTGCTAGGCTTCGTTTTCGCGCACGATCCGAACCGCAGGAAGTTCTTCTCTTATCTGGTAGATAGAATAGCTAGTGGATTTTGTGTTTAGTGATCAGTTGTGTGGTATTGTGGGAGGTTTTATACAGTAAATGAGTGTGTGAATATTTGATGACAAGATTGGGTCGACAGGGCGCGCGACGGCGCGCCGCGGGTATTGATCGGGCGCGCGCCGGCGTCGCCGCCGCTTAAAATAAGCTCCGCATGTGCGCGCCCTCGCGTACTCTACTCCTCTACTCTACTCACATGTCACGATTCCATTACTACCCTTGTCAAATGCTAAAGATTTGTCAACTTTCCATGATTGGCAATGCTTTCCGGAATAAAAATTCATGCTGTTTTTATTAGCGAATCAATTAGGCACCTACTAACGATGACATACCTACAGCAGACTGAAGAGCTTGTGTTATTAGGGACTTCTCTTCTGCAAATATTTTTATATACAAGTAGGTACCTCGCTTACATATTTCTTACTTAATTCAAATGAGTAAGTAGTTCTTTAATAACATTTTCACGATTCTTCATATGTATTCTGTTAAAGGTCGTTGACCTCTCTCGCCAAAATAATTGGTATAACTAGGTACTTAAGGTGCTTGTAAGTTAGGGTACCAATAGTTTTAGAGCTGGCTGATAGTATAGGTACTTATAGGTACTCGCCTCTTAAGGATTAGACTTATACTTAGGTATTAAATCATGTTAGTTTTTGGAGATACCTAATTAGGGATATACCTAGGTAAGTTTGTAAATGTTAAAGTAAAATTTAAGTTAAGGAAATTAAGACCAAAATTTCACATTAAATTTACTTAAAAATTGTGATGATTTGATGTAACGTTTCTCAAAGTAGTGGTATCCATTATTGTGTTTATTATCCATTATTTATTATATGGTAAATACCTACCTACTAAATACTCACCAAGTAGGTATCCTACGAATACTCAGCTATAAAGCACAAGTGGGCACTCTCATCAGTGATACAATGAGTATGATCTGATCGCTGGAGCGCACACTGGCGTGGTGTAGGTACCGAGGTGCTCTGATCTCGGATAGGTAGGTAATTCTGTTCTAGCTGGACAGTCTTCGTTCACGGGGACACTACGTAGGCACGGGCCGCAAAGGCGCAACACAAGGTTACAAGACGATTTAGGGAGTGAGTGGGAGTGAGTGACTTGTGAATTGTGATGGGAGGAAGTACTTAACAATCCAGCTTGGATGGTAACTAACTATTTACTTCTATTTACAGGTATGACATGTTCGAGTAATTGATTGGCTGGAGTTCACGATGGCCCGACTGGCTCGCAGCATGCTGGCGTGCGCTGCGCTGATGAGCGCGCTGGGGCTGACGCGCGCGGTCACGCTGCTGCCGCACGACGTGCGCCCCGGACACGCCGTCCGCCACTTCACCGGGAACCACTCCCACTACACCATGCTCGACCCCGAGTACCAGCCCTACTTCACTCTCCTCGATGACGGCCTCCTCATGACCATCTCCGACCTCGCTCCCCTCCTCAACCGACAACTGAACCTCGCCATCCTAGAACAAACTCCCTACAGCAGCGCCGCCCACACCGTCCCACTCCTCGTGGTCGACCGCAGGCGTATGCTACATTTCCCAACCACCGACGGATTCCTGGGAGACATTCCAGAAAACGCTCCCGCGGGTACCGTCGTCGATTTGCCACCCATAAAAGCCACATCGATGCACGATTCAGGTCCCGTCGCTTACAAAATTGTAAAGGGAAATGAAGATCCCATTTTCGCGCTACGTGACAAGACCAAAGGAGAGCTCGTGCCGGAAGTCAGGTCGGTTATTACGGATGGAGATGTTGAAATCGTAGCGACACGTCCTTTGGATACTGAAGAGAAGAGCTCGTACGAAATAGTGGTTCAAGCAACCGATCTTCAAGGCACTAATAAAGCTAGTCTTCCAATCAGAATAGATGTAGCCGATGAAAACGACCACGCACCCGCATTTGAACAAGACGTGTATTATTTTGCTGTGAATGGAACAACTGATGAGAATGGGCCTAACGGGACGGCACATTGGCAACGATTTTCAAATATTGGTCAAGTTCACGCTTACGATGCTGATGGTGACAGATTGTATTATTCTTTAATAATGCCTAGCAATTTGGTGGTGATTGTTCCGCAAACTGGAGAGTTGATTCTTGCCGGTGAGCCGGACGGGCACGAGGCCGAGGTGCGTGTGCTGGCGCACGACACGGGCTCGCCGCCGCGCAGGAGCCGGCCGGCGCGCGTCCTCGTCGACTTCGTGGTCCGCGAGCGCATCGAGCTGCCGCCGCTGCACCGCGAGAAGCGGCGCGTCACACGCGCCGTCAGACCTACTAAAAGGACTGAATACTCCGAGGCTGATGGTGAAGTGGAAGGACGTGCAGTTTTCACTCTCGAGAAAGAAACTGACCGCGAAACCTTTAAAATTCGGGACGATAATCCATGGGTTTCCGTAGAGCCCTCTGGTGTAGTGAAAGTTAAAAAGAAGTGGGACTTTGAGGAGCTTGGACCTGAGAAGACCATTGACTTTTGGGTGACTATCACCAACGCCGGAAATGGAGGTAAGCTTCAATATTAATTTCTTATCTACCTACCTACTTAATAAGAGCATTTTATAACACATTTTTTATCAAAATTTAGAAAAAGGAACTACTTTTGATTAATTGAACTTAAAATACGATTAAATTCTATAGGTATTCCATTTTGCGGACATAATCGGAGATGGTCTTTCAAGAATTTGAACACATCGTATAAGTTTTCTTGAGTTCATTACAATCATTACAAAACGGATAGATTAACAAAATGTGTCAAACTCTAATCACCAAATATGTAGTATTTAAAATTAAAAATAACTAGTAAAAATCAAAGTTTTTAATTAACATCTTTAACTAGGCAAGTAAACAACGATGACTATGGGTAACAATTTTAAAAGTTTTAACTTATTTAAATACTGATAAAATATCCAAACTTAACAAAGTTACATCATAAGAATCTCGAAACTCTATTTGACTAAGTATTTACATATTGATAAGCGCGTAGTGTTCAATATCGAGCTCCGTCGCCAGACAAAAACATTATTTATAATCAAGACCCGTGAACTAATCGCTCGCGCCACATTGTTTTCTTTTTTGCCCAATGACACGCTGAGGTGTCCAGTTTTTTATGCGCTCCACAATGATGGCTCCATCGGGGGTGAACATAATGACTGAGAATAGAGTAGCGCGGGAGTTCATTGTTGTGAGATTAAAAATTCAACTGCCGTGCCAATTTATACAAACATTCACTGTAGGTTAGATCTTAGATAGCTTTTTTCTTGTTAATAACGTTTAATAGAATTATTAAAGCAAATTTGCTTTCTTATTTGAGTTTCTTTCGTCACAACAATGAAGATAATAAAAAACTAATCAACAGCAAATTATGCCGAATTGTGACAAAAAATGGCCAAAAAGGATACCGCTCTTATACCTAATGCAGCGGTGAACCACGGTGCAAATTTATAGTTTGGCCCTTTATGAGTTTATGACTTAAAACTATCTATAGGTGACATTATAAGCGGCTCTATGCAGTCTTATGCAGTCAATATAATAGCTTCATCAAAATTATGAGCGGTGCCAGGGGCGTGCACCCCTTCCAAATGTTGCCCCACCGCAGGCAGATTATACTTGGAGTCTCCGAACGGAGTTGATTGCATCCATCTACTTTTGTTTTTATCTTAAGGAAGGGTTCTGTTTTTTACCGCTTTAACTTTGAATAATGTCTTCATAATCTCGAGAGAGTGTGTACCGCGGTATAATTGCTTTGGCAGAGCCTTATTTTGTGAATAGATAAAAACATTATACGTGATAATGCTTGATTTGATAATATACAGGTAGGTATGATTTTTTTATGCTAAATTGACTTCGACAAATTTGTTTTGCATTGTTTTAAGTATTCCTCGTAACGTGAGGTATTCTCTAGCTTTCTCAGGTTTCAAATTGGACACGTTACTTTATGGTAAACCATAAATTAAAACAACTAATCCCGGAGAAGCAGATTATTTTTGTCAATCCAACTTTTTTCTCCAAAATAGTTACTTATAGGTAAGTACTTACTTGCTCTGTAAAAAAAAGAATGTTATTCCAATTACAATGTAAAACCCAATTAAACAAGTAAAGCGTAATCAAGAGTTAAATGTTCAGCCGAGTACTTTGTAAATATCCCATAGTTACGTCACAATATGTCCCAGATTCGTATGTCCGACGGGTTGCACCTGTGAGCGAAGCCAAAGGCGCACTAGAGCATGACATCGTATCGGGCACCCGGTTCCTTCTCCGAACGTTCCCATCACGAACAAAAATTGTTTGCCTCGTTTCACCCTCGCTCGAAAACAAATTGCTGCTATTATCGAGGAAAATCGATTTGTCAAACAAAAAGGCCACTTGTAAAACCAAACTGGTTTTCGTTTAGTAAATGAGAAACTGTTCTAATTTTCCTTTCGTTTGTCTGTTTCGAATTGCTAAGGCTGCGTTAGGGTATTCAATAGTGGCATCATTTGGCAAGGTTCCAATAAAAAACTAAATAAATACATATTATTTTAATTACTCCTTTACTGTGAATTTAGTTACGTACTTACCCTGCCTGAGACCAAAATAGACAAGTACGCGTACCTATTTCCATTCACCTAATGACATCCTTCATGCCTGCTTCCACTCGCAGCTCGCAGCGTTAAGATCCTTAGGCCCACTTGCACCAAGCTGTTAACAGTGTTAACTTCGGGTTAACCGCTTACTACTAGTACAGCCTATTTGCGTCCCACTGCTGGGCACAGGCCTCCTCTCATCACGAGAGGGTTAACCGCTTACTACTAGTACAGCCTATTTGCGTCCCACTGCTGGGCACAGGCCTCCTCTCATCACGAGAGGGTTAACCGCTTAACTCAGATTTATTTGTATGAATTTGACGTGAGCTAAGAGGCTAACCCGAGGGTAGCGGCTTGGTGCAAGTGGCCTTAGTAATATACACTTCCAAGACCTGTTAGAGAGATAATACATTCCTGCAGAGCTTGTAGTGATCTAGTGATACTATGTATGATATTCATTAGCGGGGGATTCAAGGATTGCACATTGCACGCGACCAGTGATGACCGTCGGAAATCGGCTCGCGACTGACGTTATTTGCTCAGTAGCCTGCGTGGAATTTCCATTAGGGACAATCGTGTCTTCTATATAGCGGAATAAAAGCGACAGGTTGCGACCACCGTGCAGAATGCGTGGATAATCGGGGACCTGTCGCACGGCCCCGTCATCTCGCTTCCGATTCCAGCCACCGTGACGATCACGACGTTCACTTGATGTGGAATGCCAGTTTTGACTGATTTTATCTGTATTAAGACACATTCTCTGACGTGTCGCGTGATCTTTCTCCAGAGAAGTGATTAAGCAAATCTGACTCAGTTTGGAGATAACGTTAGTTTTACGGCGCAAATTCCGAATGGTAATATTTGAATGCGATCTAGCTTAATAAATATATAAATCTAGATAGATAAATAAATAAACATTTTTGAATCTAAGCTAATATTATATTATAAAAGCTCGTGCAAACAAAACCAATACTGTACATAAAAACATTATAATAGGGTGAAAAATCGAAGTTCTAATTAGTCCGTCAGTCAGGTAATAAAAAAAAAAATTAGACACGTATTTTTTGTTTTATCAAATTAACAAAGAATGACTAAGTTAAAACGCATTAAAGTTGGAGAGTGGGGGCTGACTACGTCACCGTTAGGTATAAATCGTACCTAACCGTGACGTCACACGACATTTCAACTCAATACAACTCCGTATAAGTTTGATTACGTGAAAAAAAATATACGTGTCCAATTCTTTTCAATAATCTTCCTGATAGACTAAGGAAAAAAACGTCATCTCTATTGTTTTACGGTTTGTGGAAGATGGTGTGGTATATTAATATATACCTCCTCATGAAAACTTTGCTGAGGTCAGCCAGTGATGTAAAGGAAAAGTTGAAATTGAAATACTTGACCTCCTCCCCTGAATAACTCACGAGTTCTCTCCAGATAGTATAATTGAAAAGAATCTCGTATTTTGTTTAATTTGAGTGAAGAATATGACTAAATCAAAAATAAAACTAACATCGTTTAAGCCAGTTTGCAATGTACTTCCTACATCAATCAATTGTGCTTTTGGAACAAGTGCACAATATCGGCTTAGTGTTCTCCAGATCGTGGAAAAGTAAACTTAAATCTTTCTGGTACATCACAAAACAAAGAAATCGCGGCACAGTTGGGTATTATCGTACGTTATCAAAACAAATCGAGAGCAGTTGTTTAATTAAAACATTTCTGGGTAGACCGCCGTGGTGGGTGGCCGATACCCGCCGTTGCCCGCTCGAGGCGAGCGGCATCTTCTCTAGCACCCCGTGCTCGGGAATCTAATGATTACCCCTCCTGTAGTACTTTTTTTCCCTTTTATAACATCGTGAACAAACATTTCTCACCACACTGGCTCCGACTATGAAAATTCAATTTGTCTCAAATTGTAACCATCAAAATATTTACGAAATATTTTATGCGGGATGTAACAAGGATGACAGCTTGGTTGGTTGATAAGGGACAGATGTTCCGTTCGCATTTTCGTACCTTCTTTTTCGGAGGTAAACATTTGCGTTGATAGAATGCTAATGCTAATCCCAATTTAAATATAAATATACCTACCTACCTACGTTTGTTTTTGCATATAATGTTATTAAATCGTAAGTGTTTAGTTGGAACTTGGGAGTTGCGTTATTATGAGCATCCTCGCTTAGTTAAACAATGAGGAAACAATTTGGAGCTATAGCCGAGGAGCGTGTCGCTGGAGGTAAGTACTTACTCGAGGGAGCCTCGTCAAAGCACCTTTGTCAGGCGAAAAGCGTGCTCTATTGGCGAATTAATTCCGATTTCCGTGCCTGCGCCACCAGCGAGCGCTCCTCTTTGAGCCACCAATCGTCAAACGATTTGAATTTGTTTTCGGAACGCTCATTATTCGTGTTTATCAGGAAAAATAGAGAAGAAATAGAGAATGAGATTTACCTCGATTTTGTATAGCAAAGTGTTAATTACTTCATAACGCGGTCGTTTCATAATATTATAGCGGACATCTTTTATTAGACTAATAATAGATTGTTTATCTTGGTCTCGAGAGGCAATAAAGCGGAACAGGTGCGCCTCGAAGGAGGGCGCCATTTTAATCCAGTGAGATCGACGGTACAATGGGAGAGAAAAATTAACAACCAATCCCTAGAATTATCAGTTACGAGATGTTGAACGCTTCAGTTGACGCTATCTGTTTTGTTTTACCACTAATATATACCTATATAAATTACCATATGAAACTGTCATGTCATTAGAGATGGCCTCTTCTAACTAGATTAATAAGGCCGCAGTAAATTACTATTACTAGGTACCCCATAAGGTTTTTGCGGAGTTTCGGCGTGACAAATTTTGCTTGTCATTTCCTTAACTGTAAAATGATGGCGATACTTAACATTGCCACTGAGTACTTATAAAGCTTCTTTTCGATTGGGCTTAGGTATATCTGTAGAGATTCTTTTTGCTCCGTTCAGTGGCCCGTGGACTTGTGGTATATCGAGAAGCGGTTCACAGATGTCGGTCAGTCACTTCACACCTCGCTTATTATGTACTTGGCTATTCTATTTCGTTTTGTTAAGATGATCGTCAGTTTTTGACTACATGATGGGATTATGTCTATTTGGTTCTAATTCTAATATCGCAGACGTACCTATATACATATTCCCGTAATCATTTAATACTTTCAAGTGTTATGGGTACAAAATAATGCACACTTGGGACCCTTAGCATTAAATCTTGTTCGGAGACCTACAGGCGGAATGAACTCCGTTAAATCGATAATTGAATACGATTCCTGGTGTGGCGGTCTAGTGTTGAGCACTTGCTGCTGGGATTGCAATTGGCGCATCCGGACAAGGGTCCGAGATTTTCCGAACTGTCTAGCCTAGCTAGGGTAGGGTATCGAATCTATAGTGGTCTAATAATAGGTATAAGCTGAACTTCGGATTTCGGTGTCCATGGGCCGCAGTGACCATCAGGTGGGCTGTGCGTTTGCCTATACCATCGACATAAAATAAAAACTCAAAAATGGTAAATATATAAGATATAACGTAACCATACCATAACGGTCATGAATTATTGACTGATTTATCTGATTCCTTTTAGTTTTCTTATAAAAGGTGACCAATATCAACCAATAGCTATTGACTTATCAAAGTGTACGGCACGTTGAATATTTGAAAACTGTGAGCAAAATGTTGATCTAACACAAGCACCTGCTAGCGCGGTCCGATTATTAGTCGCAGAACGGTTACGGTTCGTCTGTTTGTTGAATTCACTCAATCAATGGCAATGGGTGCGGGCGCGTCGGTCGCACAACAATCGGCACACATTCCCCTCATTGTGTCCACTCGCCACAATTACATACGCACTTCCTACGAGTGACCCCAGCGTGATCGCCGCATCTGCGCGCGCTCGTTTTATTCGTTTGGTTATGAACTTATGAGGATGCTGATGCTGCGAACGAATAAAACCAACAACTTTAATTTAAGCCTGTCAAGGCTCGTGAGAATGTGATCTTTAGATCGCAGCTTTTCATCTAAATGTTTCAAGCAAATTACTCACATTGAAATATGAAAGTAGGTAATGGGTCTGATGAAACAAAAAATCATGTGCAAAGAAAACATTCGCTTAAATCTCCCCTGAGGAATGTTTTCCTACCCTTAAATTGAAGCCGCCATTACGTTTACTTTCCCGTAGATCAAATTAACTTGATGTATTACGTCCGCGCGAGATCCCGCGAGCACGGCTTAGTCAAAGCTTCAAGTCCAACATTAATGAAATTTGCACCCTTCCTAAATAAATATATTAGATCAAGCTCCTGCTTATATGACTTGTGCCGTTCAGGGTTAATAATTTACTATGACTCAAAGTTTCGTGCGGTAAATGAGCAAGGTCTTCATTAGGTTTTATTAAAATATATGAATAACCTATTACATTATGTACTTTTGTTACAAGCTATTCCTATCTTGATCTATTTACTGAGAGAGACTGCAAATATAGATGATCGTATTTGAATTCCGTTAGTTAAAAAGAACATCTGGCTTAATGTTGTCTCTAAGTTCTATTTACAGGGTTAACAGTTCATAAGCTTTGCCAAAAGTAGATAACATTTCACAGATGTCTCTTTGGTGTAGCGTAGATTAATGGCGAGGAAACCGACCCTTTGTGAGGGAGGCAAGATAGAATCGCAAATTGAACAGGAAAGTCGCTTCAGATGTGTACTAAGTATGTTTCATATTTCATATTTTCAATCGATCACCGCACTGGTTTCTAATGTATCGGCTACAATGATGTCGGTCGTGAGACTCGTGAGTTGCTCGCACCTCTTCTCTATAATTAGTCGTAACACACTGCAAACACGCGGGCCACTGAGTGCCGATGTCTGTCTGCCCATTTATAAGGCTTTCACTATGATTGTGCTTTGATTGCGGTCATTTGCTCGTCTTCCTAAACGGCGAAGCGGCCGCGATGCATTTACACGCTCAACCGACGTGAGATCACGCTTGTATGTCCCGTGTAATAAATTGCCTCTGACTGTATTTGATTTTCTGTGGTGCCTCTCAAATAAGTATGCGGCTAGTTCTGAGGTTAAGCTCAAAACATTGAGATTTGCATCATATTTGTTGCGTAACGGCTCCGCATCGTTATTTCTCTTTATTGTGCTTTTAAAGCATCTTTCTTAGGTCACGAACCACGATATTTTGAAGTGTATTTCAATGAATTGCTGTAATAAAACTGAACCATTTATTTTATAGATGATACTTATTTGATAAATTATACAGCCACCAAAATGCAATATGTGAATAGTTGTTAAGTAAGATTGAGTGGCCGGAGTGTTATGTTATGAAGGATAGCATTTTGAGTACATCATCGTTTCTCCGCGTGGAAACCAAACAACGATCAATTAATGAAGCAATACATCTCCGTCGCTCGCACCGCGGCGCGGCAGGGGCCATCAATACCGTGTCATGTTCGTGTTGGCCGTAAGAGACTTTCGTTCTGCAGGTAGAACACATTGGCCTATTATACCCTCGACCGCTCGCACGACCTCGCGTCTATGATACCAACTTTATGCATACCATACCTAAGAAACGAGTTCATTGGTTGGAAACATGTTACAAGACGCTTTCTATTGTTTATTCTTCGAACAAAAAACAATTACTTTTAATTCAGCGTTAAAATATAAAGGTATATTCGGATAAAGTCAACGGCGAGTCAAACATATGGTTCCGTTTGAGTTACGGTCAATTGGCATGGCACCCTCATTTATTTAATATCGAATATGAATATGGTGCCTCGACTACCCTTACTACTTCCCTTTTAATTAAAATCAACGCTTCGTTGGGAAATTATGTTTCAGCTTCAAAAGTTTTTTGCCAATAAATATTTAGGTAAGTATATTTCCGGTTACATATCCGGATCCGGACAAGCACCTATATTACTACATAGAACTGCGTACGACTCGTAAAAGCCATGTTTCACAGCACAGTATTTTTCGCAATACCTAGGCTGAAATGCTGCACACAGTATAAAACATAAATCCAAAATAATGACAAAAGTAGTGATTTCTTAAAGTATATTTTTGAAGTTATACTTATTTATTATAAGCGATACTTACAAAACTATCAGCGAGTCCCGAGTAAAGAGCGTCAGTCACGGCGTGTGCAATTTATGCATGCACTTCATTCTGCATTGTTCTGTTCTGCAATGGCCGTGCTCGAGAGCCCTCCTCAACCACGATTGACATTCACAGCCTGCGCCAGACGGCTCAGAAAGTTCACCCTAACTCGTACCGCGATTGTAAAGCAAAATAGGTACCTAAAGTTAGTAAGAATCTTGAACGGGAACTAGACGGGATTGTTTTATCGGGGTGCTCGACTTTAAGTAGGCTTGTGTTTCAGCGTCGCATTTATTAGAGGAAACCGTGCGAATCGAGGAATTTACCTAACATTTTGTAGGTAAGTAGTTGCTTCTAAATCATAAAATAGAAAAATTTACTATTGTAAAGTAATAACGAACTCAACCACAACTCTACATTACCTACTCAAAGATTTGATGATAATGTTTTATAAATTATTCAATTCGCCACTAAACCTTACCCGTCAGAAAAGCGCACTGATGGTGGAATAAATTGTCGCATTTATTTATAATGTTATTAATAGCACAGGATGGAACACGAATGCTATGCCTAGCATATTACGTCGATGCAGTAACATCAATAGAAGCACGCTCGAACTTTACTGGCGCCCGGGGCAAAGCCATACATATTTGATACCCCATAGTTTATAAACGTTAACTTTGAACTTTACACCGGGAAACTGACTCCAGTGTTGTCTAAGTAATACTGATAAGTACTGTAGTCACATTAAAGTTTGAATGTAAACCCCAGTAGCTAAGTTCTGTCAACATTCGATCGAAGTTCGGTTTATGAGCGAAAATTACATAAAGCTTATGTCGGGCTTTTAATTATGTACTTATCTCATGATTTCTCTCAGTCCTTATACAAAACTGTTAATGGGGATTGGGTGGAATCCTCGCCACAAAAGAATGAAATGTATTAAATTACATATCAACCTAACTGCTACCACAGACTATTTAATAGTACTACATACAGAATACATAATGAAATCACCCGCCTGAATCTAGCCGGCGCGCAACTCGTGCTCAATTCGCCCTTACCGTCATTTGTTTCAGCCGGAGATGAAGAGTGAATCATTGGCCTGCGTAGTGGTACACACACATTTACAAGTGTACAGACGTCCTCGCACGCACACAGACGTCCTCACACGCAAAAATCTGACACTTCATTCGAATTGTGTTCGAAATCGTGCTTTTATAGGCCGCGATCGCCGTATGCTGCTACTTTGATAAGACCTGCAGATTGTTCCCAATTTTACAGTGCTGCTATTCAGAATCAAGTTATACTTATTTCATAGCAAGAATACGAAATAAGTGAAGTCGGGGTCACAAAGGGCGCTAGTTCGCCGTTCCAAACTGAATTACTTACAACTAAATATACACTGCTCAAGTTTCTAATTATAGACGGAGATGGCTGTACAGTACGTGATGCATTGCTCCGTGTAGCTGCTATATTCCAACGGTTTTAAATTTCAATAATACGGTTCTATCTGTTTCTGAAACTACCTACACCTCGTTCGTGCTTTATTGGATTCTATGCCGTTGCCCTCGGACGAGTAGCAATTCTATTTGTATGTGAATTACATGTACAGACAGTTATACCCGATTACTGTACACGTAATTCATACATATCCTAGCCATTTTCTTTAAGATTTTTTCATATTTTATACATAATTATTACTGATGAAGTGATGAACCTATCTCAAAACCATAGTCCATAATGTATTCCAAACCGATACATTCTATTGCATTCTGTAGCAGTCGGTATCGGTATCGGGAATGCAATATCTATCTAAACCAATATCTTGGTGTTCTGTCTGTGGTATTGTAGCATTTGTAGCCAATTTGTTTGATTAATTTATTAGTAAGGAAAACAAGGGGAGCACGTATTTTATTAAGATTTATTGCACCTCTGGGCCCAAAGGTGCATTATCAGCCGACTCCTAGACGCCCCTGGGAAATATACGGAGGGCCATAACGTGGTTGTGGCCCTCTTTGAAAGTTGCCAGCCGCGGTCAACTAGCCTGTAATTAACTGCTCTACCAAGACCAGGAAGCCAATGAATTTACTAATATCTCTGTACAAATCTTCATTAAATTATAGAGCTGTTTCAAACAATCTTTGTTTTATGTAGATCTCTCATTTATAGCACTTGTTTAAATGCTCATCATGTCGTGAGAAACACCGTTTAAGCGCGGGTGGTGCACCACATTTCTAGAATTACAAAGGGTATAAAATAATAACTGCTATCCTGTTCTCATAGGACTTGCACTTTAATAATCTCGCTTTTTTAATTTTAGTTAGACGCAGTATTTTAATGAAAGCTTATGCCGCAATTTTTTCTTTACTGAAATTAACACTGCTTAGGTTGCGTCAGTTGCGTGAACTTTCGCGATTCTTGTTGGTTAAGTAAAAACCCAACAAATAAATACAAATTAAGAGAGTAACACCTAACATTTACATTAATAAATTTTATTCCTGCGCTCAAAGGACCCATGGCTTGTAGGAAGGAACTAAAGTACCTAATGTTTGACAATAAAATGCATGCATGAAGGCATGCATGCGATAATTTAACAGTTCAAATGGACTTTTCCTTTGGACTTGGAGTTCAGCATTATCAAGCAAAATAATAATTCTTTCTTTAACGTTGTATTTTTTGTTACATTTCAGCAAATATTTCTTTCTAATTTAATTAAACGCCCGCATTTAGTTGGCATCAAAAATGCTGGCCATTTCCGGCATGTGATTCATATAATAATTGCTCGCTCTTTCTACCCGTTCATCCATCACCATCACCGTACTTTATACGGCATCGTCTGTAATAAACTGCGTTGTTTAATTTTCGCGTTTGATTAATTGTTTGGAATAACGAGTCCGAGCTGTTATTTGGGATTTGTAGTTAATTGATGCAATTATTCCTACGTTAAGGTAAGATGACCGCGTGCTCTGATTCGCAGCCTCGCAGGTGACGCGCCGCTCGGGCTATAAACACGAACAAATTATAATGGCGCGCGGATTAAGCAATAATAGGCTCTTCGACGACGGCGTAACGGTGACGCCGCGCGCCATGTAAGTTGTGTCTTGCTGTAACGGGCGATGATGCCGTTGTCGTGCATTGACTATTTATCCGATTCGTGCGGTCATTATTAATATTTTCTACTCTCACACATGTCCAACCAAATCATGCGAAAGTGCGACGCTGGCGCAATTTGGTCAACGCTTTTAGTAGTAAGCACTGGCTTAAAATAAATTACTCTTACGATTTGGCTTGCGGTCGCTACCCTAAATAAAAGTTTAAAATAAGTTGAATGTTGTAACGTAATTTGATTTATCAACAGTTAGGTTTTTTTTTACTATAAACGATTACATTATAAACCCTTATGATATACGAATGACTAAAACACGCCAGCGGCCATCGGGGGTCCTGACACCAACTGACATATTAATGAGAGCTGCACTTGGATGAGTATAAAAACTTCATTAGAAATTGTTTTTGAATTTGAATTATAAAGACGCCTTTATACTATAATTCATAAACACGTACCTACCAATAAAAGCTTCATTTTAAATGATGTCTCCACAATTCGTAACAAGGTACTTCAACTGTTCCAACTAAGTCTGTTCGCGCTGTCGCCAATTGTTTGCAACTTTGCAGCTAGTGGACAATTCAAGTGAACTAAGGAACAATACGAGACGGTTCGAAACGGGGGTAGCTTAGCTAACTGGCTAATGAAATTACCTGCAACAAAGCGAGATCCGTGGTCGTGGCCCGCGGAGCGCCTGCCCGCAGCTGCCCCACTTAGATCCGACGCGGACGGACGTCCGGCCAGTTTGTCACCGATCGCGTTTAATTAAAAATAAAAGTACCCTGTTGACAAAACAAACCACTCACTTCTGATACAGGAGGTTTTTAATTGAGTTAACGGCGTACACCAGCTTCTTTATGAACTAACAACGAGTTCTAGCAATTTGTCGTGGCTATTTCGTGTTGAAACTAGAATAGTTTCCACTTGCTACAGACCTTCATCCTGTCCATTTCAATATATTTTTTCTTTATATTTTTCTTCTTGAAAATAGCATTTGCAATACGGAATAACGCATTCACTGCCACCGACGCATATGTGCGTTTTGCTGACTTTCCCGCAGTGCCTTGAACGCACATGTGCGTTGCAATGTTCCCTTAATGACAAATGTGGCACCTGGCGAAAGTTCGTAAAACAGCAGTGAATGCGTTAAGTAAATAAAATTCCTAGAAATCGTGCGGGCGGCAAGCCGATCGTTACTTTGCGGCGGGTCTAACGTTGCAAGATATCTCCGCCGCAATGCCAGCCTCGGGCGAAATTGCACTTCATTTGCGTGCACGCCGCTCGCTTCCGAGTCCGAGCCACTACAATGTTCTCACGCCCTCCTCGTGCTCCCGCCGTCGGCCGCGGCCGGCGATGCGCCCGCGCTCCGTACACCGGCCGCAGCTCCGAACATTCCTGTACTGATAGATAGATCGTTATCCAACCTCCTAATAAACCGTCGACACATACGCTTCATAAGATATCATTTAGAAGAAATGGTTTACGCCTCATAATTATACTCATCTACATTTCGTAATTGTAGCCTACACTACAAGGACAAGTTTTGTCAAGTCATCGCTCCGAGCTCTCACGCCAACGTCGAATTGTAAGTGGGGTCATTTATGAGTGTTTCTATAAGGAACGGAGGCTGTATGGGACGGCCTGCAGCACAAAAATACGAGACCGCGCATAGAAACGTGTTTAATCGGTGATGCTGCGATGCAATGTGTGCCGTGGGCCTGTCCATCCGAAAACGAAGCGGAGATATCACACGTGCACATAATGGAGGGAGCTTACGATGCAGCTTTTGATAAACGTAATTAAGACCGGAATGACGGACCGGCGGCATCGACGGTATAAAAAGTGTTTATTTTATAAGTAGGCATGATTTAAGATTTTAATAACTCCTTTTGAATAGTTATTAAATCAGCGCTTGACGGCTTAGAGGAATTAGTCTCGACACGCCGTAAAGTAAATCTTGTGCGTGGATACTTTGACGCTATCAATTATGTATTCGACTGGCTATAACAGCTCACTTATACGTTTTATCAGTAAAAGTCGATACGTTACGACCCATCGAATGAGGGAGATAGGTTAAGTTCTTAAAGAAGCGGCACAGATGATACAATTAAGATGTATTACGGTGATGTGCTGGTAGGTATCAATTCGATTTAATAAGCAAGCTATAAATCGTCTGGCCGGGCTGTTACAGAGACGTAGGTATGCGTTGTACCTGGTTGTGGGAGTGTAGTATATAATAGCAAGAGTATCTAATGCGTGACAAGAAATTGTACTGGAGCTGGACACACACTTTGATGATTTTAAAAACATAATTCGATGGAAAATGTATGCATGCCGCGATTTATATTATGCGAGCTGTATTGCTAGACAGTAGTTTTATTTTTATCACCTTAAGCGAGGTCGTCTGAAATTTTCTAGACGGTTTAGACCAGAAGTCAATGATCGTCGCAGTTCAGTTCGGGTCTTCAGAAATAACTTCGCACAGCGGGCGGATGCACGTGTGCGACAACGACGCTTAGTGTTTTTATTGCACTCGCTTGCCTCCGTATGCCCTTTTTAGGGTTCCGAAGTCCACAAGGAACCCTTATAGTTTCGCCATGTCCGTCCGTCTGTCCGCACTATTACTCGGAGATGCTTAGGTCTAGAGAGCTGTAATTTGGCATGAATATGCATATTAGTTACGCTGACAAAGTGGTATAATAAAATTTTGAAACATATTTTTTTATAGGGTACCTCCCCTACTCGTAAAGTGGGGGTGTAATTTTTTTTTCTTGCGTACCCATGGTGCGGCATATCGTTGAATAGGTCTTAAAAAAATATTGTGGGTTTGTTAAAACCATTTTTTGATTAAGTGATGCGTTTGTGAAATATTAAGCTTTAAAGTGCTATTTTTTGTTAGAGTCACGTGTCCCCCCCCCCTGCCAGCTAAATGGTGGTATTTGGATGGCTGAAAAAAATCACGGTTGTGGCATATATAACGTAGTTGAAAGGAAAACTATCAGAGCTAAGTAGGCTGTACAAACTTACGAGTAATAGTCGACCAACTTATAATGATGATTTTTCTCGAGCGACAGGGGCGTCGGGCGGGCACGTCATACCACAGGCTAGCTAGATGCTAATAAGTCTTAGAAAGGTACTGTGGGCATCCTCAACTTCGGAACCCTATAATTTGCGCGTGGCCCGACACGCACTTGGCCGGTTTTAATGCATATATTATAAGACAATTTGCTGCTCAGTCTGCGCCCGCACCATCTCTTGTTTTAATAAAAAAAAGTTAGCACACCGCTTTTGTTTTCAAGATGCCGAGATAACTTGCTCAAGCATAGAAAATGAGCGCTATTGAGTTTGACAATAATCTCTTCATGCTTTGAAAGCTCCCAATAGAATGCCAAATTATTAATATTCTTTGAGTCGAACTTATTTCCATGTCATTATTAATTTGGATCGGATTGCTGAAACCGCCAAATTTTGTGGTGACATAATTCGACGTAATGAGTACCTAGTCAATAGTCATTGCCGATTTGATTTCGTTACGAAGTCCAAATTAACGTACAGATTGGAGCGCAATAAATAATGAATACTACATAGATCTCGAATACTAGTTCTAACGACCCTTTGTTAAAACGCGAGCGTAACGGATATCTGTTGTTCTTTTCCGAGCTCTCCCTTTTAGAGCTTTGTCGAAATATTTACGCCCCACATTGGACGTGAAATTCCAAACAATGCGCCGGCGCATGTGCGGCGCGGAACACGTGCGCGCAGCTCATACAAACTCTGTTTCAGTAAACAGAATGAAAGCGGCCGGCCGTTCAAAAATTTGTGAAGCTTGGCAGATTTTACTTGAAAGGACATGCAGTTTCTACGCAGTTTCTTTAGCCATTTTATAGTTTACATTAGACAGATTAGCCAAGAGATTAGAAGAGAGATAGATCGTTAAAATGTAGCACAGAGCATCTAAAAATAAAAGACACCAACTAAAAACCTGAAATTGTCTATACAAGACGACGCTAGAATGCGCTAGAACTCTAGAACCTCGCATGGCCTTAACCTTACACGACCTTGTTGCTAAATCCCAACAAAATGCATCATCAAAATAGGGAGTAAAACATATTACGTATTCATCTAGTTACGGGTTTTATCGTTTATTTTTCGATGTAGACGGCCGAATGGTGTAGTGGGCGTAAGTTGGATGGAATTGGACATGAATAAATTGAATTGTGTGACTAGGATTGCCTCCTCATAGAATGCACGCATTATACAGCCGTAGGTATTCTAATATATTTAGTTCAATATTGATTCGGTTTTGACCTGTAAAGTCGGAGAGGGTCCGTAACACGATTGTATTGAATTATGTCGGGTTGGGTTATATAATGAAGAGGTATACTTACTTACAGTCGAGTTTGCCGATGTATGCACCAGTTTGAACCTTACTCCGTTGTAAAGAGGTCCAAAAGAGTACATACATATAATATTACTGAACTCGATTGTACAGCAAGCCGTCAAGGTACATAAGTACAAAGGTGGTGCTAAAAGCCGCGACATTGCACGGGGTCAGACATCGATCGGGGCGGGGCGGACTCCACATTTAGCCAGATTTTTAGACACGAATTATTTTTTGGTAATGTTTCTTAACGTTGCCAACGGTGCCTTAGCTGCTTGAGCTTTGTTGTAGGTATAATAAAGTAGCAGATTTACCAAATATGTATTTATTTATATATTAAACTCTTCCGTTACTGACAGACTGTCCGACTGATCACAACGCTCGGCCGAAATCGCTGGTCGTAGAAAGCTGAAATTTAGCATGCCTTGGGAGGTGTATAGGGGAGCTAACAGACGGAAAAAAGCGGGATTTTACATGTTAATGTTTATGCATATACGAGGTCGCGCGCGGGCAAAAGCTATTTTATAAATAAAATCAAATCTATATCAGGTGTTAAATGAATGTATGTATGTATAGGCAAGCGCCATTCCATCCAAATGTTAAGTGTACGTTATTCTTGAAGGGGCAAATAAATGGATGAAAAAATTTAGTCTGCTCCCATATTATTGTAGTAGGTACCTATGTTAAGTATATTATTCGCCAGACGCATCAGGATCGTAAACAAGATTAATGCTGATCCGCATGGTTTCCGAACGAGCGGTTACAAGTTTATTAATGGAAATGCTCTCATTAGCTAATTTGTAACCTGGAATGATTTTAACTTACATTAGGCAGTTGTCATCAAATACAATCGCTGAAATTCAATCTGAAATGAGATGAACAATTTTTCGACGACCGAGAACTGAAAAAAGTATCGCAGTCAAAAATAATAACTGCGTTTAATTTTTCTTCTTCTTTGCCAAAATTTCGGTGGAGCTTTCGACAGGTCTCGTTCAGAAGCAAAATCGGTTAACAGGCTCGGGCACATGTCGTTCGGATACAATTGCCGGCGCGGCGTTAGCGTGCCGGCGCCACGATAACCTGCCACGCGATACAAATAAAAACCCAACACACTCGTGACCCATTTCTATGCCAATTAACAAATCCTGGAATGTTAACTGCAATTTTTAATTACTTAACTCGAATATCTTTTTCGTTGCCTGGCGGAATTTCCTTAAACTCCACCGAAGCATAGAGAATCGTCAACGTAACTAAAAATTCTAGTTACTTTTGTAAAATTCGACAATTTTCACTTGCTTATAATTCAAGTAAATTATGCTACTTAGAAGGTAGGTACTTTTTGTGTAAACTTGAGAGGTTTACCAGAGAAAGACATCCTTCATTACAACTTTACGTATAACTTCGGAATTGATGTGAGTAAACGTGTCACGTAATTTTAACTACTCTTTCGTAGGTATTGTATTAAATTCCCTTAATAGCGGGTGCGTACGCGGAAGGAAGTGGATAAATTACCGCAGGCTGCACCGCATGCATGACTGCACTCTGTATAACCCCGAAACACAGAAACTAACGTCACGCGTCTCTGTCCCTCAATTCAGATTTCTCTGCAGTGCGAGAGGGACAGAGGTAGATAAACGCATTTCGATATGGGGAATACAGAATCCGTGCAGTGTGCATCAGGTGTGGGCACGTCACAATCACAACTCACAATACGACGTATCTTATTCATATGGGATCGGTAGATTGATGTGCATATTTTACCGCATACCGATTTTAATAGATGTGCATTAAGAGGGTCTCTGCACTGATATTGTTTAAAAAACATGTGTTTTTGTTTAATGACTTTATAAAAAAATATCGTTATGTAATGTTAAGAGGTCAATAATTATTTGTGATATGAAGTTTTCCACTAGACATTTCACGTGAAGGTCAAAGAAAAGGAAAAAAATAAGAGCATTGCTAAAACGCAAATCAATTCGTTGTCGGGGTTAGGACGAGTGAATTGATTACACTATATTTTGTCACAGCAAGGGTCGTGCCGACAAAGTAGGACAGGTCTTGAAATACGAAACGTTCTAATGTCGGGTATTTAGTGTTTCGTGTAAAAAGAAACGCATTTCCGTAGAGATATCGCTGAGAGTAGTTCCCACAATAGCGGGATCGTGACCGCTCCGACGATCAGGAGCGGCGATAGCTCTCCTCCGCACTTACATTCGGCTCGAGAGCTACATCGTGAGGGGATTTAATTGTGGATTGTGACCGAGATAATCTAACTGCATCTTAGGACTCACTCGCATCTTAAAACAGCATCAACGTGCCTTTGAAAGTGTCACAACGATCTTTTCTTATTATGTTAACACAATCGTTTTACATGCAACGGTTAAGTTTTGTACACAGACTACCGTAAATATCAAATCGCCTCTACATTGGCTTAAGTTATCACAACGTATACGTCGTTGCATAACAAATCGGTGCCATCGATGCTCGGAGGTGTGAAACGAGGGATTATACGGAGACGCTGTATCTGTATCGCAGGTCGGGCGATCCTATTTGAATATTTGTGTCTACAAACGGCTCGTCTCCGTACTATGCATATTTAATGCCTCACTTGGCCAGGCTTAACAACAAGATTACTCTATACAAGTTATGAGCTCAAAGACAAAGCAAAAGGTGAGAAAGGGGAAACAAGTTGGAAATTCAATTTGTAGTGAAGCGTTTGACATGTGAAAACTCAAGAAATCGCGCAATATTGAGAAATAATTTTCCATAAAGCTTGTGGCTTCTAGAAGGTGATTTTTACACGAGCCACGAATCCCTTGAATTCTTAATAATGAAACCGACTCAGAAAAAAAAATGAAATCGTGGAACATGAGCGCCGCCGCTTGTTCGTTTAGTTGCTTGCCATAAGATGTTTTTGTATTGTGGACATTCTTTATTTGTCACATACTCGTATATAGGTAATGATTTTTTCTCAAACATGCTCGGAAATGTTCGTGTTACTTTCAAAAAAAGAAGACGCGAGGCTGTCCATTGCCGGCCTTGGCCAGCAAAAACATTATAGTCGTGTGTTTTTTTAATTGGCTTGCTATTTGAGACACGTCTGTAGAGAAACTGACAAATCCATAGAGGTAATAAGTACAACATCCATGGCCAAATCATCCACGATCATGGAAGTAGTAAATACTGATGTGGGGTAAGTGCGCCTAAATTTATTTCGCCCCTATGCCTTGTAAACAGCCAACTACTAGTTGAGTAATATTTATAGGTTTCGATATATTTATGTTAGGCGCACTTACCCCATCCTGGCGCACTTGCCCCGAAACTGACAAATCCATGGAGGAAATAAGTACAACTTCCATGGCCAAAGCATCCACGATCATGGAAGTAGTAAATACTGATGTGGGGTAAGTGCGCCTAAATTTATTTCGCCCCTATGCCTTGTAAACAGCCAACTACTAGTTGAGTAATATTTATAGGTTTCGATATATTTATGTTAGGCGCACTTACCCCATCCTGGCGCACTTGCCCCGAAACTGACAAATCCATGGAGGAAAGAAGTACAACTTCCATAGACAAATCATCCGTGATCATGGAAGTAGTAAATAATGATGTGGGGTAAGTGCGCCTAAATTTATTTCGCCTCTATGCCTTGTAAACAGCCAACTACTAGTTGAGTAATATTTATAGGTTTCGATATATTTATGTTAGGCGCACTTACCCCATCCTGGCGCACTTGCCCCGAAACTGACTAATCCATGGAGGTAATAAGTACAACTTCCATGGCCAAATCATCCACGATCATGGAAGTAGTAAATAATGATGTGGGGTAAGTGCGCCTAAATTTATTTCGCCCCTATGCCTGTAAACAGCCAACTACTAGTTGAGTAATATTTATAGGTTTCGATATATTTATGTTAGGCGTACTTACCCCCATCCTGGCGCACTTGCCCCGACTGACCTTTTACGTATTTCCTCGCTGTTTGAGAATAGTACATTATTGCCGTGGCCGGGAAAGTAGGTCTTTGCAGGCTGAGTACTGGTTTAAAGGGCCGAGGCTTCGCCGAGGCCCTTTAATATGTACGAAGCCTGCAAAGCCTTTCACGTGCCGAGGCTTATATAGTGCTTTTCTCAAAAATGAAAAAAAATCTTGATATTAGGTATTCATAATACAGCATTGACACGCACGCAAAGGTAATCAAGTACTTACAACAAATCCAATGGAACGCCAGTCTTCTTTCGTATTCACCGATATTTGACTTTAACAGACACACTAACACGACAAGTTAAAAACTCGCATGTAGATTTCTCGTTTTTTATAAAAATTAAGACCTTTTATCAATTTTTAAACCAAACTAGTAAACAATTTTCATGAAATTTAGCTAAATAAATCTGATACAAGACAAGAACTCCCGCTCTTTATGGATCGTTCTTTTTTTAAATTCCGTTCTGAAATACATTGCGCTGTTTCAGACACGGATAAAAACGTTTGGTTTCGCGTCAATTGACAGATACAGAACATGCAGACTTGGCTGTTTGGGAATTCCTTCGCGTATTTATCAGTTTAAAAAAAAAGTACCTGTACGATAATGAAATTTCATACAACATTCCCTGCGCTTATACATGCCGCGGAAGTAAATTCATACGAATTTCCGGGGCATGCAGTTGAGTTTTTTTTTTTAAATTTTTGACTGATTGTCAATGACGCACTTTGCGGTTTGACAGAAAGCAGACAATGACGAGTTTCCCCGCCATTTTTGAGAAAAAGCATTATATATACCTCGGCCGCAATTGCGATTGCCGGACTCGTACTAATAGAAGGCTTCGCTTCGCTCAGCCTTCTGACTCGTCCGGCAATGCGCTACTTGGCGGCCTCTGCAATAATGTACTATATACTCAGTTTGAGCATGTTGAGGAAATAACTTCTCAATCGAAATCTAGTAATTATATTTGTAGTAGTAGATATATCGCCCATTACGATCACGAAGGTTAGTTGGATGTTGAAGCGTATCGTACAAGAGTCATAATGGCTTTGTAATGTAATATTTAGGTATTGAGTCATGGCTCAAAAGCGACATTATCATTTCTAGACAAAGGTGCGAAGTTCTGTTCCATGAGGTTCCAATGTCGTCATACCTTTGAGGTGAATAATGGGTCCATCCATGCTACCTAAATACACAACGCATATGCCGAACGAACATCAATATTCATTCAGTATACGTGTCCTAATTCAGTCGGGGTGCCTTTGAAAAACAATTCGTAGCCTAGTTTAATATTAAAGGCAGCTCAGTTCATTTGAATTTTGTTTAGCCCCACAGATTCAGCGTATGCCATAAATTAACAATGTCTAGTCTGTATTGCTGTAAGGTTGTATCACGGTTAAGCGTAGCGACGGTAAATGTTAGACGATAATCGGTTTGTGGCGTCGTCTATAATATGGACGTCGACATGGCTGGAATAAATTAAGTACATTTCTAATCGAAGAAGATTACTTATTTATTTTAGAGATGTCAAAGACAATGTTCAAGACCCGAGTTCCAATCGATTTGTGATTCGTCAAACTTCGACAGCCGCGGGGCAGCTGAGTGATCGACGCAGTTTCTAAGGTCAAATTAAACGAATAATAAGGCAGTTAAAGCCCTCGTCGGTCGCTACAGATTAAATTGTTTAATTGGAGCTAATTGTTGAACACCCGAGGCGCTCTCTAACGAACCTTTCAAGCTCGGTCACATTAAAATACTTATCATCCGAACCGCTATAAAATTAAAACAACAAGACTACTAAAGTAATAATTAAACTGAGGCAATGCCATAAATGGCTTGAGTGCGCTAGTGTCTTACCATCTCATTTGTTTTATCCATATGATTTTCTTTTGATAATGTAAGTAAATAAATTAAGACGGTTTAGATATCACAGATGACTTATTAAAGTGGCTTCCTGATAAAATTAAATCAATTGACGCGGGTATTGAGCTGTTGATAACAGAGATCTTCTATCATTTAGCGAGTATCCGGCAGAGTTCTTAGAAATTCTTGACTTCGTATAAATATTTACGTACCAGTAAATGTTTTAATTATTTACCATTTTAACTTGTTTATTTTTTCTCGATGGCCCTGTAGTCGGATCCGTTCTTGACACGCGTTGGTGTCGCAAACAGCAAAGGGTCGACATTCAGATGTGAGCGGAGTGAATATAAACTGACGGTGACTCGGGGGAGTTAATTGTTGGCTCGTCCCTGGAACATGCCCCATTAGAATTGAAACTCGCCTTGTAAAAATAAAACTGAGTTCTGAGAATATAAACATTTAGCTTGTTGTTTTATGGCTTAAATATGTTGGTGTCAACCATCACACTCTGAATCACGTAGGAATCGTTACAAAGGAAATGGGGGAGAAATAAAAGTTATTGAGCAAATGCAACTTTAATGTTAAATAGAACCTTCGATACCAAATCGATAGAAGCTAAAAGACAAAGCGGAATAGAGCAGATCAGGATAAAAGGAAATCGGATTAGTTAGGAAAGCTACTATTTTAATTGCCAGCTGGGGCGCCGGGCCGAATTTACGAGAGGTCAATTACGGTTTGATGATTGGTTGATGTGTTGTTAGCTTCGATTACACGGCGAAGCGATTACGTCTAATAATGTCTCCGGAAATTGAAAGTATTTCCCAAAATAAACAATCTATTTCGTAAATAAACAGTGACGCACCGTAGTTAGCGTCAGAAATAGGGACGGTCATGGGATTAGGATAATGTATCTGTCGACGGATTATGAGAGAATGGTTGTTGAGTGTTCATTTGTGTTAATACAATCCATAGAAACGATAGATATTAAGGTGGGTTCACAATGTGTGACAAGAATCTCATTGCACGTAACGTAATGTAGCGTCACGAGCATGCCATTAACATACAATTATACATATAGATGAAAAAAATACAGGGAACTAATAAACGTGTCACTAGTAAATGTAGATTTATTGCAAACACCAAATTGATTTGTAGGTACTTACAAAGCGCTGAATAAATAAAATATTAGCCTCACTGTTGGAGCCATAATGTTTACCTTTCATTAGTAAACAACCATCAAATTTTCGCATATCTCCTTCTGGCACACGAGGAACCCTGTTGGTCTCATCTAAATACTCATTCAATATTGTTGTGACGTGGTGCACCATTGTTAGTTTACTGAATGGACGAATGACAAATAAGTACCTATTTGGAAATAAAATTTTAAAGAAAAAACATTTTGTAATAATAGTAGGAGTCAACTCCGAGTAGAATATTAGGGGTTCTTTATGTCCCTAACAGAATAAAATCATGTGTCCTCTCCACTACTCAAAGGTTAGCTGGAAGAAATTCCTTGTAGGGATAAGCTCGCCTTTGTACATGTGTCTCTTCTCTGTATTGATAATTGTATTTGTGTTTTTTTTTCTGTACAATAAAGTCATCATCATCATCATCATCATTTCAGCCGATAGACGTCCACTGCTGGACATAGGCCTCCCCCAAGGCGCGCCACTCAGACCGGTCCTGTGCCACTCGCATCCACCGCGTTCCCGCGACCTTTACAAGGTCGTCACTCCATCTTGTTGGAGGCCTACCGACAGCTCGTCTACCGGTTCGCGGACGCCACTCCAGGACTTTCTTGCCCCATCGGCCATCAGTCCTGCGAGCAATGTGCCCCGCCCACTGCCACTTAAGGTTCGCAATTCTTCACAAGGTACAATAAAGTGTTACAAAAAAAAAAGTCTAATGCGGAATCGCATATGTAGGGTTCCCGTACAACTGAGCGTCTCTATGTGATCCCTATTCACAGTTGGTGAAAAAAAAAAAACACAGCACTAAGTACCTTATGACCTTATCAGGCGGGGTCGAAGCCGAACAAGATTTTATTGGAAGATAGGAGAAAATTCACATATCGGATTGGGAATCATCGTCTGCATAGAATTTACTAATTCATCATAACTATGTACGAGGTATTTTTTTTAAACTAAACATACTTCTTTAGCCAGCGGCATCGATGAGGCCATTAGGAAAAAACACTGGCAACATGGAACTATAACATATCATGGACTTGAATGAATATACAAAAAATATTCGAAATTTGAATTAGACTTTTGTTCTATTCATTCTAACTATGGAACATATAGATAACTAATTCCGCCATTGTAGTAAGTGCTCTGGTGGTGTATTCGTGAGAGACATGGAAACTCATTCAAGTGACCTTGGGTTCAAATCCTAAACTTTTTTTCTTGTTTTTTAATACTTATTGAGTTTTTTTTTCATTTTTCTATTTTTTTTTATTGTTTTAGAGTCAGGAAATCATTTATTTTTATTTTTAATAAAATTTTATTGTATTTTATGTACGTAAAGAGCGACGTTCGTAAATACGTAACTTTCCTGTGTCAAAATTGGAAACAAACTTATTGACTGTTTCAGTATTTGTTAACGTACCTGTTTAATATTAATTTTAACCTTTTATTTCTATTTTGTTTTATGGTTTGTATTAAGTATTATTAAGTATTTAACTTTTACATGTTTTTCTTTTAATGTTCGTGTCTTTTATTGTAGTGTGCGTATATTGTTTTATCATCTTCTGTGTTCTTGTACACTGAGCGGTCCCGACGGAAGATCAGCGTTGGCTTCACGGCTGACACATGCTGAGTCGGGTCCGATTCGCTTCCTCTCTTTTGTTTCTGTGTTTTTATTTTTTATTTTTAATAATTTTGCGAATAAATGATTTTATTATTATTATTATTATATTTTAACTTTTTTCTTTCTCTCCGGAGAGGTGTTTGTGGCACGGGCCGAAGCCAAGTGCTTTGAAGCGCTTATTCAGGTATTGATAAAAATTTCCTTACGATTCTACAAGTGTTTAATATGACTGCTTTTTGCAAGAGTGTGTATGTGTATGGGTGTATGTCGAGTGTGCGAAGGCTTGTGTGAAGTGTTTTTGGAATGACGCCTGTTGAGGAAATTAATATTGGGATGGTTTTTAATGTGTGCACCTGCCATTGACTTTGAATTTCTATTGAAAGATCTGTGTATTTAGCAATTTTTTCTGTGTGTGTGTTTTGTAAATTGTGTGTATTGCAGATGGAAATGTCTATAAGGTAAACTATTTTTTCTTTTTTGTTCAAAATAGTTATATCTGGTCGGTTGTAATGAATTGTTTTGTCTGTCATGATTGTTCTGTCCCAGTAGATTTTATAGTCCCCATTTTCGAGTATTGTTTCCGGTTGATATTTATAGTATGGAAGTTTATTTGCAATGAGTTTAAATTTGTACGCTAGGTATTGGTGGATGATGGCTGCTACTTGGTCGTGGCGGTGTTTGTAGTCAGTCTGGGCTATGGAGCGGCAGGCGCCGGTGATGTGTTGGATGGTTTCCGGGCTGGCGTGGCAGTGTCGGCAGTGATCGGATATTGGCCTGTGTATTATATGTTTTTGATAGTTTTTGGTGATGATGACTTGATCTTGGATGGCTAGCATGAAAGCTTCGGTCTCCGGGAAGAGCTCGCCACGACGCAGCCATGCGTTCGACGCAGTTTTGTCGACATGTGGTTGCTGCAGATCGTTTCGATGTCTCCCATGCAGAGACTTCTGCTGCCATGCTGTGATTTTTTGTTTTGAATCAGTAATTTGCTCATTGCGTTGTGTATTCGGGTCGTGCAAGTTGAGAGGAGTGAGGCGTGAGTCAACGTGTGAGACTGCAGAGTGTAAGACAGATTTGTGTGCTTGTTGATGAAAGAATTTCCGGAGGTTTGTAATCTGTTTGTTATGAAGATTGATGATATCTATCAGCCCCCTACCACCTTCTTCTCTAGGTAGAGTCATACGCTGTACGCAAGATCTCGGATGGTGTTTTCGATATGTGGTTAAGAGCTTGTTGATGGTGCTCTGAAGTTTCTGAAGATCAGTTTTCGACCAGTATACAATACCAAAAGAATATGTTAGTATTGGTATAGCGTATGTATTGACTGCCTTAATTAAATTGCGCGAGTTGAGTTGTGACTTAAATAGTGAATTTAGTCTGTGTTTGAAGTTTTTGGTTAACTCTGCTTTGGTTTCGCTGTGATGAATTTGTTGTGATTGCTGAAATCCAAGGTACTTATAAGTGGCGTCGTGTTCCATTGATGAAATTACATCCCCTGTCTGTAGTGTGTAATCGTTATTTACAACAACTCCTCGTTGAACACTGAAAGTTTTGCATTTGTCAATACCAAATTCCATGCCTATGTCATTGGAAAACATTTGTGTGGTGTCTGCAAGTTTATGAAGTGATTGTGTGTCTGTGCTATAAAGTTTTATGTCATCCATATACATAAGATGGGTAAGTGTTATTGAATCATCTACTGGAAACCCGCTGTTGCAATGATTGAGCAGTTTTGAAAGAGGATTAAGAGCCAGGCAGAACCAAAGTGGACTTAACGCATCGCCTTGGAAAATACCTCGCTTGATGCTTATATCGGGAGTTATGTTTGATGTGGTAGTGTTTGTTAATTTAAGTTTGGTTTTCCAGTGTTGCATTGTTTCGCTCAAAAATGTGATTAATGTGGGGTGAATTTTATAGTGGTGTAATATGTAGATTAACCAACTGTGTGGAACGGAATCAAAGGCTTTACGATAGTCAATGTACATAGTAGTAATATCTTGTTTGTGTTTTTTTGCTAGCTTCATAGTGATTGAATCTATCACCAGCTGTTCTTTACACCCCTGGCTGCCTTTTCGGCATCCTTTCTGTTCTTCTGCTAGTACATTCGATTCTGTGACATGATGATAGATGAGTTCAGTGAGGCAAGATGTTAAGATTTTGTAAACAGTTTGTAAGCAGGTTATGGGCCTGTATTTTGCCGGGTTCTCGTAATCACTGTCTTTTGGTAACATGTAAGTGATGCCATGTGTAACATATTCAGGCATGGTATGTGGATGTTGTATGAAATCGTTTATATGTTTGTGTAGTGCGGGATGAATGCTGGAGAGTTTCTTATACCAGTAATTGTGTATATGATCCGTGCCAGGGGCTTTCCAGTTATGTGTTTTTTTAATGACCCGTATAAATGTGTCAATTGGTATGAATTCAAATTGCATTTGTGACAAGCCGTCATAAGTCTCAGCATCGGTTGAAATCCATTCAGCAGATTTATTGTGTTCTATTGGGTTAGCCCATATATTACACCAAAATGTATGAAATTTTTCGATATCTAGTGACTCAGTGTTACGGGCATTGGGACTATTTGTAGTGTGTGTATGTCGTGTGTTTGTTGTGAGTTGCCTATAAAACTGTTTTTCGTTATTGATGAATTGTGTGTTCTGTTGTTTTCTACGAGTACAATTGAGATACCTTTTGAGTCGGGCCGATGCTGAGTTGAGTTTCTGCTTAAGAGTATCTAGGAATTCCTCTTCTCTAATATTTGGTTCTTCGTATTGAGAATGCTGTCTATATTTTTTCTTGATGTCTTCGATGTGCGAGATAAGATTTGGACTTCTTATCCCGTTCATGTAGTGAGTGAGTCTACTAATGTCTTTTCTTAAATTTTCTATCTTTCTTTCAAGCCTTCTCTGCCAAGCTGGTTTATTTTCTTTATCTTTATGTGTAGTTGATTGTTGGTCTTTGAATTTAGTGCCATTGCAACTGGCTGCAGTGTACGCAGAGCAGTAGATAAGTGTTTGTGTCGTGTTAAAGTCATCATCTCTAGATATATATTGTGGTAATATTTCTGAATTCAGTTGATTCACGATGTAGTTTAGCTTTTTAGAACATTTCTGTTTTGGTATGAATGGTCTTTGTGTTGGATCAGAACCTTGGAATGTTTCATAGGTTGATTTGAATGTGTCTGATATATGTTGATTAAACTCGCTACTATTTGTGTGATTAGGTGTCATGATGTTAAGTGGTTCTGGTTCTTCAGTGTTATGGATATCTAAGGATGTAGTGTGGCTGTCATGGTTATGAATTATTTGGTCTTCTGTTGTGTTGGTGATTTGAAAATTAAGTTGCAATTCTACCTCATTTCTGATCTCTTGTAATCGTTCTAATGTTAATCTGCGGTTTTCAACTATCGATCGTCTTTGATCTGCAATTCTTTGTTCTGATACGTGTGAGATTAGGGGAAAATTTTGAATTATATTACTGTGTAATTCTTTTCGATAACCAGTTTTATTTGTCTCTAACCGTGTGATCGTGTAGTATGCTCTCATGATAGCCTCGTTAATGTCGTCTGTCCAGATCATTCTGGATTGTACCTGTGATGAATTAGTGTCTGAACGCTGTGTTGTGTTGGTCTGCGTATGTGGAAGTGTCTTTGCTACTTCATCTTTTATGCTATTCAGAGTCTCAGTTGGCAACATTTTATTGTTGACTATAGCTCTACGTTGGTCTCCTAGCCGTTGCTTTGACACATTCATATCGGGAAATTGATGAACAAATTGTGCGTGTAAAGAGTCTAGGTACCCTCTTTGTATTCTTCCTAAATCGGAAAGTTGAAGATAGCTGCGCCAGATGAACATGTTCATTTCAGGGGTCCACTTTTTTCGCGCGCAAGATTTACCCGCAGTGGGTTCAGGGTGGTCGGCGTATGCCTCCTGAACAACATCTGCTGACATAGAAGATAAGGAAGTCGTATCTGACTGTGTATTTGTTAAACGGTCGAAGGGGTGAGGTGATGAGCTGGGTGATCGAAAAAGACTATGGGTCGATGAGATTGATGATGAAGGTCTTGAGATGATGTCGGCTGTCGTGCTTTCGAGTACATGTTCGGCGAGAGCCCGCCTGCTCATCTCCTCGCCGCCGGCGCTTCTCGTGTGGGTGATGATGGTTGAGCACCCCACGTCAGCTTCAGGTTTGTCAGAGGCAACAGCGCTAGGCTGGGCCATCTCTTGCGTTACGTTGCCCCCCCCAGAATACGTTATTATTATTATTATTATTGTTGTGATGGAGGCTTTAATAATGCGTATTTTGTGAAACTTCCAGGTGTCTAATAATAATGGTTCATTAGATAGAGCGCTTGAAATGAGACGAAGAAAAAAACAGTTAGGTACTTGTATGAAGACCCCAATTTATATAGATATATTTTAATTTTTTAGTATTTGTTGTGATACATGCACAGAAACACGCATTCTGTGAAAATTTCAAATCTCTACCTATTTCCGTTGAAGAGATAGAGCCCTGTGACAGACAGACGGATGGACATCGGAGGCATATTAATAGGGTTCCGTTTTTCACCCTTTGGGTACGGAATCCTAAAAACCGTATTGGACGCGAAAATATGCATGGTTTTCGAACAGAATCTACAGTCGTGTCAACTTGCACTCGAAATAATATTGCACTAATTGCGTATATATGTAGGTATAGTATCGCCCTTTAGTTATATAATATTTACTAGGTGCCGAGTGGGTGCGCGAGCTGCGAGCAGCTCGCGTAATACCGACGCTAAGATTTTGCCACAAGGCTTTTTTATGGAAGTGGTTCGGGTTGTGTGATCGCAATGAATTAAAATGTTACCTACATGCACTAATAGCAGAAGTTCGTTTTGTTCTGCCTGTTGCTTTGTTTTGTGAGGTCGCAGTTCAAAACAAACCTACGTGCAATTTTCAGGTAGCGGTTCAGTTTTGTGAGGTCGCAATTCAAACCTAACCTAACCTAAACTATCTCCACTTTTATGGCATCGATCGGTTCGGATTTGTTCAAACCTAGCCTAACCTATCTGCAATTTCTAGCAGCAGTTTGGATTTTCGATGTCACGGTTAAAATCTAACCTAACCCCCGTGTATCTTTGCGGGCAGCTGTTAGACTTTGCGAGGTCGCTGTTCAAGCATAACCTAACCTTGCACTTTCTATCAGCGGTTCGGATTTCATGGCTGTGGTTGGTTTTTGTGAGGTCACAGTTCAAACCTAACCTAACCTCTACCTGGATTTTTCTGACATCGGTTCGGTTTTGTATGGTCTGATTAACAAACCCTACCTGCACTTTTCAGGCAGTAATTTGGTTTTATAAGGTCAAACCGGACCTAAACCATCTCGACTATTCTGGCAGCATTTCGGATTTGTGAGATCAAAGTTCAACGCTAACCTGATCTAACTGCACTTTCTAGCAGCAGTTCAGATTTTCAATGTCATAGTTCAAACCTGGCCTAACCTACCTGTACTTTTCTGGCAGCTGTCAGATTTTGCGAGGTCGTAGTTCAAACCTAACCTAAACAACCTGCAATTTTTCGGGAAGTTGTTAGATTTATACCGACGTTAAATAAATTTGCCATAAGCCTTTTTTATGGTAGCGGTTCGGGTTTGTAAGATCGCAATTAAAATTTTATCTAAATTTTGTGAGGTCACAGTTCAAACCTAACCTAACGAAAAGTACCTACCTCCACTTTTCTAGCAGAGGTTCGGATTTGTGAGATCATAGTTCCACCCTTACCTAACCTACCTGCATTTGTTAGTAGCAGTTCGGATTTTCAGTGTCACGGTTCAAATCTAACCTAACCTCCGTGCACTTTTCGGGCAGCTGCTAGATTTTGCAAGGTCACAGTTCAAGTCTTATCCCACGGACCTGCACTTTTGGTAGTATTTCCGTTTTATGGGGACGCGGTTCAAATTTTACCTAACCTAACCTGCATTTTTCTGGCAGCGGTTCGGATTTGACAGTTCAACCCTAACCTAACGTACCTGCATTTTGCTGGCAGCGGTTCGGATTTAAAAGATTACAGATCAACCCTAACCTAACCTTCCTGTACTTTCTAGCAGCGGTTCGGATTTTTTCTGGCTGTGGTTTGGTTTTGTGGGATCGCAGTTCAACCCAAAACCTTAACCCAATATCAACCTGGACTTTTCTGGCAACGGTTCGGTTTTGTGGGGTCACAGTTCAGACTTAACAAACACTACCTGCACTTTTCAGGCACCGATTTGGTTTTATGAGGTCGTAGTTCAAACCTAATGTAAAATATGTGTACTTTCCTGGTAGTTGTTAGATTTTGCGAGGTCGCAGTTCAAATCTAACCTAACCTACCTGGACTTTCTAGCAGCGGTTCGGATTTTCGATGTCACGGTTCAAACCTAACGAATCTACGTGCACTTTTCGGGCAACTGTTAGATTTTGCAAGGTCGCAGTTCAAGTCTTACCCCACGGACCTGCACTTTTTGGTAGCAGTTCTATTTCAATGGGAACATGGTTCAAATCTAACTTAACCTACCTGCATTTTTCTGGCAGCGGTTCGGATTTGAGAGATTACAGTGCAACCCTAACTTAACCTTATACCTGCACTTACTATCAGCGGTTGGGATTTTTTTTCTAGCTGTGGTTTGTTTTTGTGAAATCGCAGTTCAAACCTCCACAATCGCCTTATACAAAGTGACCCGCTCAAATGTTGCCAACGTAAGAAAAAGTTGCCTCGAAAAATGCCAATTTTCGTTGATTTTACTAAATGGCCGCCAGGGACTCCGCCATCTTGTTGAAAAAAAAAAAACCCCTGACCACAAAATTGAGGACATACCCCAGCTCATAGAGAAAAAATATCGAAAAAAAAAAAAAAAAATCACCACGCCGCGACCCCGCAGACACCTCGAAAAATGAAAATTTTCAAACGCAAATATCTCGGCGGCCATCTTGTTTTTTCAATTTTACACAACGTAATCGCAAAGAACTCGCTCAAGTTATCCGAAAACGACACCGATATCGCGTATAGAGCGGAAAACGAAAAAGTCAATCATCCCAACTCGGCCGCCATCTTGGATTTTTGAAATGTCAGATTTTTCCCATAGACACGGGGGGGAGAGGGAGAAACTCGCCATAGGCGACCCCCCGCCATCGGGACTCCTTCGGGGAGATCAATTGACCCTTCGGTGGGGGGCTTCCAGGATTATATAGTATAATAAAATGTTCGATACAAGGTCACTCCGTGAGCCACTGCTGAGGCGGCCCCCTATATGAAGCTGCAAAGGGGGGCGAATGTAACGGACCATGTACGTACCAAAAATACGTTTCTATGAAAATTATTATTTTTTGTATGGCAACACTGAATTATTTTTTTACAAAATAAGAAAACTATTAATACCTATAAACGCCTCATTCATTACAACGACGTCAAATGATGCCAACCCACTCAAAATTAAATATTCGTTGCAATAAATACCTTTGTATGAAAATGTATTTTTTTATGTATGGCAACACTAACATTAAATATTTTTCCTATAACGACCATGTTGAATCAAGCAATTTGACCATACATTATTATCACCCCCTACCAATACTTTTGGCTGAGATATTCGAAATGTGTGAAAATAGAAAAAAAAATCCTGACGCCCGTGTTGCCAGTTTATTCGGACAAAAATAGTCAAATGTCATTACTACAACTGCGATAAATCGTTTTCAGTCATTTTTTAATCAAAAATATTTCTCCTTCTACTTTTCATATTTTTGAATGAAAAGTTCAAAAAAATGTATGGACAAGGAAAAAATCAACAAAACCTTGCAACACTGTAGATCAAGTTCTACAACCGCCAAAAACAAAGTGACCCGCTCAAATGTTGCCAACCTTAAAATATCTCACCTCGAAAAATGCATTTTTTCGCACATTTCACTAAATGTCAGCCACGGGGTCCGCCATCTTGTCGAAAAAAAAAACAATCTTTGACATCATAATTGAGGATACAGTCGAGCCGATAGACAAAAAATATCGAAAAAACAACAAAAAAATCACCGCGCTGCGACCCGGCAAAGACACCTCGAAAAATGAAAAATTTCAAACACAAATATCTCGGCGGCCATCTTGTTTTTCCAACTTTTTTCAAATTTATCGTAGCAGTCGTCCTGAAATTGACCGAAAACGACACGAATATTGGGTAGGCGCGATAACAAAAAAAAAAGTTGATAATCGCAGTTCGGGCGCCATTTTGAATTTTTCAAACTTCATATTTTTCCCATAGTCACCATACTGAATCAAGCAATTGTTCCATACATTATTATTACCTCTCACCAATACATTTGGCTGTGCTATACGAAATGTGAGAAAAGTGAAAAAAAAAATCCTGGCGCCAGTGTTGCCAGTTTTTTCTGATGAAAATGATCAAATGTCATTACGACGACCGCAACAAATCGTCCAGGGTGATTTTTTCATCAAAAATGTTTCTCCTTCTACTTTTCAACTTTTTGAATGAAAAGTCTAAAAAAATGTATGGACAAGGCAAAAAAAAACTGAACCTGGCAACACTCTCGACTGAGCCCCACAACCGCCAAAAACAACGAAATCTGCTCAAATGTTGCCAACCTCGTAGTATTTCAACTCGAAAAACGCGATTTTCAGAGCTTTTTACATTAAGGCCTCCACGGGGTCTGCGATTTTGTTGAAAAAAAAAACAATCCCAATTGGCAAAATTGAGAATATATCCAGGCAGATCAAAAAAAAAAGTCACACAAAAGGACAAAAACCATCACATCACGACACTGCAAAGACACCTCGAAAATTCCAAAAATTCAATTTCAAATATCTCGGCGGCCATCTTGTTTTTTCAACTTTTTCCAATTTTATCATAACACTCGCCCAAAAATTATCCGAAAACGACACCAATCTTGGGTAAGCGCCCTGATAAAAAAAAAAGTTGGCCAAGTCAGCTCGGCCGCCATCTTGAATTTTGGACATGTCAGATTTTTCCCATAGACACGGATGCAAACCGACAATATCCCTCATACATGACATTCACCCCCCACCGCTCCTTCGGGCGCTCCAATCAAATTTTCGTAAAACAAAAAAAAAAATCCGGGCGCCATTGTTGCGAGTTGCCAGCGACGAAAATAGTCAAATGTCATTACGACATTGCCAGCCGATATTCTCATGCGATTTTTTAATCAAAAATATTTCTCCTTCTACTTTTCACATTTTTGAATGAAAAGTCCAAAAAAATGTATGAGCGAAAAAAAAAAACTCAGCCTGGCAACACTCGCAACCGAGCTCCACAATCGCCTTATACAAAGTGACCCGCTCAAATGTTGCCAACGGAAGAAAAATTCGCCTGGAAAAATGCCAATTTTCGTTGATTTTACAAAATGGCCGCCAGGGAGTCCGCCATCTTGTTGAAAAAAAAAAAAAACACTTGACCACAAAATTGAGGACATACCCGAGCTCATAGAGAAAAAATATCGAAAAAAAAACGAGAAAATCACCACGCCGCGACCCCGCAGAGACACCTCGAAAAATGAAAATTTTCAAACGCAAATATCTCGGCGGCCATCTTGTTTTTCCAATTCTACACAACGTAATCGCAAAGAGCGTACTCAAGTTATCCGAAAACGATACCGATATCGGGTATAGAGCGGATAACGAAAAACTCAATGATCCCAACTCGGCCGCCATCTTGGATTTTTGAAATGTCAGATTTTTCCCATAGACACGGGGGGGAGAGATGGAAACTCGCCATAGACCACCCACCGCCATCGGGACTCCTTCGGGGAGATCAATTGACCCTTCGGTGGGGGGCTTCCAGGATTATATAGTATAACTAGGTGCCGAGTGGGTGCGCGAGCTGCGAGCAGCTCGCGTAATACCGACGCTAAGATTTTGCCACAAGGCTTTTTAATGGAAGTGGTTCGGGTTGTGAGATCGCAATGAATTAAAATGTTAAATTGTTGCTTTGTTTTGTGAGGTCGCAGTTCAAAACTAACCTACGAGTACGTGCACTTTTCAGGTAGCGGTTCAGTTTTGTGAGGTCGCAATTCAAACCTAACCTAACCTAAACTATTTCCACTTTTATGGCATCGATCGGTTCGGATTTGTTCAAACCTAGCCTAACCTATCTGCAATTTCTAGCAGCAGTTTGGATTTTCGATGTCACGGTTAAAATCTAACCTAACCCCCGTGTATCTTTGCGGGCAGCTGTTAGACTTTGCGAGGTCGCAGTTCAAGCATAATCTAACCTTGCACTTTCTATCAGCGGTTCGGATTTTATGGCTGTGGTTGGTTTTTGTGAGGTCACAGTTCAAACCTAACCTAACCTCTACCTGGATTTTTCTGACAGCGGTTCGGTTTTGTATGGTCTGATTAACAAACCCTACCTGCACTTTTCAGGCAGTAATTTGGTTTTATAAGGTCAAACCGGACCTAAACCATCTCGACTATTCTGGCAGCATTTCGGATTTGTGAGATCAAAGTTGCAGTTCAGATTTTCAATGTCATAGTTCAAACCTGACCTAACTTACCTGTACTTTTCTGGCAGCTGTCAGATTTTGCGAGGTCGTAGTTCAAACCTAACCTAAACAACCTGCAATTTTTCGGGAAGTTGTTAGATTTATACCGACGGTAAATAAATTTGCCATAAGCCTTTTTTATGGTAGCGGTTCGGGTTTGTAAGATCGCAATTAAAATTTTATCTACATTTTGTGAGGTCACAGTTCAAACCTAACCTAACGAAAAGTACCTACCTCCACTTTTCTAGCAGAGGTTCGGATTTGTAAGATCATAGTTCCACCCTTACCTAACCTACCTGCATTTGTTAGTAGCAGTTCGGATTTTCAGTGTCACGGTTCAAATCTAACCTAACCTCCGTGCACTTTTCGGGCAGCTGCTAGATTTTGCAAGGTCACAGTTCAAGTCTTATCCCACGGACCTGCACTTTTGGTAGTATTTCCGTTTTATGGGGACGCGGTTCAAATCTAACTTAACCTACCTGCATTTTTCTGGCAGCGGTTCGGAATTGACAGTTCAACCCTAACCTAACGTACCTGCATTTTGCTGGCAGCGATTCGGATTTAAAAGATTACAGATCAACCCTAACCTAACCTTCCTGTACTTTCTAGCAGCGGTTCGGATATTTTCTGGCTGTGGTTTGGTTTTGTGGGATCGCAGTTCAACCCAAAACCTTAACCCAATATCAACCTGGACTTTTCTGGCAACGGTTCGGTTTTGTGGGGTCACAGTTCAGACTTAACAAACACTACCTGCACTTTTCAGGCACCGATTTGGTTTTATGAGGTCGTAGTTCAAACCTAATGTAAAATATGTGTACTTTCCTGGTAGTTGTTAGATTTTGCGAGGTCGCAGTTCAAATCTAACCTAACAACCTACCTGGACTTTCTAGCAGCGGTTTGGATTTTCGATGTCACGGTTCAAACCTAACGAATCTACGTACACTTTTCTGGCAGCTGTTAGATTTTGCGAGGTCGCACTTCAAATCTTACCTAATCTATTTCTAGCAGCAGTTCGGATTTTCAATGTCAGAATGTCACGGTTAAAACCTAACCTAAGAAGCTCCGTGCACTTTTCGGGCAACTGTTAGATTTTGCAAGGTCGCAGTTCAAGTCTTACCCCACGGACCTGCACTTTTTGTAGCAGTTTCATTTTGTGAGGTCGCAGTTCAAATCTAACCTAACCTACCTGGACTTTCTAGCAGCGGTTCGGATTTTCGATGTCACGGTTCAAACCTAACGAATCTACGTACACTTTTCTGGCAGCTGTTAGATTTTGCGAGGTCGCACTTCAAATCTTACCTAATCTATTTCTAGCAGCAGTTCGGATTTTCAATGTCAGAATGTCACGGTTCAAACCTAACCTAAGCTCCGTGCACTTTTCGGGCAACTGTTAGATTTTGCAAGGTCGCAGTTCAAGTCTTACCCCACGGACCTGCACTTTTTGGTAGCAGTTCTGTTTCAATGGGAACATGGTTCAAATCTAACTTAACCTACCTGCATTTTTCTGGCAGCGGTTCGGATTTGAGAGATTACAGTGCAACCCTAACTTAACCTTATACCTGCACTTCCTAGCAGCGGTTGGGATTTTTTTTCTAGCTGTGGTTTGTTTTTGTGAAATTGCAGTTCAAATCTAACCTAACCTCTATCTGGACTTTTCTGCCAACAGTTCGGTTTTGTGGGGTCACAGTTCAAACTTAACAAATCCTACCTGCACTTTTCAGACAGCGATTTGGTTTTATGAAGTCGTAGTTTAAACCTAACCTAAACTACCTGTACTTTTCTTGCAGCTGTTATATTTTACGAGGTCGCAGCTCAAAGCTAACCTAACCTACCTGCATTTTTTGACAGAAGTTCCGTTTTTTGAGGTCGCAGTTCAAATCTCTCCCTATTTTTGGTATCGGTTCGGTTTTGCGAGATTAGATTTTTAAGTGACTTCCAGAAATGAGGAAGCTCTGTATTCCACTGTATGTATTTTTTTTTATGTATGTTCACTGCAATACATTTGATTTTCAAAATTATTTATTGTTTATTTATGATCGAGCTGGTTATTTACACAATCATGACGATAGGTCTGGCTCAGTTGGTAGTGACCCTGCCCACGGATCCGACTGGAGCGGGTTCGAATCCCGCTAGGGGCCAACTTACCTGCGCTTTTCTGACAGCGGTTCGGTTTTGCAAGATCGCAGTTTAAACCTAACCCACTTTTACTTTTCCAGCGGCAGTTAGATTTTTAACTGACTTCCAAAAATGAGGAAGCTTTATATTCCACTGCACACATGTATGTTCACTGCACAACATATGATTTACAAAATTATTTTTTGTTTATGTTTGATCGAGCTGGTTATTTAGACAGCCATGACGACAGATTTGGTTCAGTTAGTAGTGACCCTGGCCACTGATCCGAATGTCACGGGTTCGAATACCGCTAGAGGCAATCATTGTGTGGTGAGCACAAATGAAATAATTAAATGAAATTGTTTGATATAAGTTCACTACGTGAGCCACTGGCCCACTGCTGGGGCGGCCCCGACCGTATAAGCTCCAAAGGGGGACGAATGTGACATATTTACTATTTACTTTTTGTATGGCAACAGCGAAATATTTTTTTACCAAAATGTATAAACAATCAGTACCTGCAAACGGCAAATACTTTCTAATTAACCAAATGATGCCAACCGACTGAAATATTTGATTTGAGAATACCTTTGTATGAAAATGTATTTTTTGTGTATAGTACACTAAAATTAAATGTTTTTTCCATGACAACCATAGATACTCAAACAAGCAATTTCGCGATACATAATTTTCACCTCCTATCAATTCTTTTTGTTGAGCTACATGAAATATGAAAAAAAAATCTAGCTCCTTGTATTGCCAGTTGATTTAGACTTAAATGGTCAACTGTCATTGCAACAAATCACCTCGGGAAATTTTTAACAAAAACAAAAATAATTTTCCTTCTACTTTTCTTGTTTATAGATGAAAAGTCAAAAAAAAAATTTCAAAGAAAAAAACAACTAAACCTGGCCACACTGAACTAAGCCCTACAACCGCCAAAAATAAAGCAACCCACTCAAATAATGTCTACCTGAAAATATCTCACCTCGAAAAATGCAATTTTTCGCACATTTTAAAACGAATAAACGAATTTGTATTTGTATTAAAAAACGAACAAACGAATAAACAAATAAACGAATAAACGAATTTGTATTTGTATTAAAAACGAATTTGTATTTGTATTTTGCATTTTACAAATTGGCCGTCAATCTATGGACAAGGCAAAAAAAACTAAACCCGGCAACACTCTGGACTGAGCCCTACAACCGGCAAAACAAAGCTATCCGCTCAAATGTTGCCAGCCTCGTAGTATTTCACCTCGAAATATGCGAATTTTAGAGCTTTTTACAATGTAGCCGCCACGGGGTTCGCCATTCTGTTAAGAAAAATAATCCCAAATAGCAAAATTGCGAATATATCCATGCCGATCAAAAAAAAAGTCAAAGAAATAGACAAAAAACACCAAAACACGACCCCGCAAAGACATCTCGAAAAGTCCAAATATTCAATTTCAAATATCTTGGCGGCCATCTGGTTTTTCCATTTTTTTTTTAATTTTATCATTACACTCGTCCCAAAGTTATTCGAAAACGACACCAAACTTGGGTAAGTACCCTGATAGAAAAAAAATGTTGGCCATGTCAGCTTGTTGTTGTTCTTGTTGAAAAATATCGAAAAAAAAAAACAAAAAATCACCACGCTGCGATCCCGCAGACACCTCGAAAAATGAAAAATTTCAAACGCAAATATCTTGGCGGCCATCTTGCTTTTCCAATTTTTCACAACGTAATCGCAAACAACGTGCCAAAGTTATCCGAAAACGACACCGATATCGGGTATAGAGCGGAAAACGATAATCTCAAATATCCCAACTCGGCCGCCATCTTGGATCTTTGAAATGTCAGATTTTGCCCATAGCCTTGAGGGGGAAAGAAAGAAACTCGCCATAGACGACTCTCCGCCTTCTCGACCCCTTCATGGAGAACAATTGCGTCATTCAGTGGTAGGTTGATTGTGGGATTAGGTAAAAGCTGTTTTTAAATTGTTCGATACAAGGTCACTCCGTGAGCCACTGCTGAGGCGGCCCCCTATAAGAAGCTCCGAAGGGGGGCGAATGTAACGGACCATATACGTACCAAAAATACGTTTCTATGAAAATTATTATTTTTTGTATGGCAACACTGAATTATTTTTTTACAAAATAAGAAAACTATTAATACCTATAAACGCCTCATTCATTACAACGACGTCAAATGATGCCAACCCACTCAAAATTAAATATTCGTTGCAATAAATACCTTTGTATGAAAATGTATTTTTTATGTATGGCAACACTAACATTAAATATTTTTCCTATAACCACCATGTTGAATCAAGCAATTTCACCATACATTATTATCACCCCCTACCAATACTTTTGGCTGAGCTATTCGAAATGTGTGAAAATAGAAAAAAAAATCCTGTCGCCCGTGTTGCCAGTTTATTCGGACAAAAATAGTCAAATGTCATTACTTCAACTGCGATAAATCGTTTTCAGTCATTTTTTAATCAAAAATATTTCTCCTTCTACTTTTCATATTTTTATTTTTTGTATGGCAACACTGAATTATTTTTTTACAAAATAAGAAAACTATTAATACCTATAAACGCCTCATTCATTACAACGACGTCAAATGATGCCAACCCACTCAAAATTAAATATTCGTTGCAATAAATACCTTTGTATGAAAATGTATTTTTTATGTATGGCAACACTAACATTACATATTTTTCCTATAACCACCATGTTGAATCAAGCAATTTGACCATGCATTATTATCACCCCCTACCAATACTTTTGGCTGAGCTATTCGAAATGTGTGAAAATAGAAAAAAAAATCCTGACGTCCGTGTTGCCAGTTTATTCGGATAAAAATAGTCAAATGTCATTACTACAACTGCGATAAATCGTTTTGACTAATTTTTTTAATCAAAAATGTTTCTCCTTCTACTTTTTATATTTTTGAATGAAAAGTCCAAAAAAATGTATGGACAAGGAAAAAATCAACAAAACCTAGCAACATTGCAGATCAAGTCCTACAACCGCCAAAAACAAAGAGACCCGCTAAAATGTTGCCAACCTCAAAAAATCTCACTTCGAAAATAGCAATTTTTCGCACATTTCACTAAATGTCAGCCATGGGGTCCGCCATCTTGTCGAAAAAAAAAACAATCCTTGACAACAAAATTAGGGATACACCCAAGCCGATAGACAAAAAATATCGAGAAAAAAACAAAAAAATCACCGCGCTGCGACCCGGCAAAGACACCTCGAAAAATGAAAAATTTCAAACACAAATATCTCGGCGGCCATCTTGTTTTTCCAACTTTTTTCAATTTTATCGTAGCAGTCGTCCTAAAATTGACCGAAAACGACATAAATATTGGGTAGGTGCGATAACAAAAAAAAAAGTTGATAATCGCAGTTCGGGCGCCATTTTGAATTTTTCAAACTTCATATTTTTCCCATAGTCACCATACTGAATCAAGCAATTCTTCCATACATTATTATTACCTCTCACCAATACATTTGGCTGTGCTATACGAAATGTGAGAAAAGTGAAAAAAAAACTCCTGGCGCCAGTGTTGCCAGTTTTTTCTGATGAAAATGATCAAATGTCATTACGACGACCGCAAAAAATCGTCCAGAGTGATTTTTTCATCAAAAATGTTTCTCCTTCTACTTTTCAACTTTTTGAATGAAAAGTCCAAAAAAATGTATGGGCAAGGCAAAAAAAAACTGAGCCTAGCAACACTCCCAGCTGAGCCCTACAACCGGCAAAAACAACGAAGTCTGCTCAAATGTTGCCAACCTCGTAGTATTTCAACTCGAAAAACGCGATTTTCAGAGCTTTTTACATTAAGGCCTCCACGGGGTCCGCCATTTTGTTGAAAAAATAAAAACAATCCTAATTGGCAAAATTGAGAATATATCCAAGCAGATCGAAAAAAAAAGTCACACAAAAAGACAAAAACCATCACATCACGACCCTGCAAAGACACCTCGAAAATTCCAAAAATTCAATTTGAAATATCTCGGCGGCCATCTTGTTTTTCCAACTTTTTCCAATTTTATCATAACACTCGCCCTGAAATTATCCGAAAACGACACCAATCTTGGGTAAGCACCCTGATAAAAAAAAAAGTTGGCCAAGTCAGCTCGGCCGCCATCTTGAATTTTGGACATGTCAGATTTTTCCCATAGAAACGGATGCAAACCGACAATATCCCTCATACATGACATTCACCCCCCACCGCTCCTTCGGGCGCTCCAATCAAATTTTCGTAAAACAAAAAAAAAAATCCGGGCGCCACTGTTGCGAGTTGCCAGCGACGAAAATAGTCAAATGTCATTACGACATTGCCAGCCGATATTCTCATGCGATTTTTTAATCAAAAATATTTCTCCTTCTACTTTTCACATTTTTGAATGAAAAGTCCAAAAAAATGTATGGCCGAAAAAAAAAACTCAACCTGGCAACACTCGCAGCCGAGCTCCACAACCGCCTTATACAAAGTGACCCGCTCAAATGTTGCCAACAGAAGAAAAATTCGCCTGGAAAAATGCCAATTTTCGTTGATTTTACAAAATGGCCGCCACGGAGTCCGCCATCTTGTTGAAAAAAAAAAAACAATCCTCGACGACAGAATTGAGGACATACCCGAGCACATAGAGAAAAAATAACAAAAAATACACAAAAAAATCACCACGCCGCGACTCCGCAAAGTCACCTCGAAAAATGAAAATTTTCAAACGCAAATATCTCGGCGGCCATCTTGTTTTTCCAATTCTACACAACGTAATCGCAAAGAGCGTACTCAAGTTATCCGAAAACGATACCGATATCGGGTATAGAGCGGAAAACGGAAAACTCAATGATCCCAACTCGGCCGCCATCTTGGATTTTTGAAATGTCAGATTTTTCCCATAGACACGGGAGGGAGAGATGGAAACTCGCCATAGACGACCCCCCGCCATCGGGACTCCTTCGGGGAGATCAATTGGCCCTTTGGTGGGGGGCTTCCAGGATTATATAGTATAATAATAAAATAATAAAATAATATATAATATAATGTTCGATACAAGGTCACTCCGTGAGCCACTGCTGAGGCGGCCCCCTATAATGAGCTCCGAAGGGGGGCGAATGTAACGGACCATATACGTACCAAAAATACGTTTCTATGAAAATTATTATTTTTTGTATGGCAACACTGAATTATTTTTTTACAAAATAAGAAAACTATTAATACCTATAAACGCCTCATTCATTACAACCACGTCAAATGATGCCAACCCACTCAAAATTAAATATTCGTTGCAATAAATACCTTTGTATGAAAATGTATTTTTTATGTATGGCAACACTAACATTAAATATTTTTCCTATAACCACCATGTTGAATCAAGCAATTTGACCATACATTATTATCACCCCCTAGCAATACTTTTGGCTGAGCTATTCGAAATGTGTGAAAATAGAAAAAAAAATCCTGACGCCCGTCTTGCCAGTTTATTCAGACAAAAATAGTCAAATGTCATTACCACAACTGCGATAAATTATTTTCAGTCATTTTTTAACCAAAAATGTTTCTCTTTCTACTTTTTATATTTTTGAATGAAAAGTCCAAAAAAATGTATGGACAAAGAAAAAATCAACAAAACCTTGCAACACTGTAGATCAAGTTCTACAACCGCCAAAAACAAAGTGACCCGCTCAAATGTTGCCAACCTCAAAATATCTCACCTCGAAAAATGCATTTTTTCGCACATTTCACTAAATGTCAGCCACGGGGTCCGCCATCTTGTCGAAAAAAAAAACAATCTTTGACATCATAATTGAGGATACACCCGAGCCGATAGACAAAAAATATCGAAAAAACAACAAAAAAATCACCGCGCTGCGACCCGGCAAAGACACCTCGAAAAATGAAAAATTTCAAACACAAATATCTCGGCGGCCATCTTGTTTTTCCACCTTTTTTCAATTTTATCGTAGCAGTCGTCCTGAAATTGACCGAAAACGACACCAATAATGGGTAGATGCGATAACAAAAAAAAAAGTTGATAATCGCAGTTCGGGCGCCATTTTGAATTTTTCAAACTTTATATTTTTTCCATAATCACCATACTGAATCGAGCAATTCTTCCATACATTATTATTACCTCTCACCAATACATTTGGCTGTGCTATACGAAATGTGAGAAAAGTGAAAAAAAAAATCCTGGCGCCAGTGTTGCCAGTTTTTTCTGATGAAAATGATCAAATGTCATTACAACAACCGCAAAAAATCGTTCAAGGTGATTTTTTCATCAAAAATGTTTCTCCTTCTACTTTTCAACTTTTTGAATGAAAAGTCCAAAAAAATGTATGGACAAGGCAAAAAAAAACTGAACCTGGCAACACTCTCGACTGAGCCCTACAACCGCCATAAGCAATGAAATCTGCTCAAATGTTGCCAACCTAGTAGTATTTCAACTCGAAAAACGCGATTTTCAGAGCTTTTTACATAAAGGCCTCCACGGGGTCCGCCATTTTGTTGAAAAAAAAAACAATCCCAATTGGCAAAATTGAGAATATATCCAAGCAGATCGAAAAAAAAAACCCAAGAAAAGGATAAAAACCATCACATCACGACCCTGCAAAGACGCCTCGAAAATTCCAAATATTCAATTTCAAATATCTCGGCGGCCATCTTGTTTTTCCATTTTTTTTCAATTTCATCGTAACACTCGTCCTAAAATTATCCGAAAACGACACCAATCTTGGGTGAGCGCCCTGATAAAAAGAAAAGTTGGCCAAGTCAGCTCGGCCGCCATCTTGAATTTTGGACATGTCAGATTTTTCCCATAGACACGGATGCAAACAGACAATATCCCTCATACATGACATTCACCCCCCATCGCTCCTTCGGGCGCTCTAATCGAATTTTCGTAAAACAAAAAAAAAAATCCGGGCGCCATTGTCGCAAGTTGCCATCGACAAAAATAGTCAAATGTCATTACGACATTGCCAGCCGACATTCTCACGCGATTTTTTAATCAAAAATATTTCTCCTTCTACTTTTCACATTTTTGAATAAAAAGTCGAAAAAAATGTATGAGCAAAAAAAAAAACAACTCAGCCTGGCAACACTCGCAGCCGAGCTCCACAATCGCCCTATACAAAGTGACCCGCTCAAATGTTGCCAACGTAAGAAAAAGTTGCCTCGAAAAATGCCAATTTTCGTTGATTTTACAAAATGGCCGCCAGGGAGTCCGCCATATTGTTGAAAAAAAAAAAAAATCCTTGACCACAAAATTGAGGACATACCCGAGGTCATAGAGAAAAAATATCGAAAAAAAAATAAAAAAATCACCACGCCGCGACCCCGCAGAGACACCTCGAAAAATGAAAATTTTCAAACGCAAATATCTCGGCGGCCATCTTGTTTTTTCAATTTTAGACAACGTAATCGCAAAGAACGCGCTCAAGTTATCCGAAAACGACACCGATATCGCGTATAGAGCGGAAAACGAAAAAGTCAATCATCCCAACTCGGCCGCCATCTTGGATTTTTGAAATGTCAGATTTTTCCCATAGACACGGGGGGGAGAGATGGAAACTCGCCATAGACGACCCCCCGCCATCGGGACTCCTTCGGGGAGATCAATTGACCTTTTGGTGGGGGGCTTCCAGGATTATATAGTATAATAATAATAATAATGTTCGATACAAGGTCACTCCGTGAGCCACTGCTGAGGCGGCCCCCTATATGAAGCTGCAAAGGGGGGCGAATGTAACGGACCATGTACGTACCAAAAATACGTTTCTATGAAAATTATTATTTTTTGTATGGCAACACTGAATTATTTTTTTACAAAATAAGAAAACTATTAATACCTATAAACGCCTCATTCATTACAACGACGTCAAATGATGCCAACCCACTCAAAATTAAATATTCGTTGCAATAAATACCTTTGTATGAAAATGTATTTTTTATGTATGGCAACACTAACATTAAATATTTTTCCTATAACGACCATGTTGAATCAAGCAATTTGACCATACATTATTATCACCCCCTACCAATACTTTTGGCTGAGCTATTCGAAATGTGTGAAAATAGAAAAAAAAATCCTGACGCCCGTGTTGCCAGTTTATTCGGACAAAAATAGTCAAATGTCATTACTACAACTGCGATAAATCGTTTTCAGTCATTTTTTAATCAAAAATATTTCTCCTTCTACTTTTCATATTTTTGAATGAAAAGTTCAAAAAAATGTATGGACAAGGAAAAAATCAACAAAACCTTGCAACACTGTAGATCAAGTTCTACAACCGCCAAAAACAAAGTGACCCGCTCAAATGTTGCCAACCTTAAAATATCTCACCTCGAAAAATGCATTTTTTCGCACATTTCACTAAATGTCAGCCACGGGGTCCGCCATCTTGTCGAAAAAAAAAAACAATCTTTGACATCATAATTGAGGATACAGTCGAGCCGATAGACAAAAAATATCGAAAAAACAACAAAAAAATCACCGCGCTGCGACCCGGCAAAGACACCTCGAAAAATGAAAAATTTCAAACACAAATATCTCGGCGGCCATCTTGTTTTTCCAACTTTTTTCAATTTTATCGTAGCAGTCGTCCTGAAATTGACCGAAAACGACACCAATATTGGGTAGATGCGATAACAAAAAAAAAAGTTGATAATCGCAGTTCGGGCGCCATTTTGAAATTTTCAAACTTCATATTTTTCCCATAGTCACCATACTGAATCAAGCAATTCTTCCATACATTATTATTACCTCTCACCAATACATTTGGCTGTGCTATACGAAATGTGAGAAAAGTGAAAAAAAAAATCCTGGCGCCAGTGTTGCCAGTTTCTACTGATGAAAATGATCAAATGTCATTACGACGACCGCAACAAATCGTCTTGGGTGATTTTTTCATCAAAAATGTTTCTCCTTCTATTTTTCAACTTTTTGAATGAAAAGTCCAAAAAAATGTATGGACAAGGCAAAAAAAAACTGAACCTGGCAACACTCTCGATTGAGTTCTACAACCGCCATAAACAACGAAATCTGCTCAAATGTTGCCAACCTCGTAGTATTTCAACTCGAAAAACGCGATTTTCAGAGCTTTTTACATTAAGGCCTCCACGGGGTCCGCCATTTTGTTGAAAAAAAAAAACAATCCCAATTGGCAAAATTGAGAATATATTCAAGCAGATTGAAAAAAAAAGTCAACGAAAAGGACAAAAACCACCACAACACGACCCTGCAAAGACACCTCGAAAATTCCAAAAATTCAATTTCAAATATCTCGGCGGCCATCTTGTTTTTCCATTTTTTTTCAATTTCATCGTAATACTCGTCTTAAAATTATCCGAAAACGACACCAATCTTGGGTAAGCGCCCTGATAAAAAGAAAAGTTGGCCAAGTCAGCTCGACCGCCATCTTGAATTTTGGACATGTCAGATTTTTCCCATAGACACGGATGCAAACCGACAATATCCCTTATACATGACATTCACCCCCCATCGCTCCTTCGGGCGCTCTAATCGAATTTTCAAAAAACAAAAAAAAAAATTCGGGCGCCATTGTCGCAAGTTGCCATCGACAAAAATAGTCAAATGTCATTACGACATTGCCAGCCGACATTCTCATGCGATTTTTTAATCAAAAATATTTCTCCTTCTACTTTTCACATTTTTGAATAAAAAGTCGAAAAAAATGTGAGCAAAAAAAAAAAAACTCAGCCTGGCAACACTCGCAGCCGAGCTCCACAATCGCCTTATACAAAGTGACCCGCTCAAATGTTGCCAACGGAAGAAAAAGTTGCCTCGAAAAATGGCAATTTTCGTTGATTTTACAAAATGGCCGCCAGGGAGTCCGCCATCTTGTTGAAAAAAAAAAAAAATCCTCGACCACAAAATTGAGGACATACCCGAGCTCATAGAGAAAAAATATCGAAAAAAAAAAAAAAAATCACCACGCCGCGACCCCGCAGAGACACCTCGAAAAATGAAAATTTTCAAACGCAAATATCTCGGCGGCCATCTTGTTTTTTCAATTTTACACAACGTAATCGCAAAGAACGCGCTCAAGTTATCCGAAAACGACACCGATATCGCGTATAGAGCGGAAAACGAAAAAATCTTGGATTTTTGAAATGTCAGATTTTTCCCATAGACACGGGGGGGAGAGATGGAAACTCGCCATAGGCGACCCCCCGCCATCGGGACTCCTTCGGGGAGATCAATTGACCTTTCGGTGGGGGGCTTCCAGGATTATATAGTATAATAATAATGTTCGATACAAGGTCACTCCGTGAGCCACTGCTGAGGCGGCCCCCTATATGAAGCTGCAAAGGGGGGCGAATGTAACGGACCATGTACGTACCAAAAATACGTTTCTATGAAAATTATAATTTTTTGTATGGCAACACTGAATTATTTTTTTACAAAATAAGAAAACTATTAATACCTATAAACGCCTCATTCATTACAACGACGTCAAATGATGCCAACCCACTCAAAATTAAATATTCGTTGCAATAAATACCTTTGTATGAAAATGTATTTTTTATGTATGGCAACACTAACATTAAATATTTTTCCTATAACGACCATGTTGAATCAAGCAATTTGACCATACATTATTATCACCCCCTACCAATACTTTTGGCTGAGCTATTCGAAATGTGTGAAAATAGAAAAAAAAATCCTGACGCCCGTGTTGCCAGTTTATTCGGACAAAAATAGTCAAATGTCATTACTACAACTGCGATAAATCGTTTTCAGTCATTTTTTAATCAAAAATATTTCTCCTTCTACTTTTCATATTTTTGAATGAAAAGTTCAAAAAAATGTATGGACAAGGAAAAAATCAACAAAACCTTGCAACACTGTAGATCAAGTTCTACAACCGCCAAAAACAAAGTGACCCGCTCAAATGTTGCCAACCTTAAAATATCTCACCTCGAAAAATGCATTTTTTCGCACATTTCACTAAATGTCAGCCACGGGGTCCGCCATCTTGTCGAAAAAAAAAAACAATCTTTGACATCATAATTGAGGATACAGTCGAGCCGATAGACAAAAAATATCGAAAAAACAACAAAAAAATCACCGCGCTGCGACCCGGCAAAGACACCTCGAAAAATGAAAAATTTCAAACACAAATATCTCGGCGGCCGTCTTGTTTTTCCAACTTTTTTCAATTTTATCGTAGCAGTCGTCCTGAAATTGACCGAAAACGACACCAATATTGGGTAGATGCGATAACAAAAAAAAAAGTTGATAATCGCAGTTCGGGCGCCATTTTGAAATTTTCAAACTTCATATTTTTCCCATAGTCACCATACTGAATCAAGCAATTCTTCCATACATTATTATTACCTCTCACCAATACATTTGGCTGTGCTATACGAAATGTGAGAAAAGTGAAAAAAAAAATCCTGGCGCCAGTGTTGCCAGTTTCTACTGATGAAAATGATCAAATGTCATTACGACGACCGCAACAAATCGTCTTGGGTGATTTTTTCATCAAAAATGTTTCTCCTTCTATTTTTCAACTTTTTGAATGAAAAGTCCAAAAAAATGTATGGACAAGGCAAAAAAAAACTGAACCTGGCAACACTCTCGATTGAGTTCTACAACCGCCATAAACAACGAAATCTGCTCAAATGTTGCCAACCTCGTAGTATTTCAACTCGAAAAACGCGATTTTCAGAGCTTTTTACATTAAGGCCTCCACGGGGTCCGCCATTTTGTTGAAAAAAAAAAACAATCCCAATTGGCAAAATTGAGAATATACTCAAGCAGATTGAAAAAAAAAGTCAACGAAAAGGACAAAAACCACCACAACACGACCCTGCAAAGACACCTCGAAAATTCCAAAAATTCAATTTCAAATATCTCGGCGGCCATCTTGTTTTTCCATTTTTTTTCAATTTCATCGTAATACTCGTCTTAAAATTATCCGAAAACGACACCAATCTTGGGTAAGCGCCCTGATAAAAAGAAAAGTTGGCCAAGTCAGCTCGACCGCCATCTTGAATTTTGGACATGTCAGATTTTTCCCATAGACACGGATGCAAACCGACAATATCCCTTATACATGACATTCACCCCCCATCGCTCCTTCGGGCGCTCTAATCGAATTTTCAAAAAACAAAAAAAAAAAATTCGGGCGCCATTGTCGCAAGTTGCCATCGACAAAAATAGTCAAATGTCATTACGACATTGCCAGCCGACATTCTCATGCGATTTTTTAATCAAAAATATTTCTCCTTCTACTTTTCACATTTTTGAATAAAAAGTCGAAAAAAATGTATGAGCAAAAAAAAAAAAACTCAGCCTGGCAACACTCGCAGCCGAGCTCCACAATCGCCTTATACAAAGTGACCCGCTCAAATGTTGCCAACGGAAGAAAAAGTTGCCTCGAAAAATGGCAATTTTCGTTGATTTTACAAAATGGCCGCCAGGGAGTCCGCCATCTTGTTGAAAAAAAAAAAAAATCCTCGACCACAAAATTGAGGACATACCCGAGCTCATAGAGAAAAAATATCGAAAAAAAAAAAAAAAAATCACCACGCCGCGACCCCGCAGAGACACCTCGAAAAATGAAAATTTTCAAACGCAAATATCTCGGCGGCCATCTTGTTTTTTCAATTTTACACAACGTAATTGCAAAGAACGCGCTCAAGTTATCCGAAAACGACACCGATATCGCGTATAGAGCGGAAAACGAAAAAGTCAATCATCCCAACTCGGCCGCCATCTTGGATTTTTGAAATGTCAGATTTTTCCCATAGACACGGGGGGGAGAGATGGAAACTCGCCATAGGCGACCCCCCGCCATCGGGACTCCTTCGGGGAGATCAATTGACCTTTCGGTGGGGGGCTTCCAGGATTATATAGTATAAAATAACTAGGTGCCGAGTGGGTGCGCGAGCTGCGAGCAGCTCGCGTAATACCGACGCTAAGATTTTGCCACAAGGCTTTTTTATGGTAGCGGTTCGGGTTTGTGAGATCGTAATGAATTAAAATGTTACCAATTTATTATTATTTTCATTTATTGGGGTTAAAAAACAGTCGCTACAATGTGTTCAATTAATTATTTGCTAGTTGTATTAATCTATGTGCGACCAGCACCATTAACCGCTTATAGATGATTTGGAATGAAGTGTCAATATTTGCGCGCGAGGTCGTCTGTGTGCGTGCGAGGACGTCTGTACACTTGTAAATGTGTGTGTACCTACCAACTACGCGGGCCAGTGATCCACTCTCCATCCCCGGATGAAACAAATTCTGTATGTAGTACTATTAAATATTCTGCGGTATGGATGTATTCCACACTAATTAATATCTGTCTGTCTATCTGCTACCTCTTCACGCTACAACCAATAGACCGATTGGGATGAAGTCTGGTAAAGAGGTATAGAGGTACATGCACTTTATAATAGCAGAGGTTCATTTTTTTCTGCCTGTTGCTTTGTTTTGTGAGGTCGCAGTTCAAAACTAACCTACGTGCAGTTTTCAGGTAGTGGTTCAGTTTTGCGAGGTCGCAATTCAAACCTAACCTAACCTAAACTATCTCCACTTTTATGGCATCGGTTCGGATTTCTTCAAATCTAACCTAACCTATCTGCACTTTCTAGCAGCAGTTTGGATTCTCGATGTCACGGTTCAAATCTAACCTAACCCCTTTTTCAGGCAACTGTTAGATTTTGCGAAGTCGCAGTTCAAGCCAAACCTAACCTACTTGAACTTTCTAGCAGCGGTTCGGATTTTATGGCTGTGGCTGGTTTTTGTCACAGTCAAGTCAAGTCACAATTCAAACCTAACCTAACCTCCTACATGGATTTTTCTGACAGCGGTTCGGTTTTGAGGGGTTTGATTAACAAATCCTACCTGCACTTTTCAGGCCGCGATTTGGTTTTATAAGGTCAAAGCGGACCTTAACCATCTCTACTATTCTGGCAGTATTTCGGATTTGTAAGATCAAAGTTCAACGCTAACTTAACCTAACTGCACTTTCTAACAGCAGTACAGATTTTCAATGTCATGGTTCAAACCTGACCTAACCTACCTGTATTGTTCTGGCAGCTGTTACATTTTGCGAGGTCGTAGTTCAAACCTAACCTAAAGTATCTGCACTTTTTCGGGCAGCTGTTAGATTTATACCGAAGTAGAAAATGTTTTTCCATAAGGCTTTTTTATGGTAGCGGTTCGGGTTTGTGAGATCGCATTTAAAATGTGGCCTAGCTAAGCTACATGCACTTTATAGCAGAGGTTCGTGTTTTTCTGGCTGGTGTTTGGTTTTGTAAGGTCGCAATTCAAACCTAACCCAACCTAGACTGTCTCCCTCAGAATGAAACTCCTAGGCGTCGGATACCCTGAATCAGGGGATTTCAAAGCACTACCACTGCACTCCATCATTAACTCATTAGTGAAGGTGGAAGAGGCAATGGATTAGCTGCATTGGGAGGGGTAATTACACAATAGATCCCAATGAGTCGAGGTGTATCCGCACGCAAGGACCCCAATTACTCAAGATAAGAAACTGTCTCCACTTTTCTAGCGTCGGTTCCGATTTGTTCAACCCTAACCTAACCTACCGGCACTTTCTAGCAGCAGTTTGGATTTCCGAGATCACGGTTTAAATCTAACCTAACCTCCGTTCACCTTTTCGGGAAGCTGTTAGATTTTGAAAGGTCGCAGTTCAATCCTATACTCACTAACCTGCACTGTTAGGCAGCAGTTCCGTTTTATGGGGACTCGGTTTAACCCTAACCTAACCTATCTTCACTTTCTAGCAGTGGTTCGGATTTTTTCTAGCTGTGGTTTGGTTTTGTGAAGTCACAGTTCAAACCTAAGCTAACCTCTACCTCTAGTTTTCTGGCAGCGGTTCGGTTCGGTTTTATGAGGTCGTAGTTCAAACTTAACCTAACCTATCTGTACTTTCCTGGCAGCTGTTACATTTTGCAAGGTCGCAGTTCAAAGCTATCCTAACCTGCACTTTTTGGAAGCAGTTCCGTCTTGTGAGATCGCAGTTCAAAACTAAACTACCTGCACTTTTCAAGTAGCGGTTCAGTTTTGCGAGGTAAGAATTCAAACCTAACCTTACCTTAACTACCTCCACTTCTCTTGCATCGGTTCGGATTTGTTCAACCCTAACCCTAACCTAACCTATCTGCAATTTCTAGCAGCAGTTTGGATTTTTGATGTCACGGTTCAAATCTAACCTAACCTATCTGCATTTTTCTGGCAGCGGTTCTGATGTGGGAGATCACAGTTCAACCCTAACCTAACCTACCTGCACTTTCTAGCAGAGGTTCGGTTTTTTCTGGCTGTGGTTTGGTTTTGTGAAGTCAAAGTTCAAAACTAACCTAGCCAAAAGTACCTTCACTTTTCTGGCAGAGAGTCGTATTTGTGGGATCACAGTTCACTAACGTGAACCTCCTGCATTTTCTAGCAGCAGTTCGGGTTTTCGATGGTACGGTTCAAACCTAACCTAACATACCTACCTATACTTTTCTGACAGCTCTGTTAGATTTTGCAAGGTCGTCGTCAAGGCTATAAAATCCTAACTTCCTTATACCCACTCAAAAGTTGCTAACAGAAAAAAGTCAACTCGAAATTTTTAGAACGTTTTACAATATGGCCGCAGGACCCCATTGCGGCCATCTTGTTGAATAAAAAACCGATCCCAAGTGGCAAAATTGAGGATATATACAAGCCAATCGAAAAAAGTCTAAACCCGCAGACACCTCGAAAATTCCAAAAATTCATTTTAAAATATTTTGGCTGTCATGATGTTTTTCCAACTTTTTTAAATTTAATCGTAATAGTCTACCCAAAATTATCCGAAAATGACACCAATCGTGGATAAATGCGCTAATGAAAAAAAGTTAGCAATGTCAACTCGTCGGCCATCTTGTTTTTTAAATTTTTTGCAATTTTATCGTAGCAGTAGTCCTAAAATTTACCGAAAACGACACCAATCTTGGGTAGGTGCGATAAAAAAAAGTTGATAATCGCAGTTCGGGCGCCATTTTGAATTTCTCAAACTTTATATTTTTCCCATAGTCACTATACTAAATCAAGCAATTTTTCCATACATTATTATTACCTCTCACCAATACATTTGGCTGTGCTGTACGAAATGTGAGAAAATTGGAAAAAAAAATCCTGGCGCCAGTGTTGCCAGTTTTTTCTGATGAAAATGATCAAATGTCATTACGACGACAACCGCAACAAATCGTCTAGGGTGATTTTTTTAATCAAAAATAGTTCTCCTTCTACTTTTCAACTTTTTGAAAGAAAAGTCCAAAAAAATGTATGGACAAGGCAAAAAAAAACTGAACCTGGCAACACTCCCAACTGAGTCCTACAACCGCCAAAAACAAAGCAATCTGCCCAAATGTTGCCAACCTTGTAGTATTTCAACTCGAAAAACGCGATTTTCAGAGCTTTTTAAATTAAAGCCACACCGGGGTCCGCCATTTTGTTTAAAAAAAAATCGTAATTGGCAAAATTGAGAATATGTATATCCAAGCAAATCGAAAAAAAAGTGAACGAAAAGGACAAAAACCATTTCAACACGACCCTACAAAGACACCTCGAAAATTCCAAAAATTCTTTTTCAAATATCTCTGCGGCCATCTTGTTTTTCCAACTTTTGCCAATTTTATCATAACACTCGCCCTAAAATTATCCGAAAACGACACCAATCTTGGGTAAGCGCCCTAATAAAAAAAAAGTTGACCAAGTCGGCTCGGCCGCCATCTTGAATTTTGGACATGTCATATTTTTCCCATAAACACGGATGCAAACCGACAACATCCCTCATACATGACATTCACCCCCACCGCTCCTTCGGGCGCTCTATTCAAATTTTCGTAAAACAAAAAATACTGGGCGCCATTGTCGCAAGTTGCCATCGACGAAAATGATCAAATGTCATTACGACATTGCCAGCCGACATTCTCATGCGATTTTTAATCAAAAATATTTCGCCTTCTACTTTTCACATTTTTTAATGAAAAGTAGAAAAAAATGTATGACCGGAAAAAAAAACTCAACCTGGCAACACTCGCAGCCAAGCTCCACAATCGCCTGATACAAAGTGACCCACTCAAATGTTGCTAACGTAAGAAAAAATCGCCTAAAAAAATGCCAATTTTCGTTGATTTTACAAAATGGCCGCCACGGATTCCGCCATCTTGTTGAAAAAAAAAAAACAATCGTTGACGACAAAGTTGAGGACATACCTAAGCCCATAGAGAAAAAATATCGAAAAAAAAACAAAAAATCACCACGCCGCGATCCCGCAGACACCTCGAAAAATGAAAAATTTCAAACGCAAATATCTCGGCGGCCATCTTGTTTTTCCAATTTTTCACAACGTAATCGCAAACAACGTGCCAAAGTTATCCGAAAGCGACACCGATATCGGATATAGAGCGGAAAACGATAATCTCAAACATCCCAACTCGGCCGCTATCTTGGATTTTTGAAATGTCAGATTTTGCTCCGCCTTTTCGACCCCTTCATGGAGAACAATTGCGTCATTCAGTGGTAGGTTGATTGTGGGATTAGGTAAAAGCTGTGTTTAAATTGTTCGATACAAGGTCACTCCGTGAGCCACTGCTGAGGCGGCCCCCTATAAGAAGCTCCAAAGGGGGGCGAATGTAACGGACCATGTACGTACCAAAAATACGTTTGTATGAAAATTATTACTTTTTGTATGGCAACACTGAATTATTTTTTTACAAAATAAGAAAACTATTAATACCTATAAACGCCTCATTCATTACAACGACGTCAAATGATGCCAACCCACTCAAAATTAAATATTCTTTGCAATAAATACCTTTGTATGAAAATGTATTTTTTATGTATGGCAACACTAACATTAAATATTTTTCCTATAACCACCATGTTGAATCAAGCAATTTGACCATACATTATTATCACCCCCTACCAATACTTTTGGCTGAGCTATTCGAAATGTGTGAAAATAGAAAAAAAAATCCTGACGCCCGTGTTGCCAGTTTATTCGGACAAAAATAATCAAATGTCATTACTACAACTGCGATAAATCGTTTTGACTATTTTTTTAATCAAAAATGTTTCTCCTTCTACTTTTCATATTTTTGAATGAAAAGTCCAAAAAAATGTATGGACAAGGAAAAAATCAACCAAACCTGGCAACACTGAAAATCAAGTCCTACAACCGCCAAAAACAAAGTGATCCGCTAAAATGTTGCCAACCTAAAAATATCTCACCTCGAAAAATGCAATTTTTCGCACATTTCACTAAATGTCAGCCATGGGGTCCGCCATCTTGTCGAAAAAAAAAACAATCCTTGACAACAAAATTGAGGATGAACCCGAGCCCATAGATAAAAAATATCGAAAAAATAACAAAAAAATCACCGCAATGCGACCTCGCAAAGACACCTCGAAAAATGATAAATTTCAAACACAAATATCTCGGCGGCCATCTTGTTTTTCCAACTTTTTTTAATTTCATCGTAGCAGTCGCCCTAAAATTGACCGAAAACGATACCAATATTGGGTAGACGCGATAACAAAAAAAAAGTTGATAATCGCGTTCGGGCGCCATTTTGAATTTTTCAAACTTCATATTTTTCCCATAGTCACCATACTGAATCAAGCAATTGTTCCATACATTATTATTACCTCTCACCAATACATTTGGCTGTGCTATACGAAATGTGAGAAAAGTGAAAAAAAAAATCCTGGCGCCAGTGTTGCCAGTTTTTTCTGATGAAAATGATCAAATGTCATTACGACGACCGCAACAAATCGTCCAGGGTGATTTTTTCATCAAAAATGTTTCTCCTTCTACTTTTCAACTTTTTGAATGAAAAGTCCAAAAAAATGTATGGACAAGGAAAAAAAAACTGAACCTGGCAACACTCTCGACTGAGCCCTACAACCGCCATAAACAACAAAATCTGCTCAAATGTTGCCAACCTCGTAGTATTTCAACTCGAAAAACGCGATTTTCAGAGCTTTTTACATTAAGGCCTCCACGGGGTCCGCCATTTTGTTGAAAAAAAAAAACAATCCAAATTGGCAAAATTGAGAATATATCCAAGCAGATCGAAAAAAAAAAGTCAAAGAAAAGGACAAAAACCATCACATCACGACCCTGCAAAGACACCTCGAAAATTCCAAAAATTCAATTTCAAATATCTCGGCGGCCATCTTGTTTTTCCAACTTTTTCCAATTTCATCATAGCACTCGTCCAAAAATTATCCAAAAACGACACCAATCTTGGGTAAGCGCCCTGATAAAAAGAAAAGTTGGCCAAGTCAGCTCGGCCGCCATCTTGAATTTTGGACATGTCAGATTTTTCCCATAGACACGGATGCAAATCGACAACATCTCTCATATATGACATTCAACCCCCATCGCTCCTTCGGGCGCTCTAATCGAATTTTCGTAAAACAAAAAAAAAAATCCGGGCGCCATTTTCGCAAGTTGCCATCGACAAAAATAGTCAAATGTCATTACGACATTGCCAGCCGACATTCTCACGCGATTTTTTAATCAAAAATATTTCTCCTTCTACTTTTCACATTTTTGAATGAAAAGTCGAAAAAAATGTATGAGCGAAAAAAAAAAAAACTCAACCTGGCAACACTCGCAGCCGAGCTCCACAATCGCCTTGTACAAAGTGACCCGCTCAAATGTTGCCAACGGAAGAAAAAGTTGCCTCGAAAAATGCCAATTTTCGTTGATTTCACACAATGGCCGCCAGGGAGTCCGCCATCTTGTTGAAAAAAAAAAAAAATCCTTGACCACAAAATTGAGGACATACCCGAGCTCATAGAGAAAAAATATCGAAAAAAAAATAAAAAAATCACCACGCCGCGACCCCGCAGAGACACCTCGAAAAATGAAAATTTTCAAACGCAAATATCTCGGCGGCCATCTTGTTTTTTCAATTTTAGACAACGTAATCGCAAAGAACGCGCTCAAGTTATCCGAAAACGACACCGATATCGCGTATAGAGCGGAAAACGAAAAAGTCAATCATCCCAACTCGGCCGCCATCTTGGATATTTGAAATGTCAGATTTTTCCCATAGACACGGGGGGGAGAGATGGAAACTCGCCATAGACGACCCCCCGCCATCGGGACTCCTTCGGGGAGATCAATTGACCTTTCGGTGGGGGGCTTCCAGGATTATATAGTATAATAATAATATAATAATAATAATAATGTTCGATACAAGGTCACTCCGTGAGCCACTGCTGAGGCGGCCCCCTATAAGAAGCTCCAAAGGGGGGCGAATGTAACGGACCATGTATTAAGACAAAAATACGTTTCTATGAAAATTATTATTTTTTGTATGACAACACTGAACTATTTTTTTACAAAATAAGAAAACTATTAATACCTATAAACGCCTCATTCATTACAACGACGTCAAATGATGCCAACCCACTCAAAATTAAATATTCGTTGCAATAAATACCTTTGTACGAAAATGTATTTTTTATGTATGGCAACACTAACATTAAATATTTTTCCTATAACCACCATGTTGAATCAAGCAATTTGACCATACATTATTATCACCCCCTACCAATACTTTTGGCTGAGCTATTCGAAATGTGTGAAAATAGAAAAAAAAATCCTGTCGCCCGTGTTGCCAGTTTATTCGGACAAAAATAGTCAAATGTCATTACTACAACTGCGATAAATCGTTTTCAGTCATTTTTTAATCAAAAATATTTCTCCTTCTACTTTTCATATTTTTGAATGAAAAGTTCAAAAAAATGTATGGACAAGGAAAAAATCAACAAAACCTGGCAACACTGAAAATCAAGTCCTACAACCGCCAAAAACAAAGTGATCCGCTAAAATGTTGCCAACCTCGAAATATCTCACCTCGAATAATGCAATTTTTCACACATTTCACTAAATGTCAGCCATGGGGTCCGCCATATTGTCGAAAAAAAAAACATTCCTTGACAACAAAATTGAGGATAAACCCGAGCCCATAGATAAAAAATATCGAAAAATTACCAAAAGATCACCGCAATGCGACCCTGCAAAGACACCTCGAAAAATGAAAATTTTCAAATACAAATATCTCGGCGGCCATCTTGTTTTTCCAACTTTTTTCAATTTTATCGTAGCAGTCGTCCTAAAATTGACCGAAAACGACACCAATATTGGGTAGGTGCGATAACAAAAAAAAAAGTTGATAATCGCAGTTCGGGCGCCATTTTGAATTTTTCAAACTTCATATTTTTCCCATAGTCACCATTTTAAATCAAGCAATTGTTCTATACATTATTTTTACCTCTCACCAATACTTTTGGCTGTGCTATACGAAATGTGAGAAAAGTGAAAAAAAAAATCCTGGCGCCAGTGTTGCCAGTTTTTTCTGATGAAAATGATCAAATGTCATTACGACGACCGCAAAAAATCGTCCAGGGTGATTTTTTCATCAAAAATGTTTCTCCTTCTACTTTTCAACTTTTTGAATGAAAAGTCCAAAAAAATGTATGGACAAGGCAAAAAAAAACTGAGCCTGGCAATACTCCCAACTGAGCCCTACAACCGCCAAAAACAACGAATTCTGCTCAAATGTTGCCAACCTCGTAGTATTTCAACTCGAAAAATGCGATTTTCAGAGCTTTTTACATTAAGGCATCCACGGGGTCCGCCATTTTGTTGAAAAAAAAAAACAATCCCAATTGGCAAAATTGAGAATATATCCAAGCAGATCGAAAAAAAAAAGTCACACAAAAAGACAAAAACCATCACATCACGACCCTGCAAAGACACCTCGAAAATTCCAAAAATTCAATTTGAAATATCTCGGCGGCCATCTTGTTTTTTCAACTTTTTCCAATTTGATCATAACACTCGCTCTGAAATTATCCGAAAACGACACCAATCTTGGGTAAGCACCCTGATAAAAAAAAAAGTTGGCCAAGTCAGCTCGGCCGCCATCTTGAATTTTGGACATGTCAGATTTTTCCCATAGACACGGATGCAAACCGACAATATCCCTCATACATGACATTCACCCCCCACCGCTCCTTCGGGCGCTCCAATCAAATTTTCGTAAAACAAAAAAAAAATCCGGGCGCCATTGTTGCGAGTTGCCAGCGACGAAAATAGTCAAATGTCATTACGACATTGCCAGCCGATATTCTCATGCGATTTTTTAATCAAAAATATTTCTCCTTCTACTTTTCACATTTTTGAATGAAAAGTCCAAAAAAATGTATGACCGAAAAAAAAAAAAACTCAACCTGGCAACACTCGCAGCCGAGCTCCACAATCGCCTTATACAAAGTGACCCGCTCAAATATTGCCAACGTAAGAAAAATTCACCTGGAAAAATGCCAATTTTCGTTGATTTTACAAAATGGCCGCCACGGAGTCCGCCATCTTGCTGAAAAAAAAAAAACAATCCTCGACGACAAAATTGAGGACATACCCGAGCTCATAGAGAAAAAATATCGAAAAAAAAATAAAAAAATCACCACGCCGCGACCCCGCAGAGACACCTCGAAAAATGAAAAATTTCAAACGCAAATATCTCGGCGGCCATCTTGTTTTTCCAATTTCACCCTACGTACTCGCAAAGAACGCACTCAAGTTATCCGAAAACGACACCGATATCGCGTATAGAGCGGAAAACGAAAAAGTCAATCATCCCAACTCGGCCGCCATCTTGGATTTTTGAAATGTCAGATTTTTCCCATAGACACGGGGGGGAGAGATGGAAACTCGCCATAGACGACCCCCCGCCATCGGGACTCCTTCGGGGAGATCAATTGACCTTTTGGTGGGGGGCTTCCAGGATTATATAGTATAATATAATAAATAATAATAATAATGTTCGATACAAGGTCACTCCGTGAGCCACTGCTGAGGCGGCCCCCTATAAGAAGCTCCGAAGGGGGGCGAATGTAACGGACCATATACGTACCAAAAATACGTTTCTATGAAAATTATTATTTTTTGTATGGCAACACTGAATTATTTTTTTACAAAATAAGAAAACTATTAATACCTATAAACGCCTCATTCATTACAACGACGTCAAATGATGCCAACCCACTCAAAATTAAATATTCGTTGCAATAAATACCTTTGTATGAAAATGTATTTTTTATGTATGGCAACACTAACATTAAATATTTTTCCTATAACCACCATGTTGAATCAAGCAATTTGACCATACATTATTATCACCCCCACGGTTCAAATCTAACCTAACCTATCTGCATTTTTCTGGCAGCGGTTCTGATGTGGGAGATCACAGTTCAACCCTAACCTAACCTACCTGCACTTTCTAGCAGAGGTTCGGTTTTTTCTGGCTGTGGTTTGGTTTTGTGAAGTCAAAGTTCAAAACTAACCTAGCCAAAAGTACCTTCACTTTTCTGGCAGAGAGTCGTATTTGTGGGATCACAGTTCACTAACGTGAACCTCCTGCATTTTCTAGCAGCAGTTCGGGTTTTCGATGGTACGGTTCAAACCTAACCTAACATACCTACCTATACTTTTCTGACAGCTCTGTTAGATTTTGCAAGGTCGTCGTCAAGGCTATAAAATCCTAACTTCCTTATACCCACTCAAAAGTTGCTAACAGAAAAAAGTCAACTCGAAATTTTTAGAACGTTTTACAATATGGCCGCAGGACCCCATTGCGGCCATCTTGTTGAATAAAAAACCGATCCCAAGTGGCAAAATTGAGGATATATACAAGCCAATCGAAAAAAGTCTAAACCCGCAGACACCTCGAAAATTCCAAAAATTCATTTTAAAATATTTTGGCTGTCATGATGTTTTTCCAACTTTTTTAAATTTAATCGTAATAGTCTACCCAAAATTATCCGAAAATGACACCAATCGTGGATAAATGCGCTAATGAAAAAAAGTTAGCAATGTCAACTCGTCGGCCATCTTGTTTTTTAAATTTTTTGCAATTTTATCGTAGCAGTAGTCCTAAAATTTACCGAAAACGACACCAATCTTGGGTAGGTGCGATAAAAAAAAGTTGATAATCGCAGTTCGGGCGCCATTTTGAATTTCTCAAACTTTATATTTTTCCCATAGTCACTATACTAAATCAAGCAATTTTTCCATACATTATTATTACCTCTCACCAATACATTTGGCTGTGCTGTACGAAATGTGAGAAAATTGGAAAAAAAAATCCTGGCGCCAGTGTTGCCAGTTTTTTCTGATGAAAATGATCAAATGTCATTACGACGACAACCGCAACAAATCGTCTAGGGTGATTTTTTTAATCAAAAATAGTTCTCCTTCTACTTTTCAACTTTTTGAAAGAAAAGTCCAAAAAAATGTATGGACAAGGCAAAAAAAAACTGAACCTGGCAACACTCCCAACTGAGTCCTACAACCGCCAAAAACAAAGCAATCTGCCCAAATGTTGCCAACCTTGTAGTATTTCAACTCGAAAAACGCGATTTTCAGAGCTTTTTAAATTAAAGCCACACCGGGGTCCGCCATTTTGTTTAAAAAAAAATCGTAATTGGCAAAATTGAGAATATGTATATCCAAGCAAATCGAAAAAAAAGTGAACGAAAAGGACAAAAACCATTTCAACACGACCCTACAAAGACACCTCGAAAATTCCAAAAATTCTTTTTCAAATATCTCTGCGGCCATCTTGTTTTTCCAACTTTTGCCAATTTTATCATAACACTCGCCCTAAAATTATCCGAAAACGACACCAATCTTGGGTAAGCGCCCTAATAAAAAAAAAGTTGACCAAGTCGGCTCGGCCGCCATCTTGAATTTTGGACATGTCATATTTTTCCCATAAACACGGATGCAAACCGACAACATCCCTCATACATGACATTCACCCCCACCGCTCCTTCGGGCGCTCTATTCAAATTTTCGTAAAACAAAAAATACTGGGCGCCATTGTCGCAAGTTGCCATCGACGAAAATGATCAAATGTCATTACGACATTGCCAGCCGACATTCTCATGCGATTTTTAATCAAAAATATTTCGCCTTCTACTTTTCACATTTTTTAATGAAAAGTAGAAAAAAATGTATGACCGGAAAAAAAAACTCAACCTGGCAACACTCGCAGCCAAGCTCCACAATCGCCTGATACAAAGTGACCCACTCAAATGTTGCTAACGTAAGAAAAAATCGCCTAAAAAAATGCCAATTTTCGTTGATTTTACAAAATGGCCGCCACGGATTCCGCCATCTTGTTGAAAAAAAAAAAACAATCGTTGACGACAAAGTTGAGGACATACCTAAGCCCATAGAGAAAAAATATCGAAAAAAAAACAAAAAATCACCACGCCGCGATCCCGCAGACACCTCGAAAAATGAAAAATTTCAAACGCAAATATCTCGGCGGCCATCTTGTTTTTCCAATTTTTCACAACGTAATCGCAAACAACGTGCCAAAGTTATCCGAAAGCGACACCGATATCGGATATAGAGCGGAAAACGATAATCTCAAACATCCCAACTCGGCCGCTATCTTGGATTTTTGAAATGTCAGATTTTGCTCCGCCTTTTCGACCCCTTCATGGAGAACAATTGCGTCATTCAGTGGTAGGTTGATTGTGGGATTAGGTAAAAGCTGTGTTTAAATTGTTCGATACAAGGTCACTCCGTGAGCCACTGCTGAGGCGGCCCCCTATAAGAAGCTCCAAAGGGGGGCGAATGTAACGGACCATGTACGTACCAAAAATACGTTTGTATGAAAATTATTACTTTTTGTATGGCAACACTGAATTATTTTTTTACAAAATAAGAAAACTATTAATACCTATAAACGCCTCATTCATTACAACGACGTCAAATGATGCCAACCCACTCAAAATTAAATATTCTTTGCAATAAATACCTTTGTATGAAAATGTATTTTTTATGTATGGCAACACTAACATTAAATATTTTTCCTATAACCACCATGTTGAATCAAGCAATTTGACCATACATTATTATCACCCCCTACCAATACTTTTGGCTGAGCTATTCGAAATGTGTGAAAATAGAAAAAAAAATCCTGACGCCCGTGTTGCCAGTTTATTCGGACAAAAATAATCAAATGTCATTACTACAACTGCGATAAATCGTTTTGACTATTTTTTTAATCAAAAATGTTTCTCCTTCTACTTTTCATATTTTTGAATGAAAAGTCCAAAAAAATGTATGGACAAGGAAAAAATCAACCAAACCTGGCAACACTGAAAATCAAGTCCTACAACCGCCAAAAACAAAGTGATCCGCTAAAATGTTGCCAACCTAAAAATATCTCACCTCGAAAAATGCAATTTTTCGCACATTTCACTAAATGTCAGCCATGGGGTCCGCCATCTTGTCGAAAAAAAAAACAATCCTTGACAACAAAATTGAGGATGAACCCGAGCCCATAGATAAAAAATATCGAAAAAATAACAAAAAAATCACCGCAATGCGACCTCGCAAAGACACCTCGAAAAATGATAAATTTCAAACACAAATATCTCGGCGGCCATCTTGTTTTTCCAACTTTTTTTAATTTCATCGTAGCAGTCGCCCTAAAATTGACCGAAAACGATACCAATATTGGGTAGACGCGATAACAAAAAAAAAGTTGATAATCGCGTTCGGGCGCCATTTTGAATTTTTCAAACTTCATATTTTTCCCATAGTCACCATACTGAATCAAGCAATTGTTCCATACATTATTATTACCTCTCACCAATACATTTGGCTGTGCTATACGAAATGTGAGAAAAGTGAAAAAAAAAATCCTGGCGCCAGTGTTGCCAGTTTTTTCTGATGAAAATGATCAAATGTCATTACGACGACCGCAACAAATCGTCCAGGGTGATTTTTTCATCAAAAATGTTTCTCCTTCTACTTTTCAACTTTTTGAATGAAAAGTCCAAAAAAATGTATGGACAAGGAAAAAAAAACTGAACCTGGCAACACTCTCGACTGAGCCCTACAACCGCCATAAACAACAAAATCTGCTCAAATGTTGCCAACCTCGTAGTATTTCAACTCGAAAAACGCGATTTTCAGAGCTTTTTACATTAAGGCCTCCACGGGGTCCGCCATTTTGTTGAAAAAAAAAAACAATCCAAATTGGCAAAATTGAGAATATATCCAAGCAGATCGAAAAAAAAAGTCAAAGAAAAGGACAAAAACCATCACATCACGACCCTGCAAAGACACCTCGAAAATTCCAAAAATTCAATTTCAAATATCTCGGCGGCCATCTTGTTTTTCCAACTTTTTCCAATTTCATCATAGCACTCGTCCAAAAATTATCCAAAAACGACACCAATCTTGGGTAAGCGCCCTGATAAAAAGAAAAGTTGGCCAAGTCAGCTCGGCCGCCATCTTGAATTTTGGACATGTCAGATTTTTCCCATAGACACGGATGCAAATCGACAACATCTCTCATATATGACATTCAACCCCCATCGCTCCTTCGGGCGCTCTAATCGAATTTTCGTAAAACAAAAAAAAAAATCCGGGCGCCATTTTCGCAAGTTGCCATCGACAAAAATAGTCAAATGTCATTACGACATTGCCAGCCGACATTCTCACGCGATTTTTTAATCAAAAATATTTCTCCTTCTACTTTTCACATTTTTGAATGAAAAGTCGAAAAAAATGTATGAGCGAAAAAAAAAAAAACTCAACCTGGCAACACTCGCAGCCGAGCTCCACAATCGCCTTGTACAAAGTGACCCGCTCAAATGTTGCCAACGGAAGAAAAAGTTGCCTCGAAAAATGCCAATTTTCGTTGATTTCACACAATGGCCGCCAGGGAGTCCGCCATCTTGTTGAAAAAAAAAAAAAATCCTTGACCACAAAATTGAGGACATACCCGAGCTCATAGAGAAAAAATATCGAAAAAAAAATAAAAAAATCACCACGCCGCGACCCCGCAGAGACACCTCGAAAAATGAAAATTTTCAAACGCAAATATCTCGGCGGCCATCTTGTTTTTTCAATTTTAGACAACGTAATCGCAAAGAACGCGCTCAAGTTATCCGAAAACGACACCGATATCGCGTATAGAGCGGAAAACGAAAAAGTCAATCATCCCAACTCGGCCGCCATCTTGGATATTTGAAATGTCAGATTTTTCCCATAGACACGGGGGGGAGAGATGGAAACTCGCCATAGACGACCCCCCGCCATCGGGACTCCTTCGGGGAGATCAATTGACCTTTCGGTGGGGGGCTTCCAGGATTATATAGTATAATAATAATAATGTTCGATACAAGGTCACTCCGTGAGCCACTGCTGAGGCGGCCCCCTATAAGAAGCTCCAAAGGGGGGCGAATGTAACGGACCATATACGTACCAAAAATACGTTTCTATGAAAATTATTATTTTTTGTATGGCAACACTGAATTATTTTTTTACAAAATAAGAAAAATATTAATACCTATAAACGCCTCATTCATTACAACGACGTCAAATGATGCCAACCCACTCAAAATTAAATATTCGTTGCAATAAATACCTTTGTACGAAAATGTATTTTTTATGTATGGCAACACTAACATTAAATATTTTTCCTATAACCACCATGTTGAATCAAGCAATTTGACCATACATTATTATCACCCCCTACCAATACTTTTGGCTGAGCTATTCGAAATGTGTGAAAATAGAAAAAAAAATCCTGTCGCCCGTGTTGCCAGTTTATTCGGACAAAAATAGTCAAATGTCATTACTACAACTGCGATAAATCGGTTTCAGTCATTTTTTAATCAAAAATATTTCTCCTTCTACTTTTCATATTTTTGAATGAAAAGTTCAAAAAAATGTATGGACAAGGCAAAAATCAACAAAACCTTGCAACACTGTAGATCAAGTTCTACAACCGCCAAAAACAAAGTGACCCGCTCAAATGTTGCCAACCTCAAAATATCTCACCTCGAAAAATGCATTTTTTCGCACATTTCACTAAATGTCAACCACGGGGACCGCCATCTTATCGAAAAAAAAAAAACAATCTTTGACATCATAATTGAGGATACACCCGAGCCGATAGACAAAAAATATCGAAAAAACAACAAAAAAATCACCGCGCTGCGACCCGGCAAAGACACCTCGAAAAATGAAAAATTTCAAACACAAATATCTCGGCGGCCATCTTGTTTTTCCAACTTTTTTAAATTTTATCGTAGCAGTCGTCTTAAAATTGACCGAAAACGACACCAATATTGGGTAGGTGCGATAACAAAAAAAAAAAATGATAATCGCAGTTCGGGCGCCATTTTGAATTTTTCAAACTTCATATTTTTCCCATAGTCACCATACCGAATCAAGCAATTGTTCCATACATTATTATTACCTCTCACCAATACATTTGGCTGTGCTATACGAAATGTGAGAAAAGTGAAAAAAAAAATCCTGGCGCCAGTGTTGCCAGTTTTTTCTGATGAAAATGATCAAATGTCATTACGACGACCGCACCAAATCGTCTTGAGTGATTTTTTCATCAAAAATGTTTCTCCTTCTACTTTTCAACTTTTTGAATGAAAAGTCCAAAAAAATGTATGGACAAGGCAAAAAAAAACTGAACCTGGCAACACTCTCGACTGAGCCCTACAACCGCCATAAACAACAAAATCTGCTCAAATGTTGCCAACCTCGTAGTATTTCAACTCGAAAAACGCGATTTTCAGAGCTTTTTACATTAAGGCCTCCACGGGGTCCGCCATTTTGTTGAAAAAAAAAAACAATCCAAATTGGCAAAATTGAGAATATATCCAAGCAGATCGAAAAAAAAAAGTCAAAGAAAAGGACAAAAACCATCACATCACGACCCTGCAAAGACACCTCGAAAATTCCAAAAATTCAATTTCAAATATCTCGGCGGCCATCTTGTTTTTCCAACTTTTTCCAATTTCATCATAGCACTCGTCCAAAAATTATCCAAAAACGACACCAATCTTGGGTAAGCGCCCTGATAAAAAGAAAAGTTGGCCAAGTCAGCTCGGCCGCCATCTTGAATTTTGGACATGTCAGATTTTTCCCATAGACACGGATGCAAATCGACAACATCTCTCATATATGACATTCAACCCCCATCGCTCCTTCGGGCGCTCTAATCGAATTTTCGTAAAACAAAAAAAAAAATCCGGGCGCCATTTTCGCAAGTTGCCATCGACAAAAATAGTCAAATGTCATTACGACATTGCCAGCCGACATTCTCACGCGATTTTTTAATCAAAAATATTTCTCCTTCTACTTTTCACATTTTTGAATGAAAAGTCCAAAAAAATGTATGAGCGAAAAAAAAAAACTCAGCCTGGCAACACTCGCAACCGAGCTCCACAATCGCCTTATACAAAGTGACCCGCTCAAATGTTGCCAACGGAAGAAAAATTCGCCTGGAAAAATGCCAATTTTCGTTGATTTTACAAAATGGCCGCCAGGGAGTCCGCCATCTTGTTGAAAAAAAAAAAAAACACTTGACCACAAAATTGAGGACATACCCGAGCTCATAGAGAAAAAATATCGAAAAAAAAACGAGAAAATCACCACGCCGCGACCCCGCAGAGACACCTCGAAAAATGAAAATTTTCAAACGCAAATATCTCGGCGGCCATCTTGTTTTTCCAATTCTACACAACGTAATCGCAAAGAGCGTACTCAAGTTATCCGAAAACGATACCGATATCGGGTATAGAGCGGATAACGAAAAACTCAATGATCCCAACTCGGCCGCCATCTTGGATTTTTGAAATGTCAGATTTTTCCCATAGACACGGGGGGGAGAGATGGAAACTCGCCATAGACCACCCACCGCCATCGGGACTCCTTCGGGGAGATCAATTGACCCTTCGGTGGGGGGCTTCCAGGATTATATAGTATAATTACTTATGTACGCTAACGCTCTAACTCAACGATTGACTAAATATTATGGCATAAATAAAATCTTCATTCAAATACCTAAGCTAATAACTTTCGTACATAAGAATAGTTTCTATCTTCCAATTTGCATGACCGTCCTTCTACGTTTGATAAACTCAAGCAAAATAAACAAAGGTTATGAACCGACCGTTCTACAAAATTAACGTCCGATACGCGATTCACGCGGTTAAATTAAATTACTTTCGCTCGGATGCACTTTATTAATTCGAATGCTATGATCATCAATCAGAGTTTGATTATTGACGTTGGTTTTGTAACAATAACAGTGTGCCAGCGGGCGTGCTGGAAAAGAATGGGATGCACAAACACAGACCGTGTCAACGGCCGGGGCTCTTCGCCACCCTCCCCTTCCACACGCCTTTATAGGGCTACCAAGTTTTTTTTCACCTCACTCGCTAGAAAGTGGTCGTTTTGCAGCTTGATATCCGAGCGCAAAAGTTGTTTTTATCCGCTAGCGTTGAAAGTGTTTTTGAAATTCGAACGACGCATGACGCCACTGGCACAATCAAAAAACAACGATACGTTCTGAAACGCAATTCGTCGTGAGAGTTTTATTAAAATAAAGGTTCAATTTACTTGATATCATCATTATTAAAATTATATTAATAATACACCGTTTCAGATGTATTTCATTATTTCACTATGTTTTATCACAAAAATACTTAAATATGTGTATATTTTAACTGTATTCAATGAATAATTGAATCTTGAAGTACGAGTAAGAGTGATTTGGAACGCAACCTCCGGAAAAAAAAACATTAAAAAATAAATTAAAAAAAAGTTTTAGATTGCTGGTTTTGTAATTTAGAATACCTATACGAAGTAATAAAGAAAATATGAGCGATTCTAGCGATGACGATACGAATTTAACTCCTCCAGAGTTAGCACAAACTGTACGTGACGCCGAACTAAGTCTTCTTCCCGAAAAATCGCGCGTGAGGTGAAAAATTTTGTGTTGCGCTCAGCAGCAAAGTCGTTTGCGGTCTCGTGCCTTGAAACCCTCGTTACACTCAGGATTCTATATTTGAACCACTCGCTTCGCTCGTGGTTCAACCCTAGAATCCTTCGTTCACTCGGGTCTCAATCACGCACTCACAGCAAACAACAACTTTGCAGCCTTGCATAACAAATAACTATTTCACAATTTATAATCTCGGAATAAATGTGTTTTTTGTGTCATAAAGATGGTCAGAGTAAAAATAAGTTGTAATTTCTGTGACTTATTAGACTCAAGATTAATATCTAATTTACAACGTCTTAAAGTCTTTGTTCAAATAAGAGAGCACTCTAGCAACACAATAAAAAGCTTCATTAAGTTTATATTTCGAGTAGATACATCAAATACCAGGTTAAAAACTCAATAAATACCGTGTTAATACTACATTTTTACGTCAAGAGATAAAAAGAGTCGTAACTGGCAACCCTAAAGTGTGCCCTGGCGCCGCGGGGAAGCGATTTCAAGGGTGGCTTGGCTACAATATTTCCTTCTCCGATAAGGAATTAAGGCCGCCAAGACACATCAGGAATAATAACTTTTATCACGCTCCGATTTAAATTAACCCCTGATGACTTTATTACGTTAATCGACTGTTTTTGTAGGTTTTTATAACGATAACATGTTATCTTTTCGTGCTTTGAACCGATTATAAATTTATATTTTAAATAAAGGTTAATAAATCAGAGAAAGAGAGAGAAAAAAATGGTCGAAGTCTCTATTTATGACAGAAGAAAAGTGATCGTTTTCTGCCTAACTCGACAGTCCAAATTTCTTTTCATATTATTTGACTGGACCCAAATTTAGCAAATATCCGATATGTACACGATATTACGTCACAAGTAACTTTATTATTAGGATCCAGCTTCGTTGTCTAAAGTTTCTCCGATAGAGCGTACCTGAGTATATTAGTCGCCATAGAAACATTCTCTTCATAAGGCTGATATATTGCTGAATTAATATAAAATGCGGTCTGTTCGCAAATCTCCGTCCCGTGACTTGAATAGAGAGACGTACGAGTACCTACCTCGTTATTGATCTCGGACGCTGCCTCCCTGGAAAATTAACTTATCGGTTTATTATTTACCTTTCGGATTCGGTTTATGTCTTATTTAACGGCTTTTCCATGAAAATCGCCTTTAAATTTTCGCCGTTGGGGCTATTTAGTTGGTAAATTATTCACGCTTAGCTCAGTTAGTTAGCGGTCTTATAATATAATTTAAGAAGATGAATATTTTTTTAAAGAAGTGGGCCGATAATGATTCGGGATGAACCAAATCAAAAGTAATATTTATTTGACCTCCGATTTGTGTCCTCAAGTATGTGCGTGATCGTCCAGCCAGTCAGCGGAAACGCGAAAGCAAGATATCTAGGGGGTGGGTGATATATCGGCACATTCACTGGGAAATATCGTCGAACGCACGCGATTTAAGTAACGTCCCCTGTACGCGAGATGCGGCCTCGCGGATCTATTCCCTTTGTGAAAAATGGCGACAGAGGAAACGGATCTGGAGATCACATTTCGAGATGACAAAGAGATGCTAACGATATTTCTATGCGCACCGAAGTATTTATTTGTCAATGTGATTTCAAAGTCGTGCAGTAAATAAAACAAATTACCAGCAGGTCGCCGCTTGCTCTGAATTATACAAGTACGGACATTTGAAGGCCTATGTTCAGCAGTAGATGTTTCAGCTTCATCGTAATGATGATAATTACTTAACTTCTTCAGTCGTGACTCATGGCACGTTTGGAACTTAGTTATACGCTAGCAACAGTTCTGTGCTTTGGTCGGTCAGAGAACATAAAATCTGTTCATTTGCGACCACTCGCTAACATAATACTAGGTACTCTCTAAAATTGAAAATTCTGTCGCGGCAGAAGTTCATGGTCTGTTGAACTTGTCACACTCGTAAAGTGCATTATTTGAACAATATAAAATAATTCGAGCGTCCCGCGTTCTAAAAGTGATATATAGGTATATAATGTGTATTTCTGGTTCCGCAATGCAGTGAATGCATGGGGTAGTGAGAATAGAGAGCGGTGGCGGCCGTTCCCTATCGGGACTAGTTCGTTTTACTACTTATACGCCTGCGGACTGCACTATAGGAGCTCGGCAGTCAACGCTACAGCTATGACACTGAGATAAGAATATAAAAGAATTCGCTCTCGGAAATTGCTACTAAACCGACGACATTCGTAGCATGGCAGCATGTCGCACTCTCACACACACCTTCATTTATGTGACGCTGGAAAAGATTCTTTGAGTGAATTTGAAATAGTGCATCTTATTTTTTTTTTAGGAATTACTACTTGTAACCGTTTTGAGTGCTTTGAGTGATTAGTAATTTACATTACTTTAATAAAGCTATAAATTAAAAACAACTTTTTAAAAACAAGCTTTTATTAAAGTACTCTTCTTCTTCTCTTTAAATAATGGCTTCTGTCTATGTGTAAGATAATTCCGCCAATGTCAAGTAATTGGCCTATAGGCCGAACAGTGTACGGTAATAATGATAAATGTACGGTATAAAAGATAGATCAAGTCATGTACTATTAATTCAATGTGTTTTTGTGTCTGCAGTCGGCACTCATTATATTAAAGTACTCGTCAAGACAGATCAAACGAGTCCAAACTCGATGAGGTTGTGTCGTTTAACTACCGAGTTCCTATGGCCTTCCGGTTCCATCATCAGATCAGCTCCATGTCATAATCATTTTGCATTGTCATCCGATTTACACATGCATGAAAAATTTCAGCTCAATTGGTTGGTAACCGGGAAGTGGATCAAATTTAACTTGCATTGCAAGATTTTATTACAGACAGACATACAGACAAACATCGGGACAAGTGAAGCTAAATAAAAGCTTGTAAAAAGAAAACATTTTAGTTATTTAAGTAAACAGTACAAAATGCCAGCAGGCATACCTGGTCTTAAGTAGATAAACTACGCTACCAGTACTACATAACCTGTTGAATTTACTTCTAAATCGTGATTTTGTTTACTTTCACAAAAACTCGTACATTGATTGGTTCGTAATAAAGGGAGACGGGCGGATGTTGCCGATTTAGCTGTAACAGCGACATAGCTTTCAAATTGATTGTTCTCGACACCAAAATCAATAGTAACGATTTTATTATTGTAGATAGAGGGTCGCGCCCTCAGCTGTATCTACGAGGGGCGTTCAAAATATTCTCGGTATTGATATCTTATAACCTCTTTTTGAATTTGTTTTGTTACTGGCTGGTAAGGTTCATTCTTTGACATTAAAAAAAAGTATAATTCAAACCGAGATGTTCTTTTGTTTTTCTGCAATTTCTGAACAAACACGAACACAATGAGTGAATTAACAATGTTAACGAAATTAGAACATCGTTCCGTAATAAAATTCTTGACGAAACAGGGTAAAAACCAAAAAACCATAAAAGAGGAAATGGATTGTGTTTACCGTGAGTCTGCTCCTTCTTTATCTACAATTCAAAAGTGGTCAAGCGAATTCAAACGTGGCAGGGAGAGTATTGAAGATGACCCTAGACCTGGCCGGCCTGTAGTAGCTACTTCACAAGAAAATATTGATCAGGTGGAAAACCTTATATTGGAAGATGGTCGAGTGAAGATAAAATCAATAGCTCAAGTAACCAATCTTTCTATTGGTACCGTACATGACATTATCCATGACCATCTTAATATGTCAAAGGTCAGTGCAAGATGGGTTCCGCGAATGCTGACTCGACTTCAAAAAGATGTGCGTGCAGCTTGCTGTTCCGATTTTATTGACCTGTGTGGTGAAAATCCTGATGAGGTGCTGCAAAAGATAGTTACTGGAGATGAAACCTGGGTTCATCATTATGACCCAGAGAGTAAACAGGAGTCCATGCAGTGGCACATTAAGGGTTCAGCTCATCCCAAGAAGTTCAAGGTCGTCCCTTCCGCTGGCAAGGTCATGGCAACAATATTTTGGGATTGTGAAGGAGTATTGTTGATCGATTATAAAGAAAAAGGTGTAAATATCACGGGACAGTACTACGCGAATATTCTACATTAATTAAGGGACGCAATAAAAGAAAAAAGGCGAGGAAAGTTGTCTAAAGGTATTCTGCTTCTGCATGACAACGCCCCTGTCCATACTGCTCATATTGCCAAGGCAGCTATTGCTGAATGTGGGTTCGGAACTATAACTCATCCACCGTATAGTCCGGACTTAGCCCCCAGCGACTTCTTTTTGTTCCCCAATCTCAAAAAGGATCTGCGTGGAAATCGATTTTTTGACGATGAGGCGTTGAAGGCGGCAGTAGAGGAGTACTTTTATACCAAGGATAAAAAATATTTTTATGAGGGATTAAAAAAAATAATTGATCGATCTTTTAAGTGTATTAACATAGGGGGGGAGTATATTGAAAAATAAAAAATATCAAACTGTTCATACTTGTTTGTTTTCATTCCAATACCGAGAATATTTTGAACGCCCCTCGTAAGTAGGAATAAGTTCGTCCGGGGCATAACAAGATTTATTTTAATAACATTTGGTATCTCTGTAATCTTTGTTTTTGTTTACGAGTGACTGTTTCAGGTAATAAAATATTGCCTATGCGGCGAGAAAAACAAGACATTAGAGTCAATTTATACATTGTCACAACAACGACCAATTTTAGAACCTCCATTTTACAATAAAATATGCCAATATTGTACCGACTTGTACCCATTGACTGTCTTTCGGTTCTACCTAATTCCTATGCCCTTCTTAGTAATCTAAAAATACCTTATGGTTATAAGTGAACATTTTCTTTATATTCGGTACTATGCAAAAAATAATTTCTTATACTTCCGTTTAGGCGGGGTGTAGCTGATTCAGCTATGGGAAAGCTCATTTTAGCTATTTTTAACCGCGTTGAACTGTTGACCTCGGATCCTTCAATTTTATGTGTCTTAGATGATGATTTTAAATATAAATCCTTATTGAATTGTATTAGATTCTTTGCAACTGTATTCTAAAATTTATTACTATTAAACTGCACGAATCGCTCATGTGCCGCACGGACGGCCTTACGGTTCCTCTTTCTTAACTCAACTCATAACACTTAGGGCATAGGTGTTCCGTAATATCTACTTAAGATAATTAGTATTCCACTCCTAGGTAACTTAAATAATAATGGCCTCGTTATTTAGCGGGGGACACATTAACGACGAAAACCCAAATGCTTCAGGCATTCTCGCACATTTGCGCAGTGAACGTACGCGTACAGTATAATATAACAGCATTAAGGCGCTTTCACACTCACAGTGAGGCGTCCGGGTCCATCCTAATATATGCACCCGTGGGCTCGCGAGGGACTACGTTTAACCCAAAGCCAACAATTCACGAAGACGACAACAAGGCTGGACACAAATTAATATCAACCACAATTTACACTGCAATAAATGAAGAACAGCGACAGCGTCATGCTTTGCTACGTATTTTATAAGCTGTCTGAGCTCTGATGGGACGGAGAAAAAATAATGTCGGTCCATAATGAAGCTATTGTATTTCAGTTTCATAGAACGTTATTTTGGGAAATTTAATAAGAAAAGTCTACGCTACTTGCAGCAGCGAACCTTCCCGGCTATGATCAAAGAGCTTGACAATTTTCATCAAACTTCAGGTATTTCGCCTATGTTAGGATACAATTTTGATGGCGTGCGGGTTTGAAAGTGGTTAACTCGCGGAGTGGCTAGTTTGTTGCATTTTGAGGGCCCGTGTTATGAAGCAGCAACATCTGTTTTCCGGGCCGAGTACGTAAGTGAATAATGGAGTTTCCTCGAGCGGTAGTGCGCTAATAGCTTGTTTGCGTGGTAGAGTTTTAATTGGCCGCCATTGTTGTCTCGCTGACCCGATGTTAGTATTTGTTTAGACTCTCAGATTGCAGCTTAAGCCCTTCGCGGATCGTTTAGTATACTATGACTTATTGGCAACCTCTTTAATAAACAAATTAACACGTACACATGGGTGACACTCACAAAAATGTGCCGTCACACACTGGAACTTGTAGGGCACGATGGTTTGTCTATTAATGAATATACACAAATATATGTACGAATATGGTCAATAGTAAGAAAACCCAACCAGACAATGTTAGTACTTACAAGATTTTTTTGCAGAGAAGGTTGTAATGAAGACTTTGTAAAAGTTAACATGAAAATTTAACTAGAAAAGTTACTTAATTGGTTTTCATGGAAATTATTACGAAGCATGCAAGTTGCAGTGTACAATCACGTAATTCCTACAACGAGGTCGCTTATTTTAACTTTTCTGCAAGATTTACTATACTATTTAAGTGCTGCTGCTTGCAGCTCATTCCCTAGACAGTTGTTCTGCTGCAATTTGAATCCTATATAAACAACCTTGTGTACAGTATTAGTAATGCAGTACGTGCTTTATTTAATTAAAACTATTTGCTGAACATGGTCCCGGGCGTTAAACTAATGGGGTTGTTACTCAAACCTTAGATCTCAAACCTTTCATTCGGTTCATTACGAAAAGGCATGTCATTCGACATTATGCTCAAATGTATATGTCTATAAGCCGTGGTGGCCTATTAGTTCGACCTCTGCCTTGCATGCAGATGGTCGGGGATTCGTTCGTGCTGTGATGGAAAGCATTTCTCACTGTGAAAAGGCAGCGAGCGCGTCTGCTTTTCAGAAGCCAGAGCTCTTGTTTACGCGTTTGTTCCGCTACAGCCGTTTTATAACGTCCGCTTTGTCCTCCGAAGTTTTCCGCCTATGTATAAAACCCTTTTACTGCCTTATCACACAGTCAGCGCAAAATAAACATGCGTTCTATCTCATCATTTCAACATTGAAAAATTTTCTGCACAAAATTATTCATTACGAAATACCCATTTAAATCGTCGTTATGAATGCTTTCAAATATCCGTGGAGCGCGTTTCCCCAGAAGGGTTATAAAAAATGGGGAGTGATCTCGAAGAGGGAAGATTTCTGGAATTGTAACCCTCAGTCTCGTTGCACGCGTCCGCGCAAAATACCCTTTTGAGACGATTGCGAGGGCTGAGTTTTATAAAATGTTTCAGGCAGATGATACCTACAATCGCACCACTCACATGTGTTTTTGGGGGAATTGAAAAAAAAAATGGTACGGTAGCGTGGAAAGGACTGGTTGAAGTTGACTGTTCGCTGATCATTCACACGATGGACCGAGGATTGTCTGCGTGCAATAAACTAGACTTGAAATAAATAGTTTGTAATGATAGTAACTAGTCACTAGACGGTGAAGCCTGCCCGGCCGTAACACAGTTCATACTAGTACGGCGAGCAGAGTACGCTAGTCTAATAGACAGTAAGAGCTTGTTTTGTAATAAGCTTCTAAGTCTGCCTTATAAATAATTTTGATTTCATTTGATTGTAGTAACAAATAAATTCTATTAAAATAGATAACCTAATTAATGTTCAATGCTAGAGTTATCAGACCTGAAATAAATAGTTTGTAATGATAGTAACTAGTCGAGGTGAGCCTACATAAAAGAAGTCAAAAAGCAAATAAATTCTATTAAAATAGATAAGGTAATTAATGTTAAGTGCTGGAGTTATCAGACCTGAAAAAATAGTTTGTAATGATAGTAACTAGTCGAGGTGAGCCTACATAAAAGAAGTCCAAAAGTAAATAAATTCTATTAAAATAGATAACCTAAGTAATGTTTAATTTTTTTGATGCTCGAGTTTCAGCTTTTACATTTCATTCTTGTCATATTCATTTCGTGTTTCATTTTCTTCTTAAACCTACGGCCGTACAAGGAAAATTGGCACCAAACCAAAGCCTTAGCAACCCACGACACGAGGTAGGTAGAAATGTGAAAAACACCGTCCCGTGGTGGCCTTAAACGTCAGTTTAGTACGATATATCAGTTAAAGTTGAAGTAATACGAATAAGAAACTTTTCTCCAAGTAAAGCTAACGCAAACGTTTTCTCGTGCCAGCTAGGGTTGGCAGAATTGTTAAGTGTAACATATTGCATGACATTCGTTTACGGTCGCGCAACTTTCTGAGAAATGCACCTCGCTTGAGCTGAACCGCTTTACATCGGTTACCGGTGGTTAGAGGATTTCATTCGGTTATCGCAAACCGATGTGTTACGAGCTTAGCAGCCCTGAGTATGGGATGGGTCGTGCTCTGAAGATAGCTGATGAGTTTAGGAACTTGCTCTTTACAAGTTCCGAGCAGCTCGCTTCCACAGAGGGCGTGTTCGGAACGCTAAGCGGTACGTGTGCCGGACAAACTTATTCTTCTTCGATACTTTCAATAATATCGAATACATCTCAGAAATTAAATTTGTTTTCGGTTGCTGACCGAGTTAGTCTGACGTTGATTCTAATTTAGATTGTATGAGTAATCTCGGTTTCACATTACATCCTCGTGAAATCACCCTCGCCTTAATCCCGGGGTGGCCAGAATTACACCGAACGTTAACTGTTGCGGCGGAGGGCTCAACACGACCCCTGACCACGAAAATACCGCTACCTATTTAATAAAATTAACATGCATGGTATACCGATAAGGCAATACATAAATCATCATCATCATCCATCATCATCATTTCAGCCGGTAGACGTCCACTGCTGGACATAGGCCTCCCCCAAGGCGCGCCACTCAAACCGTTCCTGTGCCACTCGCATCCAGCGTTTGTCGGCCCGGTGAACTTCGTCCAGACTAACATATGGCAATTTGTTTTAATATAGATAACTTGAGTAGGCAGATATATGTATTTCAGCCTTCCAATTATTATGAAATCAACCTCAATACGTATTCGATTATTTAATACGTATTTCATGTGTACCTTACTGATACTTATTCATAACAAAACACACCCTCAGTTTATGTACATTGTACACAAAGAACAGAAAATTGCTTAAATGCTGTATTAAAAAATACAGCAGTGTTTCTCCAAACGTTTTTTTATAATGTTTACGTTGTTTCGAGAGATCCATTATACTTCTTGTTTCGTTGTTTCGTTTATTGCAAAAACGAAAAAGTAGGCGTTAATATGAACATTGCCCGAAGATTAATATAATTTCCGCCTACATAGAACGCAACGGACCATAAACACAAGATACCTATGTACATTTTTAATTAATGTTGTATCAACAGGATAATTAGGTATACAGTAGCTCTCTTACAATTAATTTCCAAGAACTCTAATAAAACTAGAGCGTTAGTATAACATAATATTAGATGTTAAGTTTCATTTCTTTGGTTATTAATTATCAAATTCGATCAATATCTAATAATCATTACGATAAGTAGAAGTTGAATGCATTGATTTGAGCGTATGTACCAAAAAAGGTAACACCAGTTGGCATATCCCAGAAAGTTGTTTCTTTCAATCAATCAATCAATCAATTTATTTATTTTGTCAAGACATAGGTGTTAAAGGTGTTACAGTACAATGTTATAGAATTATGCTTAGCCCTCAGGCATACAAAATATTCTTAAAAACTATCCAGCAGCATGCAATAAATACACACATCTTTTTAATCAATAATGATCGTCGAAGAATTCATTTAGTGAACAATATGCCTTTTTTCTTCCGATGGCATTCTTATACTAATTGAGTTTTCTGAAATCTATTTAATGTGTCAGAAACTCTAATGAAAGCAGAATCGTTCGCGCCTGAAATGTTGGTTTAAGGAAAACACTAGCGTACTTAATTCATATATAACAAGCGAGGATACTGAGAAGTGAAAACGTTGAAGACGGCGGGCCGCGCCGGCCGAGACGGTTGTATCGATCGAGCGCAGCGAGGGCGCGTACTTTTGCATTCAAGCCCTCGCCAGACAAATTACCTGACTTTTGTTACTATTTGAATTGTTACCAAGAATATTAATTGCCCAAGTTTTCATGGGGTGTTTTAAGAAAACCACAATCGGACTCATTTTAACATTAATTTATGATCTTCATAGAAATACTTATAGTTAAACATGTACAGTGCACAAACACAGGCTATGTCGTCAGCACAGCCTAACATGCAGTAAATACACCACAATTCGAGCTAATTACTCGGAACGGCTTCATTAAGAGAAGGACCTGTGTCGATACGTGACTGGAAATTTTCCGTAATTCAAACACGGACGCTGTTATGTAAAGCCGGTAAATTTTTTCCATAACCGAATTACGTTGGGGCATTTTTGTGTGAAAGGTCAGATACAGCGTGTATCGGAAGTACGCGCATTGTTCAGATCGCATGTGCTCGTTCGATGTTAGTGTGGGTTAAAAATAGTGTGCGCCGGACATTGAACCGGCGGCGGACATCGGAGTAATGGAAGTGTCCCGCGAGTTTTCGCGACCGATCCAATTTCCCACATTTCGAAACTTCAAAGACATCTCGGCTGATTGATGCTTATCAAAACTTCCCACGAGCTTCGTTCGTGTTGTGCTCCAATTTAAATGTAATAATTTTAAGAATTAAGTGGGGGCATTTTTCAAGAAATTATATAAGTCGTTACTTATATAAGTAACTAAAGAAAAATGAAATGTCGCAGCATATTTTTTTTTAATCGATCTCAAGTAAGTTATAGCAACATTTTCTTTTATTTTCAACCGTTATAAAAAAGTTCAAGCGGTCTTTAGACTGCATAAAAGAACTGTAATAAGCATTTAAAGCCTACCGCCGGTTATTGGCTGCACTTTGTGTAATGAACGGCTACTGCTCTCGCACCGTGGGCGAGGCTGTACCTACTTATATCATTATTCGTCGTCCTGTGTCATTAGTGCCCCGTGTGCAGTGAGCACGTGCTGTAACGAACGACCTAACGACAGGTGTTCATATTGAACGCTTTATAGCCTGCTTACGGTACAGCTCGACACAACTAATATGGCGTGCTGCGTCGCCCTTGTGCCTTTGAAAAAAGACTCCATAACTGCTTAATCCGTGCGCCGTATTATCGTACGTACAGCCCCATCTATTAACATTTTTATGGACATTTCAGAAGCTACTTAGTCGTATGTATAAACCTGCCATGTATGTGTTACTTAGAGCTAAAAGCTTTGAAAGCACCAGCTGAGTCGCGTTAAAAGTTAATTTAAGGCGCTGACAAGACCTAAATTGACTTTATTTAAACGAAAACTATTTGATTTTCTAAGGCGTGTAAAATACATGTTAATATTCACTATATACTTACTTTAAAAAATTGCTATTTCGTAAGGATTTCATGAAATCGGTTGAAAAAGAATCGTGAAGTTACTTCTAATCCTATTGAAACGGTTCTATAAGTATAACGCAGATTTCTATATTTAAATATACTATTCCGTCATACTTATACCAAAAAATTTGCTAATTTATATTTTTCATGCAATGTGGGTTTTTTTAAAATCTTCATTGTTCTGATTTTCTACGTATATCGCCCACATGCCGCGGTTGTGCTTCTCGCTCCCTCCAATGCAAACAGACCTTGTCCGCTGAGACAGTTGCCTGCCTCGATTGCTCAAGCTCATTACATCTTGTCAGCGTCTTAAATTTATGAAGTAATCAAATAGAGTAAAATACTGAGTGTTTATACTAAAATGGACACATCAATCCATTCGTGAATATAATATTCCTTATCACTTGGGGCTGTAACTTCATCCCTTGCGTTGCTTGTGTCACTCTTCGAGTAGCGATTATCTTACAACGATACCCTTTTGTTGGCTCGTCCAATCACACTTGACGGGATTTTTCCGAGCTCGAGTTGAACTAATGCGGCTTTTGTTGGAAAGGTACGTATGATATACTGTATAATAAATATAATATGTATTTACCGTTTTGTTTGACGTGACGTGCGTAGGCCTGACCCATTGTCCAAACCATACTCTCAGCCCTTCAGTGCTAGCGTGGGTAGGTGTGTAAATAAACAAAACGTGACTGAATTTTTTTCTACCACTTCAAGTGGCATTTTTGTCAGCACTTTGTGATTTGTGATATTTAAGCAAAAATAAAGCACGACAAGACAGTGCAATTGCGATGAAGAGAATAATTTGAAAGAAATGTTTTGGTTTTATGTAAATGCGTTGATAAGGCATCCATTTTGTCACAACATTAATCAGTATGCACTCCAGGAAGTATAAATTTTAATCTATGACAAAATCCTATTACGCGGCATGATTTCGCACCCGAAGCTCGCCGCCGAAATGAAATTATCACAAATTTCCCTTCTAGTCCGTTTACAGTGGGACTTTGGGAAGCTGCTTAGTTATGCAATTGAATTGAAAATTTCCGGCGTTCATAGATTATGATTAATGATTTTGCCAATTTGCGTCGCCCGTTGTGTTCGTTTCGCGTCGACTCGACATCGGCAAATCTGTCAATTGCACGTCTTTTCAGTTATTCGAGTTTCATTGCGCGGCGCTCCGCCCTCGCGGCGAGGCCCCAGGCGGTGCTCGGAAAATTGGTCACCATATACCACTACGCCAGCCTTTGGAGGCAATTTAAAACTTCAAATTATATTTTGTAGACCTACTTCCACGACAAGGAGCACTTTCCTCATAATATGCCTAGGAGGTAACGATAAACCGATTGTTGGATTTTTATGCGCAAATTAAACATCGGAAGTCTAATAATAAATAAGCTTGCGAAATGTGCCTGTAAAAAGAGTCGAATAAAGGGATTCGTAAGCATAAAAAGAAAATTATAGGCCAGTAAGTACGTATAGCGCTTTATTGCTTCCTTGTGACGTGGGTTTTTTGTTTTAGAAATTTCATTTAAATTCAGCCTGATCTTTTCATTTGAAAAATACTGGAAATGTAATAATGTTAATGTGTCGAGCTCTGTTTTATGTTTAGTGAGATATGATTTAAACTCGGTCGTAAGTCACCTTGTTATTTATATATTTTTTTATACATACTGCCTCAATCACTTTCCTCCCATTATCCCATACAAATATACTTAACTAAAGTCAAACGAACCTTCCATGAAACTGAATCGATCTTCATTAGGTAGGTAAATGTTTGACCAAAAATTTCACCATGCCAAAGGTTTTACAAAGAAAGACAATCCATAAAAATACCAACCTACCAGTTAATATTGGTTAATATTGGTTAGAGTCCATCAGAGGAATTAATTTTTCTCTGTAATCAGAGAAAAATGAATTCCACTGATGGACTCGCCAATCTTGATCAGCGGTCATGGTTGAGATGCCTCTCAAGTGCATTCACCGTATTTCCCTGTAAATTAAGCGGTATAGTTTTCAAAGGTGATGGAAGCCCGTATCGGGCTAATGAAGCCCCGCACTGACTATTTAATTGCCCTATTACAGTACGGCCCGTATTCCAACACAACCCTCAAATGACCCAGCAAATTGACTGAAACACGCAATAGTTGGCTTTCATTAATCGATTGCAATATGTCATTTTTTGACGGAAGATAATCATCAGCTTAATAATAATAAAACTCTACCGTTACTGATTGACTGACATGTAACAACGCACAGCCGAAACTACTGATCATAGAGGGATAAAATTTGGCATGTTCATTGTAGGGGAGCACTAAAAAGGGATTTTCCGCAAGTCCCAAACTAACGGGAAAAAATGGAATTTAATATTTCAATGTTTCTGCTTATACGAAGCCGCGGGTAAGCTAGTCAGCTTATAAACATCAAACCTTCCAAACAATTTTGAAAGGATGCCTACACAGTATTTTTTGTCGGTATAATAAGATGACAGTGATAATTTAACACATCTAAATGCCGAGGCGTACGATTATCCTATTATTATAGCGTTTTACGAGCGAATATTTTGTCTTCCGCAATACACTAACACTACCTACTAACAGTTAGCACCATATTAATTAATGTCATTCGCGCTGAATCTAATTTTAGCGGCCATGTTTCTGCTCCGGTATTCGGAGCGCTCCATAATAATCGGGGAACAAATACCGCGCCTACTATGTTTTCGTTCACTGACCGTGCAATGCGCAATTTTGTACCACACCGTTAGTAATAGACAGTTAACAGGTTAGATTACCCACATCATTTATTTATACATATGTATACTAATAATAATAATATATTGGGATATTTCACACATATTGACTTAGCCCGAAACTAAGCGACCCTTGTATTTTGGGTGCTAGACAACGGTATAAATACTCATATAGATAAATACATATAAACACTAAACATCCATGACTCGAGTACAAACATTCGTGCTCATCACAAAAGGTACTGTGGGCATCGTCAACTTCGGAACCCTATACATTGCGCGTGTCGGACACGCACTTGGCCGTTTTTTTTTCATTTGGCTTCGGAACGGAACCTTAAATTAAATATTGTCACTTTAAGTTATATGTATATATTAGGCTAATAAAATCCTCCCAGAGAACAAAATAAGGGTATTTTTGGTAGAATACGAATGCTAAATTACTGCGACTTCAAACGAACTAACCAGGCTTATTTTTTTCTTTTCAGGTAAATATTCTTCTGGAGCAACAATAAATAGATGAATTTGGGTCTAAGTATTTTGATCATATGAGAGAAATCGTCACAATTTAAATGTACGAAAATATATTTTCTATTGCATTGCATTTTCTGGAATGAAAAGGTATTGAGTACCTAATTCTACTTTCAATATACCCGACTAAGTAAGTACCTCTAAAGATATCCAATTTAGATTCATCCAAATTTATGGTACCTGAATGGCTAAAGTCGAGCGGGATGCAGGCAATGCAAATGAGGTTTAAGATCTTTGTAGTTACGGCTGGTCATTGTTCAAAGAATCGGCACCAATTTCAGTTTGATTCAGCTACGTCCTTTGAATTAATACTATTATTATTATACTGAATTCTGCCCGCGACTTCGTACCCCATACCAAATTTTGTTGCAATCCGTTTTCAAGTTTCAGACGCGACTTCTACAGACTTATTATTAGTAGATATAGAGTAGAGATTAGCCTGTGGTGTCCCACTATTGGACAAAGGCCTCCCTCTTATTTTTCCACGCTTTTCTGTCTGCTGCTACATCCACCCAGTCGTCGCGGAAGGCATCTAGCTCGTCCCGCCATATCATTGCCTACCTACCGCGACGCCGACCGAACTCTATAAATCTTCTTTGAATAAAAATGCAATTGGTAAAGACTACTACTTAATATAAAAAAAAACAACCTTTTAGTTACAAAAATGTGTTACCTAAATACCTTCGATTTTATTTCTGTTGCTTACATTGGATGTCATATAAAACTTGATGTTGTGTCTATGAATAAAACTCGAAAAAAGTAGATCCACCCATACATATTTCTGATCAGTGTACTCCACATATCAACCCCTTTGGGGAATCAAATTATAACTTCTAGCCTTCCCAATCCTAGAACTGATTTGTAAGGAGATGAATTGTATAATAATTCATGCCGTACCCAGTTATTGATCGTTTAACGTTTCGTGTTTGTCATTTGCATTTGTTTTGGGAGCTCAATGTAGTCAATTCTGCCAGCCCGTTATTGTTAATTGTTTCTTTTCCCGACCAGTGTTGGCCGTGGTCGATAAAGTCAGAGCTGAAATTAGTTACCTTTTAATGTTTCACTGTTTTATTACTATATATACTTACATACTAAGTGCCCACTTAGATGGATTTATTTTATACGTCCAGGCAATGCGCGTTTCATATCACTGCCTCTCGCCTTCAATACAGGAGTTTAGAGCACCCCGTCTTACAAGTCTCCTGCTTTTAACTGTCATATAATGCACTTTAATGTTTCATTTTCACCAACTTCACTTTATTAACACAAAGTGAAGGACGCTAATTATTCGACTTAGTTATAAGTGTATAGGGTACCGCGCTTATTATTATTCATTCTGCTTATTACAGCTTTCAAATTCTAAGCAAACCCCATAAAATATCGACTATCCTATTTCTCATTACTTTGGTAAACGTTTGGCAGATTTAATCATTAATCAATTTCTAATTATGATTTATCGCTTGAGAAAGTTTCTTCAAAGTTTCATCAAGCAGAGTTGTGCAAAAACTCTATAACTTGGTAAAATCTGTTTAAATACACAAGTCTCGAATATTTCCAATGAACAATCGATCTGTCAAATTAAATTAACGAAATAAGATAGCTTGCTATAGACCGGCCGCACATTATAAAAAAAAAATCTGACAGAAAAAATTCTGATCTGAAAACTTCTGACATTGTGCGGGGCCTAATACAAAGTGTATAATTTTTCTGTCGGAAAGTTCTTATAATGTGCGGTCGGTCTTAAATTGAGCCTGCCTTGAAGACTGGCAGCCAAATTAAAATTCGTAACCAGAATAAAAAAAATATTTGATCGATTCACGTTTCATGAACTGCCCTACTTCTGTTAACTACCCTAACGATGATGATGCTATTTTAATGAATCCCGCATATGTACGGTGTCGGTAGTAAACGGATTGCCGAGTCGGCAGCTCTCTACGATAGGGTACCACGCGGAAAGCACGCGGCTGTAAACAGCGCATGCGCTAAGCGCATTCACTCCCCCCTTAGGCCTCTTCCCAACTCCTCGGTCACCCCACCCCACCTGCACGAGCACGGGCCCCCACCATGATATTAAAACCTACCGTATTTCACGACAACTGTCACTGCTCATGATAATTAAGCGTATAGCCACGTGAGAAATTTGAATTTATGAAAATTTTATCCGTGCCATATTGTATTTAGATTTGAATTGGACGCGCGACCGACAAACATAAGATATACGTTCAAACTTATTTCAAACTAGCTTCTGCCCGCGACTTTGTCCGCGTGGAATTCGGTTATCGCGTTCTCGCGGGAACTATGTGTTTTTCCGGAATAAAAAAGTAGCCTATGTCCTTTCTCGGGACTCCACCTGTCTTCATACCAAATTTCATCAAAACCGGTCCAGTAGATTTCACGTGATGCGCGGTCAAATAAACACACAAACAGATAAACAGACAAAAATTCTTAAAACTGTTGGAATGTGTTCTGTTATCGATTCTATGTATCCCCAGCCAACTTTTTTCTCTCCCATGTACAGACTTTCGACCCTCTTTAGCTTTATTATATTTATATATATATAGATTCATTTTATATTTAGGTTATTCTAGGATGGTAGCACAGAACATATTGTAGGATTATTTGTGTTGAAAATTGGCAAAGTTAAGCTTTTCAGTCCATTACTCATACTCTTAGCTGCTAAGGATTATACAAAAAGTATAGACGGAAAAAGCAGTTTTTGCACGAGTGTTCACCCTGACCAAAAAATTTCTTAATCCTCATAGTGTTCCTTTAGACTATTTTTACGGTTACTGCTGCTACTCGCTTCCTTACTTCGACGACCTTTTTCAAAATAATAATAAACAATCATATCGTATGCAATCCAGTAATCGAACTGATATCCAATATTATTTTAATAAAGTCTTTCACCTTGTTTGTAATAATCGTCATGAAGTGTGATTGATGTGAAACTCGTCTTAGGATCAGTTGCACCAAGCTTTCACACCTCGGATTACCTAAGAACTCGAGTGACTTTGATACAGCCAGAAACAAGGAAATGATGTAAACTAACAACCTTAGAAAAGCCCTCTATGTGAGCAATATTTAGGGGGAGCTTCAAATTTTCATACAGGCTACCTAGGCAGCAACATATCTATTATCGCATTTAAGAGGGTTTATCCTGAAAGTTGGCAACGTCGCATATAGCTGTCAAATGTTTCGCTGTTTTCGTTAATTTCTCAATATTACTGAATTAAAGAAGAAGTTATCATTCTATGGTTGAATGACGCGTCTCGTTTTACATTTGTTGGTTAAGCTTTCAAATGATAAGATTATTAAAACGCATGGAAAATGCGATGGAAAGTTTTCAAAAGATAGTACTTCCGTAATCCTAAACATTTCATGTTCCCAGGATAATTGTTGCAATCCATACCTACTTAAGGTTTTATTCAACCATAGAGCGACAATTCATATTTTCATTCAGTAATGTTCATAAATTAATGAAAATAATGAAATATTTGACAGCTATTTGCGACGTTGCCAGCTTTGGGAGTAAAGCGTAAGTACGCTGATTTGCATGAAGGTTGTCATTCTAGGTTTACCATTTCTATGATAGGTACAACTAACCGTAGTTAAGAGTGAACCCGCAGTCATTGGGTTGTAAGTAGACCTTAGGTATTTAGAATCCAGTTAACACTGCGCCGTATTTCGCACTTTAAGTTGGCAGAGGCAGATATTATCAATGGGAATTGGCGAGCCGCCAAACGGCATGAGGGCGGCCGCCTAGCTCCTACAACTATTTTCTGATAAGTTTGCCTAAGTAGTAGATTTTCCCTTAACGCATTCACTGCCACCGACGCATATGTGCGTTTTACTGACTTTGCCGCAGTGCCTTGAACGCACATGTGCGTTGCCATGTTCCATTAATGACAGATGTGGCACCTGGCGAAAGTTCGTAAAACAGAAGTGGCGGTGAATGCCTTAACCAACTTTGTAAAGTTAATCAGAAAATTAAAAGGATTAAATACTGAATCAAAAACTGAAGATCTGGAATTGAATCTATTATTCTTGTTTTGCGTTTCAGACGTATATAGGCCGCGTTATGTGCACAGGACCCATTTTTTCTCGTTCCCAACAAAACTAGAAAACGTATCATAGTTTTTTTTGATGCGCTAAATATTGCTCTAATAATCAGAATTATGTTTTTCAGTTATGAAACCAATAGAAAGAAAAAAATAACTAATATCACATACCCTTTCTCCATGTCCCAGAAGAAATGAAAAGCATAGTCTGTAATATATTCTTCGTAGGTGCCGTATAGTGAAATTACAAAAGTTAAAGTTTAAACTGAAGTAAATATTTTCAACTTTCCAACAACAGCTTGTAGATACATGTTGTACACATAAATTGTAATTTTTGGCGATGATCCAGTTTTCTGTACTATGTACGATGCACCCCTAGACGGCCATTTGCCTTTGTTGTCAAAGAAACTACATAATTCAGTTAGTTTTTTATTGTTTCTGTTCGGCATAAGTCTAGTAACAAATTAATTTATTATAGACTCATAGTCCGATGCGTATTTTTCTTTTGAGACAGTGATTCATCCAGTTACTATAATTACGAAATATTGATAAAAATTTAGGTACATAGTTTGTTCATAATCTAATACACACATAATAACCTCGATATGTTTGGCAATAGCTGATATTGTTACTTAATAAAAAAAAACATCAATTTTCTATAATGTAATTTGTTTGGTATTGAGTTATAAACGCATTATAAAACAGCTCGTCTCATTTCGCCTGAAATTTGACTAAAATTAACATGCACGGCCGTTGGCGTTAATTTAATCTCTTGTTGTACCTCTCGCTGGAAATAACTATTATTTCACTAGATAATTAAATAACGAGGTTTATTTGAGGTCAACGGACTACAGTACTCGGAGTGTGTCAAACTAGGCCCGAAACTAGAGCCGTTGTTATAGGATTACAGCAAACGCCGGATTTATATTGCGGATTTACGGAAATCCCGACGGACAGAAAGGATAACAGGATGTTAGACGCAATGTTTGATAATAGCGTTATTTGTACCCCGTGGCCGTGAGGTTGTTTTGTTTTATTACTTTAATGTTGCCGCTCGCTTCCAGTCCATTTGGCATAAATTGGACGGACGTGTTGTGGACGACTGGCGACCTTGTGGTCGTCTAATGAAAATGCACTCCACTTCTATTTTGTGACGTTTTCTCTCGTGAAATGTATATCTGTTAGTGTATAATGTAATCGTATTTTCTTTCTATGACACTGGCGTGAAAAGATTTTGATATCATTTCACTTTTCGATATAACTGAGTCAGTTTCCTGTTGCCAAAAGTGGTTCGAATCGCGCTAAGTACCTTACCTAGGTACAAACTGTGTGTAATGCCCGCTAACGTTACTTTGTGTATAAGCCTTACTAAGTTATTAATCTGGTGGTGGTTTACTAACGTAATTGTTTCTTTATTTTTCACGCAACTCAACAGTGGCACTAAAATGTAAGTATGCTACAATAAACATGTACCTATGTTACAAAATACTTATTACGAGGCTCTCTCTTAGTTAATGTATGTGTAAATAAATAGGTGCTTATCAGAGTTACCCTGGCCGTCTGGCGAAAATAACAAATTTCTTGATGGTTATACCGCTTCGCTGTCTATTTTTCACTTTATTTGAAGCTCTTACTAATGTAAGTTGTTGCTGCTGCTTTAAGCTCTAAATATATGCGCATAATTTCAAACATATTTAAATTCAATGAAAAAATCTCATTAGCATCATCATCATTTCAGCCGATAGACGTCCACTGCTGGACATAGGCCTCCCCCAAGGCGCGCCACTCAGACCGGTCCTGTGCCACTCGCATCCACCGCGTTCCCGCGACCTTTACAAGGTCGTCACTCCATCTTGTTGGAGGCCTACCGACAGCTCGTCTACCGGTTCGCGGACGTCACTCCAGGACTTTCTTGCCCCATCGGCCATCAGTCCTGCGAGCAATGTGCCCCGCCCACTGCCACTTAAGGTTCGCAATTCTTCGGGCTATGTCGGTGACCCCAGTTCTACTGCGGATATCCTCATTTCTGATTCTATCACGCAGAGAAACCCCCCCCCCCCCCGTTTCCCCATTTAGATGAAAAAATCTAAACGGGCGCTATTAGTCAAAAGTTTTGGTTGTAACCTTTACTTCGGTTTGTTGCTTCCGTGAATTTCAAATTACTCGTAGTCCCATTAATTACTTTGGCCCAAAAGCGGTTTACAAAGAAACCACGAATTTTCAAATGCCAAAAGAGTTAAAAATAGCATTAATTCTAAACGTAAAGACGCCTCCGTATTTCGCGTGGAACGATTCACGATAAGCGGAAATATCAGAGCTTTAGACAAAAGGGCGTATCTGTGGAATCCTTTCAAATAAAATACTCCCATGTGCCTTTGAACAATGTAGCTGAGCACTGCCCGGAAAAACGACAAAGGGAAAATTAACATAGTGTTCTCCGCCGGTACGCGCGCTTTAACAAAACCCGGTGTCAGCTTTTACTCCAATTTTTGAAAGGAAATTCTATAACGTCCCAAACGTTTTCATGTCACTGAGGTCCTTTGTCGCTTGCAGATTGCTTATGTGACGTCATAATTTCCTGTGGACGAAGTTTAGCGCTCACATGCTTGAGATGCTAACTAATATTTAACAGCTCTTTGTCTAGAACGCCAACTGTTCCGGATGCGCTCTCTAAATTAACATGTCAATTTACGCGAAGTTTTCCTTATCAAGAAAGAAAAGAGATTTACTTTGGAAATATAGGTTATCTCCAAGCACAAGTAATAAAATATACTTCAAACAATACTCTCATAGACTCAAAAGAATAATAATGCTGACACAAAAATCACAAAACGACTACTATATTAAGAACTCATCTAATGTATCTAAAGCAACTTGGAATGTTATTAACAAAACAAAAACTAGATATCCTAAAGAAAATATAACATTAATAAATTACAAAAATAATATATTTAACAAGTCCAAAGATATTGCTGAACAATTTAATACTCATTTCATCGAACAAACAAATATAAATAAATCTAAAAATAATAATTTGAAGTTGACATTTAATAACACGAATTCTTTATTTATGAAGCCCACTGACCCTCATGAGATCTTATTAATAATAAAGTCATTAAAAAACAGCAAAAGTACCGGAATTGATGAAATATCAACTCAAATAATTAAAAAGGTTAAACACATCATATCACCACTTCTTAGCTATATTGTAAACCAGTGCATCGAAGAAGGTTCATTTCCTGATAAACTTAAAGTAGCTATTATCAAACCTCTTTTTAAAAAAGGTGACAAAACAAATATGGATAGCTATAGACCAGTGGCATTGCTATCAGTGTTCTCAAAAATAATTGAAAAGGTCTTATATAATAATATAAATCAATATTTTGAAGGAAATAACTTATTCGCAAAAGAACAAAAAGGTTTCCGTAAAAGAAAAACTGTAAATATGGCTATTATAGATTTACTTCAAATGATAATGTTCAATATGGATAAAAAAATAACAGTCTGCGCCCTTTACATGGACATGACGAAGGCATTCGATTTTGTGGATCATCATACTTTGCTCCATAAACTCTATCACTATGGTATCCGCGGTAATGTTTTAGAACTAATAAAATCTTATATAATTGGACGTCAACAAATTGTACAGATTAACCAAATTTGCATAAAATCAAAATGTGAAGTCACTTACTCCTCTAAGTATAAAGCAATTAGATATGGTGTGCCTCAAGGAAGCGTGTTAGGTCCTTTGCTCTTTCTCATTTATATTAATGACCTTCCACAAGCTATCCACCACCCAATGGTTCTTTTTGCTGATGACAGCACCATTATATTTGCAGGTGAAAATATCAATATACAGGATTACCAAGAAGAAGTAAATAAGACATTGAAATTAATTGTTGAATGGTTAAATAATAATAATTTGCAAATAAATTTAGACAAGACTAAAATCATGTATTTTAAACAAAGAACAGACAGATTGACACCATTAAATATAACATATAATGATCATGCAATAGGCGAAACTGATACAACTAAATTCTTAGGCTTAACCATAGATAATAAATTGACATGGAAAAATGAAATTGATACTATATGTAAAAAACTGAATCAATTTTCGTATGCGTTGTACAGTATGGCTAAAATAGTAAATTCTTCAACAGTTCTTACGGCATATCATGCATTTGTAACCTCCACTCTTCGTTACGGAATAATTTTTTGGGGAAACTCTACGGACCGTATGATAGTATTTAAAGCACAGAAGAAATGTATAAGATCTGTTTGTAGAATCCCTCCAACCGAATCATGTAAACCATATTTTATTAAACTGAAAATATTAACTTTGACATGTCTCTATATATTTGAAATTGCTATGTATGTAAAAAATAATATGACTCAATTCCCTTTATTTAATAGTATTCGCAAACGTGGAAAAATCGGCCCTTGGTATTTTAAAACCGCTTTACTTGGGAAAAGTGTGTTTGGAATGTCCCATAAAATATACAACAAAATACCAAATGGAATTTCACAAATAGATGATGTAAGCATGTTCAAAAAACAACTTTTTGATTATCTTGTTAATAAGGCTTATTATTCACTAAATGAATTCTTCGACGACCATTATTGATTAAAAAGATGTGTGTTTATTGCATGCTGCTGTATAGTTTTAAGAATATTTTGTATGCCTGAGGGCTAAGCATAAGGATTCTATAACATTGTACTGTAACACCTTTAACACCTATGTCTTGACAAAATAAATAAATTGATTGATTGATTGATTGATTGATCAATTTCAGACATTCTTTATTCAGTCTCTAAATGCCCTACAGCCGTGAAGACGTTACACCTTACCGTCCTTTAGGATCGTGTCGTTTAAGGATCGTGTTCCTCACATAATATTTCACATTTCCAGACACCGACAACCAGCGGGTGATCATCCACGTAAAGGACGTCAACGACGAGCCCCCTTACTTCATCAACCGGCCACTGCCGATGCAGACTGTGGTGCAGCTGAACGCCGCCCCCAACACGCCGGTGTTCACGCTTCAGGCCCGAGATCCTGACACGGACCACAACATACACTACTTCATAGTGAGGGACAGGACCGGCGGGCGGTTTGAAGTCGACGAGCGGTCCGGCGTGGTCCGAACGCGGGGGACCGACCCGTTCCAGTTGGATATGGAATACGTGCTCTATGTGAAAGCTGAAGATCAGGTAAGTGCCTAATTCGACTTTGGTTATTTTTAACAATACATATTTCGAAAGCAAGTCAACAGGTTAAACTTTGTCAATGGAAATTTTGAATGAATGTCTCAAGACAAAGACAGAAACCAATATTTGAAATCCCGGCCAGGCGCTAATGCAACGCCATGAAAGGCTGCCGGTTTCCGAGTTTATTGTAGGATTGTCTGAATAGTTATATTTCAACTTAACACAATATTGAAGATGTATGTCTCTTTCGTGTTCGTCGTTTTTGTCCTTGTGCAGAAAGCTGTGAAAAATGTATGTTACAGAGAGATAGGCAAATTAATAATACAGATAATTGAATTACGATAATCCTACGAGTATAATACTGTAACCTCTCTGTACATATGATTTAATCATGCATACTACACAATTTGTTTGGCCGTGGGCAATAACGAAATTATAGGCCAATTTCGTTATTGCCCACGGCCTCAAAAATATTTGAATCAATTATGACATATAAACTCTATACATATTGTGAAAAATATAAAATATTTAATGATAGTCAAAATGGATTCCGAAAGAACCGGTCGACAGTGTTAGCAGTATATAAATATATTAAAAATGTACTTGATATTATAAATACTAAGAAATACGGTATAGGATTGTTGCTGGATATGAGCAAGGCCTATGACAGAGTCCGTCATGAAATTCTGCTAAAGAAGCTTTACGGCATCGGGATTCGAGGAATCACACATAAATGGTTTACGTCTTTTTTGCAGAATCGGAGGCAGTATGTTGAGATCGAAAACACGAACTTTCAGACTCGTTCAATACAAACTGTTAGATCAAACGGTATATGTACAAAAAACTCTATCCCCCAGGGAAGCGTACTAGGCTGCGTATTGTTCCTTATATATATAAACGACCTCCCTGGAGTTCTTGACGACCAAAACTGTGTCTTATTTGCTGACGACATTTCAGTACTTTTTCCATGTTCAGATGCAAATGAAGCAGAAAATAAATTAAACTTGATATTCCAAAACTTATCAACATGTCTAGACCAACTCAACCTAAAACTAAATGTTAAAAAAACAAAATTGATACAATTTCGACCCTACCAAAAGACCCCCCTAGAAATAAATTATGAATATAATAATGAAAAACTAGATAACGTAAATACAGCAACCCTTTTAGGCATTGAAATCGATTCGAATATAAATTGGAAACAACATATACAAACACTTATTACAAAAATTTCTAAATTTACGTATGCTTTATTACAATTGAAAAAAACAACTGATTTGAAAACGGCTCTATCGACCTACTATGCTTTTGTCCACTCGCGGCTGAGTTATGGGGTGATTTTGTGGGGAAATAGTACGGATTCAAGGGATGTTTTTGTTATGCAAAAGAAATGTCTTAGGATTCTTGCAAATATCGACCAACGAGACACATGTAAACCTTATTTTGTTAAGTATAAAGTCCTTACATTAACGTCCATATATATCCTAGAGGCTTGTAAATTTATTAGGAAAAATATGCATCTGTACTCCCCATTAAAAAATGTTATAAAGCGGCATGACCGTAACAAACACCAATTAAAATTGCCATTTTCAAAATATAAATTATACACGTCTGGCCCACACTCAATGTTAATTAAAATATACAATAGGATACCAAACGAATTAAAAACGATACAAAGTGATAAACTCTTCAATAAAAAGTTGAAAAGTATCTTAATAAGTAAAAGTTATTATGACCTAGAGGATTACTTCAAAGATGTCTTAATTTGAATATGTAAAATTTGACTACTTATATGCTATTGTATACATACCTAATTTAATTTTAGCTCTTGATGCATGGAAATAGTATTTAACCGTAAAAACTTTCAATGTTGTAACCCTAATTTGTAGTGCCCTTACAGGGTTTCATATGAGTGACTTTTGTTTTATATAACACCTGATAATGACCATGTGATCACAATAAAGAATTGAATTGAATTGAATTGAATTGTTAGGTGTAATAGAAATTCAAATAAATTTTAATGAATTTTTCAATATAGTGAACTGTACTACAAATGTAGCATTTTTCCACTCTTGTTTGAGTGCGCTACCGTAGCAATCAACTCGATTTGAATCCTACGGTGCGCGGCGCTACACCGCTACGAGCTCTACGCCGTAGCGTTCGCAAACATTTCCATCGGCTATAAAAATGTTGAACTGCATAAAAGGAATCGTATTCGTAAATATTGGGAGTGCGCGTTTAACATCAATACACTTTAACTATATTAATATTTGCAATTTGATAATTTGGTATATTCAGAAAATAATTTCTGCTTAGAATTTGATTTAGATTGACTGACCTATGTCAAATTATACTTTAGTTGGAAAGTAATTTTTCTGGCTACACTAGAAATTACAGCGCAATTGGTTGTAATGAAATCGATTTAATTTATTTAATAATTTAAATTAAGCAAATTTGAATGGTCTGTGCTTATATTTATCGGTACCCAGCAGTATGTTGCTTAAAAGGCGTACTATGATTTTTCATTCCAATTTGTGTAATTTGTTCTACAAAATAAAGGTACATCAAGTTACTTATTGACGAATTTTACTATTAAGGGCTGATTTTTCAATCGTCAGAAAAAAATTATTTCATTAGATACTACTCGTACTACAGCCTATTAGCGTCCCACTGTTGGGCACAGGCCTCCTCTCATCTCACGAGAGGGTTTGGGCTATAGTCCCCACGCGGGCCCCGTGCGGATTGGGGACTTCAATGTTTTCCTTCACCGAAAAAGCTCAGTGGTAAATTTAAATTGAATTTCTCACATAAGTAAACTTAGAGGTGCGAGCCGGAATCGAACCCCCGACCCTCTGCATGAGAGGCGGTAGGCCGAACCACTAGGCCACCACGGCTAATCTTCAGATAGTCCATACAAAATTAAAATTTTATTCGAATTTTGTATGTGCTATCTCTCAAGTATAAATTTTATCCGACGATTACAAAGCAGCCCTAAGCAGTAGTAAGTACATAGATGAGTAACTTTGCTAACGCATTCACTGCCACCGACGCATATATGCGTTTTGCTGACTTCCCGCAGTGCCTTGAACGCACATGTGCGTTGCAATGTTCCCTTAATGACAGATGTGGCACCTGGTGAAAGTTCGTAAAACAGAAGTGGCAGTGAATGCGTTAATTAAATACTTAGTTAGGTACATGCTTGTTGCTTGACTTTATACGTAAATTCTATGGACACATTTAACTAGTTATTATCCCACTATGTGAGCTGCGGAATATCTCACGGAATTCCGAATTCCAGAGGATAGAAGACTAAAGCCCTCCATTTTTTTTTTATAAAATCCAGTCTGAAGTTAGTACGTCCAAATCATCATCATATTAGCCGATAGTCACTGCTGGACATGGGCCTCCCCCAGGGCTCTTTACTATAGAAAAAAACAATATGGTAAAAATAGTACTTGACGACTTTTACCTTAATGAATGTAATACGTTTTTCAGAGCGGCCGTGTGGACGAGCGCCGTTTCCAGTCGACGCCGGAGGAGCGGCTTAGTATCGTGGGCGGCAAACGAGCGCCCCAGTTCTATCTGCCTAGCTACGAGGCCGAGATAGCTGAGAACCAAAAGAAGGATTCAGAGTGAGTCGACGCTTACACGGGGCCAAGCAAAACGTTCGTTGTCACGATATTTTACTCACAGAATCAGCTATCGATTCTAAGCATGTTTTTTAGTTTTTTTTTTTCGAGTTCAGTTCAGAAACATGCTGAAAATTCGATAGCTGATTCTGTGGGTAAAATATCGTCACGTTTTGCTTGAACCTTATAGACTACTAACTAACTAGTTACTGCCCGCGACTTCGTCGGCGTGGGATTCGATTAAAACAGTCTTATTATAAAAACTTTGCTCGTGAATTCTCTAAAAAACCAATAAGCCGACGAATAACCTACTAACAAAATATTTACTTGCAATATGCAGCTTGACTCTAATAAAGTTGCTGTTCCTTTTGGTCGATGATAAAGACGCGATCATTTAAATTTATCGAAGGTTGAAGGTTGAGGAGATAAATTTCAATTCTTTCCTAAAAAAAAACATTCAACAAAACATTTCTAATTTCAGCATAATATCCGTGAAGGCGAAATCGTTCGCGGACCGTGAGATTCGGTATACACTGAAGGCGCAAGGCCAGGGGGCTGGCACGTTTAACATCGGGCCCACGTCTGGGATCGTGAAGTTGGCCAAGGAGCTGGACTTCGAAGACCTAAGGCAGCCGCACGTATACTCGTTGGTGGTCACTGCTACTGAAGACTCTGGAGGATTCTCCACTTCAGTTGAGGTACGTATTAAGACTCTTCTACAGACTTCTTATAAGAGTTATTAGTATGTATACATATAAATAGAATATGAATATTCACTGTTACCATCAAAGTGAAACTTACCTCATGACTTACACCACGAAGTCAGGATAGATAAGATTATGTCCCACTGCTGGTGACAGGCCCCACTTCAGCTCGAGAGGATTATTATAGTTCCTTCGGCCCCAGTAGGTACTGTTTAACTGAAGATTTCACTCTCCAACACACTTTAGAATTGGGTAATTTAGAAATGCGACGGGGTTACAACAATACTGAAACTTGAAACCAAGTTGAAACCAAATGAAATCCTCATATTTCAGTTCTGCATTTACTGTTTATGTATAGATGAAAAGTCAAATTGTGTAGGTTTACTATATAGGTCACATGTTAGTATATTCGAAGAAAGTAGTTTGTATTATAGCATCTCATTAGATCTCTTTTATGATTATGATATTTGTCAGAGTCGTAAAAAAAGAAAACGGACGTTTGAAGGCGGCTCCAGATTAGTGCCGTGAACAGGCGTGAGCTGATAACGCTGTGGAAAAGTCACCCAAGATGGACGTTGACGTTTGTTGAGTTTCTCCAATTTTATTTTATGAATCATTTACACCGTACATTTACCTTTATTACCGAACAACTTGCAGGCCTGTGGCCCTTACTTTGATATTGGCGAAGTGTCCAAGACAGAAGCCATTAATTTATATAGAATAGAACAGGCGTGAGCTTGGCGTGAGCTATGCTGTGTCTCTTTCTCCCGCCATATGCAAGAAAGATACACCGGAAGTACACCGGTATAGTTCACGCCTGTTCACGGCACTAATCTGGAGCCGCTATGAGATGGTATGTTTTGATAGCTCTGACATATAATGTCACGTCTCCTATTATACTGGAACCTTAACTGGAACATTTCCAAAAAAACATTTGCGAAAATGGGAAAAAAACAGGTACAAATAGGTATGTCATTTCGAATTTACACAGAGAGTTCTTTGTTACCAATCATGCCCAGCCTATTTGCATCCCACTGCTGGGCACAGGCCTCCTCTCATCACGAGAGGGTTTGGGCTATAGTCCCCACGCGGGCCCAGAGCGGATTGGGGACTTCAGTTCACACACATCTTTGAATTAATTCGCAGATGCGTGCAGGCTGCCTCACGATGTGTTCCTTCACCGAAAAGCACAGTGGTTAATTGAAATTGAATTTCGCACATAAGTAAACTTGAGGTGCGAGCCGGAATTGAACCCCCGACCATCATGCCTTACAGTTGGACATTGTTAATGCTCCTCAAACTAAGAATCAGTGGTCCTAAAATTTGGAATGATTTTTTCAAAGTTCTATGGGTTGGTTCCATGCGAAGTAGGTCTTAAGGTAGTATAATAACAACAATTAATGAAGATCAATGTAGAAACTTTCTGTTTCATTGCTGTTTTAGACCTGCAATACCAGTAAAATAGAGATTTGAAAGATTCATCATCATTTCAGCCGAAATACGCTGCTGAATATAGGGCCTCCCCCAATGCTTAGACCGGTTCTGTGCTACTCGCTTCCACCGGTTTCCCGTGACATTCACGAGGTCTTCGCTCTATCTTGTTGGAGGCACCTGAATCCACCAACGCTCGGCAACCAGACCGGCCCTGTGCTACTCACTTCCACCGGTTTCCCGCGACCTTCACGAGGTCGTCGCTTTATCCTGTTGGAGGCACCTGAATCCCCCAACGCTCGCCACGCAGACTGGTCCTGTACTACTCGCTTCCACCGGTTTCCCGCGACCTTCACGAGGTCGTCGCTCTATCTTTTTGGAGGCACCTGAATTATGTCTTAATTTGGATTTTGCGCCTTTTCAGCTCACTATTCGAGTAACCGATGTGAACGACAACGCGCCGAAATTCGAACTGCCGGACTACCAAGCCCACAACGTTGATGAGGACATCCCGCTTGGCACCAGCATCCTCAAGGTCAAAGCCATGGACGCGGACTCGGGGAAGAATGCCGAAATTGAATACCTAGTTTCAGGTAACTTATTCATGGCGTGGCTTATGCTGACATCTATTGACGCTTTGTGAAAGAGTACAGGAGCTTGGTGTCTATCCGCACAATCGCCAGATCGCGGATAGCCACCAAGCACCGGTACCGCGGGAACCGGATATTTCACACAGCTGTAATAAATAGTCAGAGTGGTATTTATTCTATCTCTATCTGTAAAAGATCTTTCTTTGATAATTGTGTCTTTGATGAATGAGTTGGATCACTAGGTATTTACATAAAATATTGTGCTAGGTAGGTATATATATCATCTTTAATCGAAAATATGATGAAGTTAAATTCAATAACTCGACGAAATAAATAAAAACTCTGTTCAAAATCGTGAATAAGTGGAACATTCATTTGAGAAGTATAATTGAGCATTGCTATAAGTAGTCTGGGGTAAAGTAGCTGTGGTTAAGGTAAGTATGTAGTAGCTGGGGTAGGTAGTTTAAATTCGTTAAAGACGTTTGTCTTTAACGAATTTAAACTACCTACCCTAATCAATCACTGTACTCTAACGTTACAGATGACCACTTCAGCGTTGACTCCAACGGCATCATTACGAACAACAAACAACTGGACGCGGATAACAATAACGCTTACTACGAATTCACTGTGACAGCCAAAGATAAAGGAGAACCAGCCAAAACTGGAACTGCGACTGTTCGTGTTTACACTAAGAACAAGAATGACGAAGAACCTAAATTCTCACAACAAGTATACACTCCTAATGTAGATGAAAACGCCGGTCCTAATACTCTTGTGACCACCGTAGTAGCATCAGATAAGGATGGTGATAATGTTAGATTCGGCTTCGTCGGTGGCGGTACGAGCTCTGGCCAGTTTGTAATTGAAGAAATAACAGGAGTAATCCGACTACATAATAAAGCAATATCATTAGACAGAGACAAATATGAACTTAATGTTACCGCCATGGACGACGGAGCTTGTTGTGTTAACGGAGATGCTACTATTCATACCTCAACAGCTGTTGTCGTTGTATTTATTACTGATGTAAATGATAACAAGCCCATTTTTAAAGAATGCCCGACTTACTATCCGAAAGTAGAAGAAGGAGCTCCAAACGGCAGTCCAGTGCTCAAGGTTCATGCCACAGATGAAGACAAAGGAGTAAATGGACAGGTCAAATATTCAATCGTGCAGCAACCGAATCAGAAAGGCACGAAGTTCACGGTTGATGAGGAGACAGGGGAAGTATCCACAAACAAAGTTTTCGACCGAGAGGGAGACGACGGAAAATTCGTGTCGGTAACGATAAAAGCTACAGATCAGGGTGAGCCTTCATTGGAAGGAGTCTGCTCTTTTACTGTAGAGATTACCGATGTGAACGACAACCCTCCGCTTTTTGACAGACAAGTAAGCAATTAGTATAGTTTCGCACAATAATTGCACGATAACACCAGTAATGTGCATGAATCCCTTCAAATACTTCAAGGGATTTTAAATGGTTATTTTATTATGTGTCTTCCAGAAATACGTGGAGAACGTAAAGCAAGATGCCAGTATAGGCACAAACATTTTGCGAGTGTCCGCGTCGGACGAGGACGCTGACAATAACGGCGCCATAGTTTACACTCTGAGCGCGCCGTACAATCCGGCCGATATTGAATATTTCGAGATCCAGCCCGAATCGGGCTGGATTGTCCTAAAGAAGCCTTTAGACGTAAGTATGAAATTGCAGTTTTAAAAACTAGAATATAATATGGATTTGTGAGAAGAGTGACGAATGAATGGGATTGACTTTACTACAAAGTTTGGTGGATGAGTGCTACACCTACAAGCCGTAGGATTCAATTGGCACAAAGATTTTATGTTATTGATGTAAATTAGTTCTAAATTAACTGCTGCTGTACATAGCTGTGGAGAGCGGTCAATCCTGGCTGAGGAGTAGTTGTCCATCGAACGGCGGGCAGTGCCGCCGTCGGGGGCTTGTTCTTCTTGCAGCACAATTAGTTTCAGTTGCCGCCAGCGTCGGCTCCGCACTAAATCTTCGTTAAGATTTATTTCCGCAGCACTATCTTGCATTCGACTATCTTGCAGATAAAAATGACCTGTGTACAATACCTGAAACAGAGATAAGACTCCTGTAAATATGTTTTCACGGTACTTACCTATGTTTAGTTCTAAAACATGTACAATTTCTGTAAGAGCACTTTTGTATATTCCGCACAAACTAGATTTAATATTTATTTTATTATACGTACTGGATTAACTTATTTGAGAAGCTTACGCTTTTATTAACCTTTCTGTACGTACATGTTTTGTTACTAATACCAAGGAAAGCGGAGAGACCCGCGGAGGGGTTCGACGCCCCTCGACACTTGCTGTGCAGTAGACGACCACTCATGCCATATATTTATCATATACATCTCCTCTAACCTATATATTCCTCCTAATTGCAATTTTTTACAGGGCTCCTGATTCAAACTGATATTTATTGTACAATGTTAGTTTATAATCGAGATGGTCAGATTGCCCGTGCGGCAGTTTGGCCATCGGCCAGTTGTGACATATTCCTTCTGTGAAAGGGGCATCGTTTCCAATCCCAAATTTGTACAGTACAACCGTAACGTCCATCGTTTGTAACATATATTCATTTCAATGAGTGTCGTTTCTCGTCGTAGTCGTAACATACTACCGAGGTCACCAAACCGATCTATGACAAACTGACCTTTCCGCCATGTCTTGTATGCAGTGCCGCATGCATTTGCCTGCTTTATGTTCGTTTCATTTGATTTTAATTAGTTTAGTTTACAGTAAAAGTAATGGATTATTTATATTGTACAGATTGTCTATTTCCTTAGCGTACAGAAGGATCTTGTTTTTATGAACATATTGTTTCTAATTATTTTCTTGCACCATCTAATATTGGCTACCAGGAATGATATTGTAATTTCGCTCGAATGTGTCGTTGCAAGTAGATGGTTGAAAGGTATCTTACGGTAAATTTTAAAATAACTTTCTTCACTTGTTTTAATTTAGCTTATTGAATGTTTGCGCGATGAATGCGTGACTGTTATCTGTATGTAGGAGCAACCAAAGTAATTTTTGTTAAATAGCCAATAGATTTATAATGAAAGAGAAAAATACCTTAATTTATTTTTGATTGTTTTAGTTTATTAGCGATGAGTACTTATGTGTTAATTTGAGTTGTGTTCTGTTTCTTTTGTCCCCGCTGACCTCTGACCCGTGTATCTGTAGCGGGACAGGTACCGTCTGCGCGTGCGCGCCTCCGACAGAGGCGAGCCGCCCTCCTCCGCAGACGTGGACGTTGAATTAGACGTGGTAGACAGGAACAATAAGCCCCCCATCTGGGACATGACCACGTATGGCCCCGTTCACATCAAAGAGAATGTCACAGTGGGTACCGTAGTGACCAGTGTGAAAGCCAGGTTGGTATAAGGCGCAGCGGGCTCCAGGGCCCGCCGCACCTCCACTCCTTAACACTACTAACGACGTGGTTTTGTCTGTTTCCATCGACTCTTTCCCCGATAGCGAGAAACGTACAAGTTGGAGGCTATGGCTCAAGACAAGGGCTTCCCGCCCTTGTCCAGAACCGTGGAGGTCCAGATAGACGTAGTGGATCGCGCGAACAATCCCCCCGTGTGGGACCACGTGGTGTACGGCCCGATCTACATTCGAGAGAATTTGCCCGTGGGTGCCAAAGTGGTGTCCGTGAAAGCAAGGTGCGTGTGTAACAGTTCGGCACGGGCACCGCACGCAGCCCCGTCACCTGCACGCAGTGTGCGGCGCCGCGGCCCAAACATGGCTTGGCGGCTCGGCCTCGGCGCGCCTGCGCAGGCGCCCGCTTCATCGCCTAAACGCTTCGCGCTTCTGGTGATGTGCGGCTGCTATTCGAAGGAGCTTCGAGCTAGTCGATACGGCATTCGATGTTTGTGCGCCGCGCGCGTCTTCAACTTTCGTTTAATTTGCCTCTCACTTGGTGATCTGACAATGTTCTATGTATCGTCCGTGGTTAACTTACGCATCATCACGAGTTCACTCGGTCTTGTCCCGAATCACCTGCGTGCAATCTAAAGGGCTCACTGCTTACTTGGAAAAGGGATCACGAGCAAAACATTTGTTCAAATATATTTTTTGTCGACCTTAGTTTTATTACATTTTGATGTTTTCGTAGAAACAAAATATATTTTTGAACAAATGGTGAGAGGTGATAATTGGTATCTACGTAATGCGAACGTCCATGTCCATTGTATCTTGCATGTAGGCTGCGGCATCAGTGCATTATGGATGAGATATTTGTTAAATTTAGCTCTAATTTTGCGACATTTCAGTATGACCGTTGATTATTTAGCATGTCAACGAAAATTGTCCTAGGTAGAATGTAGGTAGTGTTGAAGTAAAATTATTTTTGACAGTTATTTTATGAAATATTATTTTGAATTCTCTTTTTTAGTGCTTGCAAGCATTCATGTCTACCTAATTAGAATCCCCAAAGTTCAACTTCATTTTAGTAAGTTTCGTTTTTATTTTCGCAAGGAACATTATTCCCTATGAGATAATTTTTACGCCAGTTTTTTATCAATATGGCGTTTTAAATCTTCATGCGATAAGTAAATTCGTTCTGATGAAGTTTTGTCCGCAGTTCTCCTAGTCGTTCCTTATTTACTTAATTAGGATTTTAAAGTATCGATTGAAGTAGATCGTGTAGCTGTTGAGAATCCGCTTTAGGAAACCAAACAGGTTATCGAGGAAGTCGGTACAACTGTAAGTACGGACCGCCGGCTTGAACCAAGTCCACGATTCTAGTCAAGTACTCCTTGAACGGCTCAGGCCGGTGGTTATTATTACAATTGGATAAACTTTCAAAATTTCTTCATTCATTGTGACATGGTAAATGAATGTGCATCACTCAGTGTTCCACGGGCTACTCTTAGATAATTTGTTAGCAATTGCATTATTAGTAATGTTACTATCTAGTGCATCAATCACTGTGTTGGCCGATGGCAAGTTCACATCTGATGTCTATCTGTTCGTCCTAAAACAACACATTTCACACTCACACAGATTACAACATCAACTACTAACTCACCTTATTAACATCATACCATAATTTCAAGTTAAGGAAGTTATTGAGAAATTCATTTCTTTAAAGTTTACCTATCCTCATAGCGACAAAAACTGTCGCTAGACGGTTCGCAGACAAGAACTAATTGTAGATTTTTTAAATAAATTTCTCAATAATTTGAAACCATTAATGTTTTTATTTTGCCCTTTGAAACCTTTATTCGGAGACACGGTTTTTTGTCAGTTATCTTAGTGTACAGAGACGATGGAATCTTAAGTTGTCTAACAAGAGTTTTTAAAGCTATAAAATACAGAATTCTACGTGACTTACACGAACATAATTGAGGAGTGTTAAATATCGTATAATCGATATCCTTCAACGCAGGAAATCGTCTCTTTACAGTTAACAAGTCTTTGTACTAGTCTACATACCCAGTAGTTTTAGGTTAGCCTATGAAATCAAATCTAGGGGAGGTTAGAATTCAAGTATTTTATTAACTTAATTGTTGGCTGTACAGATTCAAAGTTCTTCATATTGCCTACTTTATTGCGACAGCCAAAAACTACCCACATTGCCTACTAAATTTCATCTTATTACATCTCAGGACCTAAAACCGTGTCTTACGATTATTAAATTATTATCAGAAGAGTTAAATGAAAATGTTAAATTTGAGATCCTCATCTAGAGCTTGTATAATTTGGATTTGCTTTTGACTCAATACTTGTAAAGTAACTTTTCTTTTCAAACATTTGCTATAATTGGTGTCGTAACGTCCTATAGATTTGTGTTCTTTCGGTTCGCAAAAACGCCAATAACATGTTGTTTTCAGCTCGGGCATAGAGAACAATCCGACCGTGTTCTACCGGCTGATGCCCGGATCGACGGCACAGACTAACAAATTCCACACATTTTATCTCCAACAAAGAGCCGATAATGGATTCACTTGGGCGGACATAAAAGTTAATCACCCGTTGGACTATGAGAGCATCAAGGAGTACAATCTCACGATACGAGTTGAGGTACGTATGATCTGTCGTTTTGTTTCATGCTGCGATATCAACGGACTATATGTACAGACATTATAGAATTAATCAGATTGGGTAATCTATTCAAACGTATTATTAAGTAGGTTTCAATCGTTCAGTGAGTGTTTTAGAATACTCTGACATTTAATTTTAAATTTATGAATTGGTCTATTTTGAATAAACAATTCACTAAACATGACCCTGTAAAGCGTACAGTAGTACCTACAGATCCCGGCTTTAAATAATGCACATCAGCACTAAGCACATTCTTCTTTGCTAAGAGACAATTGGGCCGTTTACGATGATTTCTGAACACTTCGACCGTCCATGAACCATCATACTTATGTATTAAGTGTCGTTTCGTGTAGGTAAAATAAATACCGTGGTCTTTGGACTTCATTTGTTCACGTACCTAAAAGTCGCTAGATCGTTGCAGTGCAAGCGATCAATGACTGACAAACTGACGTGAGTGTGACAACGCTTAATATGAGACCAACTTGGTACCAAAGTAAAAAATATAATCATTGAAATCGGTTCACGTTGACTATTATTAGCGATAACTTTCGGTGAACATACATAAAAAAAGATTCCGACGAATCGAAAACCTAATTTTGTAAATCGGTTAAAAAGGGTCCGATCACGGCCACTTATAGGCGGCACTAGAGTCGTCACCAATGCGTTGCTGATCTCAAACCCTGGGACTCCATCTTAATCCCAATTATCATTGCCTGGGGTTCCGAGTGGAATTTTGCCAGCGCCATCTTTTCGCCCTGTCTTAAACCGCCAACAGCAAGATTTACCTACCTTGTTTGCTAAAGTTCTCCCATAGAAAGTTTGCTAACACCGTCTCACGGAAGTACTTTTACCCCGCGGTAGATGGCGTTGTTGCGAGCGAATACTTTCGTTCTTCGATAGATGGCGCTACAATCTATCTGTCTTTTAGAACAACGGTGCTCAACAACTGGCTTCTGAGGCGACGGTGTACATCATGCTGGAAGACGTGAACGACGAAATTCCGTTGTTCACTGAACGGGAACAGGAGACGGTGCTGGAGGGGGAGCCCATCGGGACGAAGGTCACGCAAGTCAACGCAATCGACAAGGATGGAACGTTTCCGAACAATCAGGTAACTCGCAAATATGAATTCCGAAAATTCTCTAAACCAATTTTAGATTGGATTTTCATCTTCTAATTTTAATTATGTTACCTAAAATTTCTGACATAATTTCCTCGACGGTTCGCATTTTTCGGACATTGTCCGGTTAATGACTTTTCACAGAAGTACTTAGGTAAAATGCTCGCCTAAAAATTAAGTACATGGGCGACCGAGCTTTGCTCGGGTGAAAATAGCAAAAACCGAGTTTTCTCAGATATGAGACCTCCGTAACCCCGATATTTCAAATTTCCTCCAAATCGTTAGAGCCGTTTTCGAGATCGGTGGTATAAATCTTACTAATCCATATTAATATTATAAATGCGAAAGTAACTGTCTGTCTGTCCGTCTGTCTGTTACCTCTTCACGCTTCAACCGCTGGATCGATTTGGATGAAATTTGGTATGGAGATAGTTGGAGTCCCGGGAAAGGACATAGGCTACTTTTTATCCCGGAAAAAGCGCATACTTCCCGCGGGAGCGCGATAACCGAATTCCACGCGGGCGAAGTCGCGGGCAGAAGCTAGTAATATAATAAAGCTGAAAGTTTTGTTTGGATGTCTGGATGTTTAGATGTTTGGATGTTTGTTGCTCAAACACGCTAAAACGGCTCAACCAATTTGCATGAAATTTGGCAAACAGATAGTTTGTAACCTGGAATAAGCTATAGGCTACCTATTATCCCGGAAATCCTGGGAAATCCCGGAAAAATCCTGGAAACTCATTAGAGGGATCCCGGAAGAGGACTTTCGATAGAAATCCCGGGAATCCCACAAATCCCGTAATCCCGGGAATCCCGGAAAAGGTTTAAAAATATCCTGGAAAAAGGGCTTTGAAAATATAGCGTTAAATTCCCTACAGACGAAGTTGCGGGTAAAAGCTAATAAATAAATAAAGAAAGAAATATACAAGTTTATAAACAAAAGTATGAATATGAGGTAACATCCAAACAAAGTAAAACATGTAATCCAAGAAATGAAAGTAGGTATATATTAAAACATTACATTGTGTCCCATATCGGTAATGTTCGGTTAGCCGTAGGTACCGTGCGGAAAACTTAATCAACTTTGAGCGTTACAAGAACCCTTTAAACCACCGCGGGTAAGTATTTCATTTATTTGAGCAAGTTAACGACTTCCCAGGTATTGGCTTAGTAAATGGGATATTTATTGACGTAGTACCTACCCGCACATGTGGGTAACTTAATTTTCCCGGAATTAGGTATGTTTCGATCGATGCTCGTTCGTAATCAGTTTTGCTCCCATTTAGCCTCCCTTTTAGAGTAAAGGAAGCCATTGCAGAAAGCTAGCTGGATTTACAATCCTAAATCCGTAAGGCCAATTAACCCCTCAGCTCCTCATTTTGCTTTGTAGGGGACGGGAATAAATGGATGTGTTTAGGTACTTCGTATAACTGTGAAATGCCTTTATTTATCCCACCTGGTGAGATTGGCTCCACTTATTTCCTGGTATAATCACCCTCCATCAAGCGTGTTATTAACGGAACGGATAGCTGTATTATTTTGATGGATTTTCGGGATATTTTTCCTTGAGTGCGAAATGTGTCTTAAACGATTTGCTATTGTTATTATAGTGTAGAAATGAATTAATTTATGAAAAAAGAAATAGTACATTACAGACCTAGGGTGGTGAATTCGTAAATGTCCCAGATCGCAGGTTTCTGTGGCCCGAACCGAAGGTGAGGGCCATAAATATGCGATCTGGGGCTTTACGTATTACCGCCCGTGGGTTGTCAAAAGTTTTACATCTTGCCTTGGCCAAGAAGTGAGATTTTCTCTCCGCGTAGCGGACAGAAAATCCCACTTTACGGTCAAGGGTGATGTAAAACACTTTTCACGTCTCATGCTCTTAAAATGTTACTTTAGTCTCTGCACATCGGGACTAAAGCTCTTTTTTAGTCTCTAGGGACTAAAGTAAAAATTTTTTAATTGACATTGGAAACCCGCCTAAACAGCCAACCACAGAGTTTGTGAAAGGAGGATTATTCCCATTTCCAGTGAACCTAGACAATTTCTAGGGCGTGAAAAAACGATTTAATTTCGTGAAACACGATTTAATGATTACGAATACCTATGCAGGCGCGGATCCAGCCCTCAAAAAAGGTTGTGGGCATGTGCGAAAATTGGTCAAGTGCGAGTCGTATTAGAGGCTGGCCCAAAAAACCAACGTAAACGGTATTTTTTGCCCTAAAGCTACAAATAAGGAAAATAATGTACTTATTTTTAACCGACATCGAAAAAAGGAGGTTCTCAATTCGTCTGTATGTTTTTTTATTTTTATATGTATGAATGTTCCGCGATTACTCCGTCAATTGTGAACCGATTTCGATGTTTAAATTTTTAATCGAAAGGTGGTACCTCCGGATTGGTTCCATTTTAATTTGGTTCAGTTTTGATGATGGTATCCATGAGAAAATTAGAGAACTCCTCAAAATTTGTTAGCACGTGTATAATTTTGGCATCAATTTCAAAGACTACAGTGAGACTTCATCGTACCCATGTTTGGAAACTGCAGCCGACAAAAATTTTTTAAATAAAAAAATAAAAACCGACTTCAAACTCCGACAGCCTACAAAGTCGGTGTCAAGTGAACCGACCCAAAGCTGATGACAATCTTATAGTGAAATTGACACCGACTTTGTATGCTGTCGGAGTTTGAAGTCGGTTTTTCTCTTTTAATTTCTTTTTGAAACAATTATGAAGTACCTATAATGGTTTGCAAGCTTATTTTTTTTACCTTAAAGTAAGTATAATTAAACCTGCCACAAATTTGAAAAGCCCAAACAATGCTGGAGGCGCGAAAATTAGCTTATCCAAATACCTACGACTTCTTCGAAAAATAAAAATAAAACGAGTTACCATGTGCCGGTACTGAAGATTCCGGTAGCTTGAGGGCACGTACAGGCCACTTCATGGTCCCTAATATAGGGTTTGTAAAGCTGCTGTATGGTTGGGAAATCGTTAGAGCAGTTTTCAAGAACGTGAGTTTACAAGTGTATTTTTAGTGACCGGAGAGATACACCGTAACGTTATCCAGGATCAGATTATGCAAATAAATAGTACGCTATGTTGACGGTCGCTATTTTTAGAAGAGCCAGCTCTAGACCAAAATTAAATTTTATATCTACATTGATCATAACAAATGCGCATGTGTGACCAGATTCGCATTCTTTTACTTTATCTGTTATCACTTTTCGTATTTTTTTTTTAAATGACGGAGCTATTGGGTTTATAAAGTAAAAAACAAAACTGATTCAATAAACAATGCAAAAAAATTTCAGAGCCTCTTGTATAGTAGGAACAATATTTTAATTATTTAGAAAAATCTCAACATTACAATTTTCGGAAACTAGCAGGCCTGTCAGTTTCTCTTTTTCATCACTTTTTAGGATTACAAACCTCAAAACGAAATATCGGAACGCTTATAGAATCACTCGTGTGTCTGTCCAATTTGCTCCGAAACCACTGCAATTTGGTACGTACATGTAACATAGTGACCCAAACACGTATGACAACCTAAATAAATGAATTCAATTTACTGGGCCTGTAATTTTGAAAAAAAAAGATAATTCTTATTACTCGACCTACAGATTACCTACTATGAAAACCTATAAGAAGTTCATGGTATTCCATACTTGAAATGATATACAAAATAATCAACGAATTTAACCCTCTCCAAGCGATTTTAACTCGCTCTTATCTCTTTTATAGGGTTCCGAAGTCCACAAGGAACCCTTATAGTTTCGCCATGTCCGTCCGTCCGTCCGTCCGTCTGTCCGTCCGTCCGCACTATTGCTCGGAGATGCTTAGTTCTAGAAAGCTGTTATTTGGCATGAATATACATATTAGTTACGCTGATAAAGTGGTACAATAAAATTTTGAAATACATTTTTTTATAGGGTACCTCCCCTACTCGTTAAGTGATGCGTTTGTGAAATATTAAGCTTTAAAGTGCTATTTTTTGTTAGAGTCACGTGTGTCCCCCCCCCCTACCCTGCCAGCTAAATGGTGGTATTTGGATGGCTGAAAAAAATCACGGTTATTGCATGTATAACGTAGTTGAAAGGAAAACTATCGCTGCTAAGTAGGCTGTACAAACTTTCGAGTCATAGTCGACCAACTTATGAAATGATTAAAATTAGAGACAGCGGCAGGGGCGTTGGGCGGGCACGTCATACCACAGGCTAGCTAGATGCTAATAAGTCTTAGAAAGGTACTGTGGGCATCGTCAACTTCGGAACCCTATACTTTGCGTGTGGCCCGACACGCACTTGGCCGGTTTTTTATGAAGATGTTCGAAACTATCAACCTCATTGGGCTGTAAAATGTGACGTGAAAACTCTTAGCCATGAGGTATGTGTCTATAAGGCTATTTAGGGTTGTGGGCATGCCCATATTGCCCACAACGGTGGATCCGCGCCTGTACCTATGAATCTTGTTTTATTTAAAGTGAATACATTTAATAATGCATGACCCAATTAGTTTTAAAATATTTTGAATCTGTTGGCTAAATATCATTCAAAACGTCACGTGATAAAAAAACAGGTCAAGTGCGAGTTGGACTCGCGCACCGAGGTTCCGTACCTACAAACTTGATGATGCAAATTTAACAATACAAACTTATTATTTGCGGTTGCTGAAGTAGACACGGCTACTGCGCCAACCGCAAATGATAAGTTTGTATTAGTAAATTGGCTGTTTTTGCACCAATATATATAATATTTACGGTTATCAGACTTATTCCTGTACGTGTCCTGTAAGACCTTGCTTCTGGCCAAATTTCATGATTCTAGGTCATCGGGAAGTAGCCGGTTATCTACTTTGTTATAATAAATATCGTAATTTTGTATGGAACTTCGTTTTTTTTCCTCGCATTCGAAGTGAAAAGCAGAGTGTTTAACGCGTGACTAAACAACCATAATGACACTCGAACTATAGCCACCCTCGCTCTGCTCGGGTGGCTAAACATCTCGTGTCATAATGGCTTGTTTTAGTCCCTTGATAAACAATCTACTATTTCAGTCTCTTCCGTCTCTGACCGAATGACTGACATCAGAAACTATTGGCCGTAGAAAGCTGAAATTTGGCATGTAGGTTCTTTGAGGTGTGTAGAGGTGCATTAAAAAGGATTTCCCGAACTTCCTATAGAAACGGGAAAAACCCGGACCCATGCGGTTTATACCTACTGCGAGAGGGACGGTTAGTCTAAGTATGAAAAATACAGAAAAGTGAGTCAGGTAGTTTTTCTTTTGTTAGATAGACGAACATTTTAGGTACCTATTGATTTGGAAACAACGGGTCTGGAGGGTCAAAGTCTGAGAAGACTAGGGTCCTGAAGGTTAAAATAAATTGTAACTTTATAAGAGTATTCGGTTTACCGTAGCTTTCTTCAGCTTTCGCATTAAATTCTCATGACAAATGAGCTTTGCCTTTTCAATGAAATTCATTTCTAAGAATTACTTAAATCCGTGTCCAAAATGCGCAGTGCAGTTAAAGGAAACACCGTGGATTGTATATTTTGCGTGCAACGCTTGTAATTTACCTACCTACTCAGCCTATAATTTTGCGGGCATGGGGGAATAAAAATGCAATTTTCACCGTTGTGATTGCTCGTGGATTGGTGTGCGATTGTGAATGATTAAATAGATTGCCCTCGCGCTCTTTGTTATTGTAAATTGAGATATATTTTTAACGGATTCGACGATTCAGTTTTGTTATTAAAAATCTCACAACTAGGTCAATAAATTAAAATAGTTAGCAACGTTTGACGGCTGCTAATGACATTCCTAAGAAAACTACACTTCAACTTCATAATGACAAAACCATTTTTCTCAAACATGCTCGGAAATGTTCGTGTTACTTTCAAAAAAAGAAGACGCGAGGCTGTCCATTGCCGGCCTTGGCCAGCAAAAACATTATTGTCGTGTGTGTTTTTTTTAAATTCGCTTGCTATTTGAGACACCTCTGTAGAGAAACTGACAAATCCATGGAAGTAATAAGTATAAGTTCCATGGCCAAATCATCCACGATCAAGGAAGTAGTAAATACTGATGTGGGGTAAGTGCGCCTAAATTTATTTCGCCCCTATGCCTTGTAAACAGCCCACTACTAGTTTAGTAATATTTATAGGTTTCGATATATTTATATTAGGCGCACTTTCCTCATCCTGGCGCACTTGCCCCGAAACTGACAAATCCATGTAGGTAATAAGTACAACTTCCATGGCCAAATCATCCACGATCATGGAAGTAGTAAATACTGATGTGGGGTAAGTGCGCCTAAATTTATTTCGCCCCTATGCCTTGTAAACAGCCAACTACTGGTTGAGAAATATTTATAGGTTTCGATATATTTATGTTAGGCGCTCTTACCCCATCCTGGCACACTTGCCCCGACTGACCTTACGTGTTTCCTCGCTGTTTGAGAATAGTACATTATTGCAGAGGCCGCCAAGTAGCGCATTGCCGGACGAGTCAGTTAGAAGGCTGAGCGAAGCGAAGCCTTCTATTAGTACGAGTCCGGCAATCGCAATTGCGGCCGAGGTATATGTAATGCTTTTCTCAAACAGCGAGGAAATACGTAAGGTCAGTCGGGGCAAGTGCGCCAGGATGGGGTAAGTGCGCCTAACATAAATATATCGAAACCTATAAATATTACTCAACTAGTAGTTGGCTGTTTACAAGGCATAGGGGCGAAATTTTAGGCGTAAGTACCCCACATCAGTATTTACTACTTCCATGATCGTGGATGATTTGGCCATGGAAGTTGTACTTATTACCTCCATGGATTTGTCAGTTTCGGGGCAAGTGCGCCAGGTTGGGGTAAGTGCGCCTAACATAAATATATATCGAAACCTATAAATATTACTCAACTAGTGGTTGGCTGTTTACAAGGCATAGGGGCTAAATAAATTTAGGCGCACTTACCCCACATCAGTATTTACTACTTCCATGATCGTGGATGATTTGGCCATGGAAGTTGTACTTAATACCTCCATGGATTTGTCAGTTTCTCTACAGAGGTGTCTCAAATAGCAAGCGAATTAAAAAAAAACACACACACGACAATAATGTTTTTGCTGGCTTACGCCGGCAATGGACAGCCTGGCGTCTTCTTTTTTTGAACAAACATTTCCGAGCATGTTTGAGAAAAAGCATTATATATACCTCGGCCGCAATTGCGATTGCCGAACTCGTTCTAATAGAAGGCTTCGCTTCGCTCAGCCTTCTAACTGACTCGTCCGGCAATGCGCTACTTGGCGGCCTCTGCAATAATGTACTATTCATTTGAAACCTAAGGAAAATAATAGTAATTTCTAGTTCTGATCTATTTTATTTATTTATTCCACCCTGTACTGTCCCACTGCTGGGCAAAGGCCGCCCTCTCATTCTTTCATGCATTCCGGCACAAGGCAATGTTTGCCCAATCTTTTTTAAAGGTGGCCAGTTTCATCCCGTCGTCTCCACTGGGGTCTGCCGCTTCGCAGAACTCTGTATTTTGGGTCCCACTCTGTGGTTGACTTGGCCCACAATTCCTTTGGCAGACGTCACCAGTCCAATCCTATTTCAGATCTAGGATTTAAATATTGATTATTAATACCTATTTATACCGGCATCCGCATTATACCTAGCAAGATAATAAGTGCAAGTTCGTTCCACGCCGGTATGATCTTGATAGGAAAGCTAGGATATCATGTACGTACCTACGAGTAGATATTAAGTAAGTACTAGCCGTTACCTGCGACTTTGTACCGCGTTGACTGATACTATACATACAGTTGGTTATAGTTATGACATATTGACAAACTGTTTTGACGCATGGAAAATATCGGGATATAAAGTACCTATCCTATGTCACTTGCCAGGGTCTCAAACTATCTCCCTCCATAACAAATTTCGTTCCACGTTTATAATATTAGTATGGTTGTACATCCGATCTCCCGAGACACTCGCAGACTCGTATGAGAGCATAACTTAATGCCGCGATTTAACATTGATTAATGTTTCTGCGTAAAAGGCAACCTTCGTAAAATAAGTCATGTCAACAAGCTGGCAGCGCAATAATAAATAGTTTACACGATATTCCTCAGCACCGTAATTTTCTTTGCCGTCTAAGTTTCAAGGTGTAATCGACAAGGGGTCTGTACATGATCCCCGGGACCCGGGAAAATAGAACTTTAGCACCCAATATTTAATAGTACTACATATAGAATGGCCACCGTCTGAATCTAGCCGGCGCGCAACTCGCGCCCAACTCGCCCTTACCGTCATTTGTTTCATCCGGAGATGGAGAGTGGATCACTGGCCCGCGTATTTGGTACACACACATTTACAAGTGTACAGACGTCCTTACACGCACACAGCGTCCTCGCACGAAAACACAATTCATTCGAATTGTGTTCGAAATCCTGCTTTTATAGGCCGTGTCCGCTTGTGACCTTAGGTAGGTCCATTAATTTGTTTATTTTTAATACTTACTATCGTCAAAACTATCACATTGGTTTAATTATATTTATTAGTACTAGCTTCTGTGGCTTTGTCTGCGTGGAATTCGGTTATAGTGTGACCGCAAGGACTATGCGGTTTTCCACGGTAATAAATAAAGTAGCCGATGTGCTTCCTCGGGCGGGACTCAAACTATCTCCATGACAAATTTAATCTAAATCGGTCCAGCGGTTAACAGACAGACAGAGTTACTTTCTAATATTGGTTTGGATAGGTAAGGTCCACGTATGTACATTTCTCTAAAAAAAATAGCTGTTCTCAAAATAACGTTGTCGTTTGTCGTTCAAATTGAATTGGTTACTCTGTTCTGTAGGTAGGCAGGTTTTCATGATGTTTTACGAAAATAATAATGCTGGCTTCATTTACAGGTATCTATTTTAAAAATAATGAAGTTATTTAATATATTATAATATATTAACTTGCCTCTAGCGCGAATCGTATTTCAATTAGTTGGAGCCACTGTTACGTTGAAAGTTGACGGGCTCCAATTTTGCATAGTATTAATTGAAATTATGATAGTTAGTTCTGTTCATTCATCCGATTGTCGCTAACTAGGAACACCTGTTGACTAAATAAAGTTATTTACTTAAGCTGCTAACCGTAGCCGCGCTAAGAGCCCGGCCTTAGTTTCTGTAGCGGGTTATATTGTTCCTAGACAGTTGCCACTCGGTAGTGTTCCAATACGTTTATGATGGAAATTACATGCAAATCAGCCTTGAACCCACTGGCGTTTATACCAAACTCCGGTTAAGCAAATGATGCTAGGATCTAACTCAAACTGCCATCCCAATCGTCAAGTTCCTCCTTGGTTAACAATAAATTAAACATAATTTGTTGATAACTTACTAATACATCTTATATTAGGTCCTTACATATGAAATTGGCGTTTGGCGAACTGGCAACTTTGATTCAAAATATGTGGCGTTCGGCTAGGAATTCCAAATTCAAATTTATTTCAAATTTAAGACCATGTATTTCTGTGTTCGAATTACGAAATTTATTTGTTATCGCGTCATTTGTTTTTCTTTCACATCGTTCTGTTCACAATATGGAGAACTTAAAATATCGCTATATTTACGAATATGAGTTTCACCTCGGCACTAGTGCTGCAGAAACGGCTCGTAGGATTAACAATGCGTATGGGGAAGCTACTGCAAAAGAAAATACGGTACGTTATTGGTTCCAACGTTTCCGTTCTGGAAATTTTGACCTACAGAACAAGCCTCGTGGACGGCCGGAGACACAAGTTGATAACGAAGAATTAAAAGCAATTGTGGAAGCAGATCCATCGCAAACCACGTCAGAGTTAGCGGCAGGCTTCGGTGTGAGTGATAAAACCATTTTGATTCACTTGAAACAAATTGGAAAAGTGAAAAAACTTGAAAAATGGGTACCGCATGAATTGAGCGACGCAAACAAAGAAACACGCGTCGAGTGTTGCGTTTCACTTCTCAACCGGCACAATAATGAAGGCATTTTGAATCGTATCGTTACTTGTGATGAAAAATGGATCTTGTACGACAACCGGAAACGTTCTTCACAATGGTTGAACCCAGGTGAACCAGGCAAATTCTGCCCGAAACGAAAGTTGACTCAGAAAAAGGTACTGGTAAGTGTCTGGTGGACTAGTGCCGGTGTCATCCATTACAGTTTCTTAAGATCTGGGCAAACAATCACGGCTGATGTGTATTGTCAACAATTGCAAACGATGATGGAAAAGCTAGCCATTAAACAACCCAGACTGGTCAATCGATCTAGCCCACTGCTGCTTCAGGACAACGCTCGACCACATACGGCACGTTTGACGGCCGCAAAACTACGGGAGCTGCGACTGGAATGTCTTCGACACCCACCATACTCCCCGGACCTTGCTCCAACTGATTACCATTTTTTTCGGAATTTGGACAACTTCATGCAAGGAAAAAAATTCAATTATCACGAGGCTGTCCAAACGGCCTTCAAAGATTTTATTGATTCTCGCTCACACACTTTTTTTAGTAAAGGAATCAATGAACTACCTTCGAGATGGCAAAAGTGCATAGATAGCCATGGTACATACTTTGACTAAATAAAAAAATAGTTTCATAAAAAAAAATCGTTTTCATTTCTGCCATATGAAACGCCAATTTCATATGTAAGGACCTAATACTATTTTCCGCATTTATTTATTTATTTATTTATATCAATAAGACACGCCAACAGCATACATATTCAACTTTAACATAAACACTTAAGGGTAAGATCTATTCCGATATGTATGCCTATAACAGGCATGTACAACATTCTCTAAGGCCCGGTTCCTATATCCACGAAACGCCTCGTTTTGCCTACGGACGGTTGATTTTTGACATTTGTTCCATAGAGAATCTGTCAAATTTTAACCGTCCGTAGGCAAAACGAGGCGTTACGTGGATATAGGAACCGGCCCTTAATAGTTACATGCAACATCTTACTTCTTTATTCTTTATTCGCTACAATAACAAAATATGTTATTATGTTTATATTATTTCATGATACATGTGAAATAATCATACGATTTTTGCATCATGAACGGATACCAACTACCTCATTATCATGTGTTTTTGGCAATGATCCAACCGTTGTTCTGTCGACATACCTAGTGGAAACAACCACAAAATAAAGAGCCTTTCACATTTTATCCATTCTCAATTATTAAACAAGGAAATTTCGTCCAAACATTAAAATCCGTTATGACCGTGAACAAGGGAATATGAAACTGAACGGAGGCATCAAATTAAATTAATGGAACCCGACAGACGTTAGATTTTCTGATTAGTTGGGCAAACATTTTTCTGTGATGGTTTTTAACAATTAAAATTACGAGTACATTGTGCTACTATTTGCTGTCGCGTTCTTTTACTTGAAAACTAAGCTAAAAAAAGTAAAAGATTCCAATTACTTTTTTCACATTTTACGAGCCATGCGTAGAATAGTTGCCACCGACGCCGTACTTAATTTGAGCGGTAGGGATTAATTCTTTGAACTATTTACGTACCTAAGAAATTCGTTAAAAGAGTGTGAGTTCAAAACATGAACTCATTTCTTTCCTTATTTTGCTAAACAATCAGCTTGGTTTGTTTATCAAAGTTATTATAAAAGCTGTACTGGGCCCGCGTGGGGATTATGGCCCGAACCCTCTCGTGATGAGAGGAGGCCTGTGCTCAGCAGTGGGACGTAAATAGGCTGTAATAGTAGTAACTTTGCACATATACCACAGCATGTACTTTGGATTTGAACTGGTATTGTTACTAGTAAAGCCTCGAAATTATTTAATTATTTTAGTAAACACTACTTTTGAATATAGGTATAGCAGGACACAACTTAGAAGGCGCGCGTCGAAGTCCTTATGCAGTTGATGTAGAGACTATTATTGATTAATCCACGCGCCTTCTAACTTGTGTTCTGCTATAAGTAGTAGTAGGTATTTCGACATCATCATCATCATCATCATCATCATAATTTCAGCCGAAAGACGTCCACTGCTGGACATAGGCCTTCCCCAAGGCTCGCCACTCAGACCGGTCCTGTGCTACTTGCTTCCACCGGTTTCCCGCGACGTTCACGAGGTCGTCGCTCCATCTTGTTGGAGGCCTACCGACAGCTCGTCTCCCGGTTCGCGGGCGCCACTCGAGAACTTTCCGGCCCCATCGGCCATCAGTCCTGCGAGCAATGTGCCCACTGCCACTTACGGCTCGCAATTCTTCGGGCTATGTCGGTGACCCACTATGTCGGTATTTCGACAAGACTATAATTATTTATTACTAGCTTCTTCCCGCGTCTTCGCCCGCGTGGAATTCGGTTTTCATGTTCCCGCGGGAACTATGCGTTCCGGGATAAAAAGTAGCCCATGTTCTCTCGGAACCCCAACTATCTCCATACCAAATTTCATCTCAATCGGTCCAGAGGTTGAAGCGTGAAGAGGTAACAGACAGACAGGCAGACAGAGTTATTTTCGCATTTATAATATTAAATATGGATTACTACTTATACCAAGAAAAGCCGCAGCTATTCTACTAAGGCAACGCCCACGTAACATCGCCCTCATTCTGGGATGTAATTAACAGTGGTATCTGACATACTCATCCCTCGGGATGATTGAGTTTAGACTCATCTAGGAGGCGTTATGGCCTCATTGTGGACAATTATAGCTATAAATTTTGTAGGAAATTAACAATTCTCAGCGAAGTTGCTACTTGATCTTATAAATTACATCGCAACACAGTGGTACCGCGCCCTAAGATGTGCGGTCGAAAGTACATGAACGGTTCTTTTGTCTAAATTTTACTGATTAGATTATCTAAATTGAAGTAAATAAACAATTTATTAAAAATAAAAGCCAAATATTAACCAAAACATATTTTATTTTATATAAACACAAAAAAAATATTCGCCCAAAATACAAAGATTTTTTTCACTTTGTTTTTATATTACAAAAAATATTCAAACTATGATTCAAACGTCAACATCTGTCTACAGTATTACATCTACGAGTAGTCTTTGCAGACACATATTTTAAAATTATATATACCTAAAATTTAAATGATTTACCAATAATTATCTACATAATTTGATATAGGGCCTGACACCACAAAAAATCTAATAAATGTATATATCTAACAAACTAATAACTGATTTACATAAAGTTGCCTTTTTTTACAAGGGAGCTTCCTAAGACTAGCTATAAGAGGGTCGGAGTTAAAAAGAAGTCTATTTAAAAGGTCAGAGTTAGTAATCTCCCTTGAGAACTTTCTCGTGTTATTTAAACTAAATGTTTTTATATTCTTATTCGGCGACTCGGCTGCTTCTTCAGAAAGTTCTCCTATAGACAGAATCATATTATCGATGACTTCAGACCCACGAATGAGAACTTTATGAACTGAAGCTGGCATATTATACCATGGATACTCTTGAACAAGCATCCGAGCCGTTTATGTAGCAAACATTTTAAATTTACCATTTTTTTTCTATCAGAGTTAATTTTAAATCCTGATGAAAAAGAACTTAATATAGTGCGACACCTGCCTATCAAGTCTTTTTTAAGACCTCTGATTTCAGCTGAAACTGCCGAGTTCGCAAAAAACTTGCGCGCCGTGTTACCATCGTTGGCGGTACGGCTTCCTCACACTTTCACGGGTCGAAGAAGTGCCTCCTGTTGCAGATCTCTTAATCAAATCAACAACTTTCTGATATTCCAACCACTCCAAATTACTCTTTTTCAGCTTATCCAAGCTTCGAGACTTTCTTCGAATATTCCATGAGTCTCTTACTTAACTTTTGAATATGTCACAGTTTTCGCTGTGTGGTACCATATATGCATTACTTTTTCTAGCACACGGCGAGCTCTTTCGGTCTCCGAACCGTGACAAGTATGCGAGATTTTCAAAATATACATTCTAGAGAATGTGATACTGTAGACAGTACCTATAAAGCAAAAAAACACATGTTAATAGTTATTTTTCTATTTCGTAGCAAATGTGCTACGAAAGCGTAGCACCTTTATAAATAAGGTAGGCGCAGATAGGCGCACTTAGCTGGTATAATTAATCAAACTACATAGTTTGAGCTTAATTTTGATGTAAAAATCATTTATGGGTGGGCCCGGGAACATAGTTAAAACTCTAGTTAACTACAATGTGTGATGCAAAATTTTACACTAAGTGACATGTTTCGTAGCACCCACGTAAAAAAAAACTGAGTATAATGAAAATACAATAAATTATAATTAATGAGAGGACATACCTTTGTCTTGAATATCCATTGTGATTCGCCAAACTTTGCACTGAGAATTCCGAGAATTCGTTAATTGAAAAACAGCACTTTTAATGACTCACAGGTACGCGTAATTAGGTGGAGTTCGGTGTGTTCAATTGCGCTGACAATAACAGAATGAACAAGTGTAATTAGGGTGTTCTTATTTATAGTCTACGATAGGTTCGTAACTAGTCAGTGTGTTAACGAGTAAAAAAGGCCGTTCCGTACCATCGCATATCGTAGAGTTATATATTTTATGAATTAATTACTAGATTCAGCCCGCGACTTCGCCCGCGTGGAATTCGGTTATCGCGTTCCCGCGGGAACTATGCGGGTTTTCGGGATAAAAGTAGCCTATGTTCTTTCCCGGGACTCCAACTATCTCCATACGAAAATATCATCCAAATCGGTCCATTCGGTAGAAGCGTGAAGCGGTAACAGACAGACACGTTCCCCCGGAAAAACAAGTAGTTCCCGCGGGAACGCGATAACCGAATTCACGCGGGCGAAGTCGCGGGCAGAAAGAACCTAGTATGTATATATATTTGTAATCGCGTTCTCGAAAACGGCTCTAACGAATGCGATAAAATTTGGAATATAGGGGCTTACGGGGGTGAGAAATCGATCTAGCTAGGCCTCATATCTGGGAAAATCCGTTTTTAGCTATTTTCACTCGAGCAAGTCTCGGTCACCCAGGTTCTAATATTAATATGGATAAACCATAAATAAACTTTAACTTTAACTCGGTGGGCTTAATATAATCTAGATAAATTCGTTTTATTAGTACCTATTTAATTATTATTTTTCTGTGATAAATATGTCTTGACTTGAAGTCTATGTACCTATTCCAGACTAGGCTAAGATTTTCCAAGCAGTGACTATAAGTGTCATTAACTGATTAATCTTACAACGAATATAATTAGAGATCAACATTATCATTTACGTGGCACAATCAATGCAATCATTCTTTATCTGCAAATCGAACTGAATTTTATTGTGGACACTATAACCTAATTTTACTGTGGACACTCGTCTCCGAACGCCCCCCGTTGTTATTTCGTATGTGTTTCGTATTCGTAATAGGGATGACGACAGGGTGAAGAAATAGAAATTCAAATTAGTCCGTCAGTCAGGTAATAAAAAATATTAAACACGTATTTTTTGTTTTATCAAATTAACAAAGAATGACTAAGTTAAAACGCATTAAAGTTGGAGAGTGGGGGCTAACTACGTCACCGTTAGGTATAAATCGTACCTAACCGTGACGTTACGCGACATTTCAACTCAATATATCTCCGTATAAGTTTGATTGCGTGAAAAAAGAAAAAATACGTGTCCAATACTTTTCAATAATCTTCCTGATAGACTAAGGAAAAAAAAGTTGTCGTCATCCCTATTTGCTATGTATCGCCGCTGTGAAGATGTTTTGACAAAGCTGGTAAATCAACCATACTATCAGACATATATGTCTGATAGTATGGTTGGTTTACCTTAATTAGTTAATCTATAGATTCAGTTTGTATCTATTTAAGTGGGTGAGATCTATCTAACAATGAAATGATCCCAAGATGTTATACATTACCTATTAATTAATCTTATTAACTACTAATTGGTCCGGTGAACTTCGTATCACCACGGATTCCCATACAAAGTTATTTTTCCTTTAGATTTTTCCATTTTTCTAAACCTTTCCAGAATCATGGAGAGTAAAACAAAAAAGAATCAGCCAAATCGGTCTAGCACTTCTCGAGCCTTAGTCAGACTAACACACTGTCCCCCCTCCTGCCAGCTAAATGGTGGTTTTCGGGTGGCTGAAAAAAAAAACACGGTGGAGGCATATATAACGTAGTTGAAAGGTAAACTATCACAGCTGTGTACGGAAACGTAAAAAAATCAATATACATACTAATGAAAATTACTAATATAACGTTGTATAAAACAGTGTCTAAATGTTAAGCTATGAGCCTTATAAGCAGGGCTCGGACAAGTCATCGCAGAAACTGATATGGACATGGAACAAGACTATTATAGAGTCGTAACTTAAGATTATTATTATCTAAAGCTGATTTATTATTATCGTAATTTATAATTTAACATTTGACCTTTTTAGTCGCATACCTGTCATGGATTTGTCAAAGTGGCATGCTTGAAACAGTTTTGTGGTGACAATTTAAACTTGATTTTTGACGATTGCTGGGAAGATGTCACAGAAGTGTTTCGGCAGTTTCGAGTAAAAGGTTCGAAATTATTTTATAACAACTGTTTACTTTTTTATAGGTATCTAACACAAATGATTAAATAAAACATCGGTTTGTTCCAGACAATGCAGAAGTTAATGGTTGCGAATGTGCAATGCAACCATCAGCATTAAAAAGAATGTTAATGGAAATACCGTCACACATGTATGGTGAATTTTGGGTTGTAATAATAAATGTAATTGAAAAATATAATTAAATAATATTGTACATAATGCGATTCTATTGATCTTGTTCTATTGCTGTCTTGCGATTGTTTTGCGATGACTTGTCCGAGCCCTGCTTATAAGTAATTTTAAATATCATTTCCAAATAGTAATTTAGATAATGGGGATGACGACAGGGTGAAGAAATCGTCGTATAAGTTTGATTACGTGAAAAAAGAAAAAATATGTGTCCAATACTTTTCAATAATCTTCCTGATAGACTAAGCAAAATAGAGTTGTCGTTATCCCTATTTAGATAGATCGTAATGATAATTAAAAAACCAAAGCACGTCATACCGCAGCCTAGCTAAGATGCTAATAAGTCTTAGAAAGGTACTGTGGGCATCATCAACTTCGGAACCCTATGCATTGCGCGTGTCCCGACACGCACTTGGCCGGTTTTTATATAGAAGATTAAGTAGCTTCGAGTACCTACTAGTACATTCGTGATTAATATTTTAGGCAAGTACTAGCTTCCACCCGCTACTTCGTCCTCGTGGAATTTGATTATACCGATCCCGCGGGAACTATGAATTTTTCCAGGATAAAAGTAGCCCATGTCCTATCTCGGTAGCTGCTCGAACTATCTCCATATCAAATTTCGTCTGGTCCGGCGGTTTAAACGTGGAGACTTAACAAACATACAGAGTTATAATATAAGTACCTATTTATAAATGAATGTAGATACATTTGTCTCAAAGCTGTCTGACGTTACTTAATAAGAAGCGCTTGTATGTATTTAATTTGCACATTCTTTAAAGGTTTGAAATATTTTTGTTAAACGTCGGAAACAAGATATTTTTCTTAATTAATTCTCCATTTAAATATACAGAGGTAAAAAATATAATAAATTAATCTCAAGAAATTACATGATTGTCTATGGGAGTTATATTTAGTAACATGTCGGGGAAGCTACATCTTTAGGACGCTTCTATCTCAAGGACTTGAGCAAAATTGCCTCGAAGAAAGGTGACGCCGACCTGTCACGTTTTAGCTCGAAATTTTCTTGGAGAAAATGGAGCAGGAGTAACGTATAAAGCGATTTACTACGACGATTAGTGTCTTTTTAGGGTAACGTACATCACAAAATAAAAAGAATATATAACAGCAAGTCTTCAGGCTGAGTTAACGTCGTCTTTTTGAAGCTTTTCATTTACTTGATGCTTGGTAGGTTTTGAAGTATAAAGTCTTGTGATGTAGCTGCTAAAGTTTACTTCAGATACAAAATTTGATAGTGCAACGAGCTACAAAGTAGAGTGATCTGTAGCGAGCGCTTACTTTGAATGTTTGGTGTTCGAAGCTACAATGTTTTCACCTCAGTAGCTCGAAAAAAATCACGATGGTGATGTATCTTTTTTATCCTCCAGCGTGGAAAATGTTTTATAATTTCGAACAGCGACTACACGGCAGGCCTAAGTTATTTTTTTCTTATATTCCAAACATGAAACTTCCTGACACGTGGTCCTACATGACACTTTTCTTGCTCACTTCACTCGGCAGCAAATTATCTCGCGTCTCCTGCATTGATTGCAAGCGTCGCTACGCTCAGGAGTCCTATCTTAGCATCACTATGTTCTCTCGTGGTTCTACATAGGCCGCTTCGCTTTCTCAATTTGAAATACAAGCACTCGCGGCAAGGACAAACAAATAATCATTATTTGTCCATCTCCGGATGTTGTTACGTAGATAACAATACTACTGTATTGTTTAGGTACTTTGTACTCATACTGATAAGGTAGGTAATGAAATAATATCAGGCTTAATTTTAGAGGACTAGCTTTGTCTCATCATGGATAGGTAATTTATAATTCGTCCTTTACAAGTTGGTTTCGTTTGATGAATCGCGCCGGTTTATGATTTTAGTAGCCGTCTCTCGCGGGATATCCCGCTTAGGTCCCATTTATCCCCGTTCCTGTAAGACTTTCTACGACCAGTAGTTTCGACCGTGCTTTATCTGTCAGTAGCGGACGAGTTTCATGGGTATATTGATTGTCCTCAGGTGTACTATTACATCGTGGACTCGCCGCGCAACGAGGGCAAGGATTTCTTCGAGATCAGCATGCAGACTGGCGAGATCTTTACGAAGGTGGTGTTCGACCGGGAGAAGCAGGGCGCCTACGCGCTGGAGGTGGAGGCCCGCGACGGAGCGCCCTCGGCGCGCCCCAACTCCGACAACCAGCCTAACTCAGGTCAGTGCTGTAGTTTTCGGTGAGATGAACTTATTCGTTTGAACGATATAGCCCTGCCTGTGTGGACATAAAACAGCCTTCTAAATGTGGAGTAGAAAGGGTTTTGAGATATGTTTGCTTAGGTATGGATGCCTAAAATTAAAGTGAAAGGAATCTTATTTATCCTCGCGAAGTCAATTATAAACTGTTATAATAGGTAAATTTATTTTTAGATGGTCCTTCAAATGTCGTCATCAAAATTCTACCGTTCTTACCGGCGTTCATGACATAATTCAAAGGATCTTTGTGAATTTAGCAAATATGAGTGAAATTCACTTCCTTGTTAAGTTTGTGAACCTAAAAGTGATTTCCTCCGTTTTCCGGCCCTATTGAATACTTTTTCCCTGCATTAAATGAAAGATCACGTTTTTCGGTTTCATTCGGAATACGAACCAATCATAATTGTTGTTCGGCACAAACAAGCATTGTCTGACAAGTTCTCTTAATTCGAAGTTGATAGAAGTTCTCTGCCGTGTTTGTGTTGTCAGATTTGTTAGGATGGATTAGTGTGCGGTTTAAGTATCTAGGAGATTCTGTCCCTCCACTTACGTTGATAATGAAAATGAAAATATTTATTCAGCAAATAGGCCACATCTGGGCACTTTTACACGTCACTTTAAAATGAATTTAACAGAAATGAATTTACCAGCGCTTCCTAGACCCATTGCTTGAGAAGAAACTCCGCAACAAACTCAGCAGAAGGCCTTTTTTCAAAATTTTAACATATAGACTTACATTACATTTACATTAATATGTATAAAAATACATATTTCATTGATTCCTCAATTTGTAAGTATATAAGCCTTTATGTTACGTCTCTCTTGCTCGTTTTCAGACAAGTATATTGGACTTTCATTCATATACGATTCTCGAAAATGCTTTTAGTCTTCCAAAGTCCTTTATAAGTGCCATAAAGATGTATGCCGTTAGCTACATATGTACAACTCCGTAGGGGGTAATGGAGAATAATCGAAAACGAATAAATACATGTTTATTTTGGAGCGAGTGAATCGTATTTTGTACGATTTCCTTTGTCGTAACGTCTTATTCGGCCCGCGTACGGGTAATAAAGAAGTAAAGTTTGTACCATTTACCAGCGTCATCTCGATATCAAGGGGCAAATCTCAAACTTGGCTCGATTGTTATGGTGGCTAACAAGTAAAACGCAGCTCAAAGTGAAATTGAATAAATGGCAGTTACCTTATTAATATCACAACGTGCAAATCAAATCGCGGGTGTGGTAAACGAAGGTTGTTAAAAAGGCTCGTTTCAACGCAGACAATGTAGGGCTCCGCGGGGCGGCCCGGTCCTCGTCCTAATCACTACTACCGCCCGCATTTAAATGACTTTTTTCTCTCTTAAGTATTTCCCAACTTCGAAAGTTTCGAGGCCTGTCGACCTCTTTCCTGAAAATAAGCCGTTCCACTTTTACGGGTGCGAACGGTTGGAACTTGGAATAGTGTAGTGCCGGTGTGGACCGACCCTTTCTTGCGGGCAAATCGACATGTGTTTGGGAATTCTGATATTTCAGTGTTTTGTTCGCCTGGTTGCGAGAAGCAGAGGGGTGCAATGTGACATTAAATTGTCCGATTCCGAGGACTAGGTCTGTTCGGCGAGTAGGTCACGGTGTATCGCGTCATCGTAAATCAAGCAGCGGCATAATCAGCCGCCGCTCTGGGCTCTAATCCGGTTAAGCTCTTCATCCCTATATCTGTCTCACGTGCACAATAGCGAACTTAATCCTGCCCAGTGCTTACCTCTACAATACACAATTTCCTTGATGTATCGCGAATACTAATGTTGTTCGTGCAATTCTATAAAATAAGCTACTTCTCGATCGTAAATTTATATTGTTATCTTTGTTTACGTGTTGGGAATAGTGGATGCATCTGTGGTTCTAGCGCTGGTTATCTGCTTCCATGAACTATTGAATTGTCTGTTGATTAATGTCGTTTATAGCAGAGTCAGTGTGAATTTTATTGTTTTAACTTGGGGTATAATAAAATGCTTTACGTATGTTAAGACGTATTAAATTCGTGAAGATGTGCACAAAGGGGGATACTCGTAAATATTGCGGGGTTGCCACGTAGCAATTTCGGCATATTGGGTGTGCAGATGGTTGCTGCGGTGCGCTCGCCTCGCATACTGATCGCGCTCGCGGGAGGCGCTGCAGAAAACGACTCAAATTATTTCAGAAGTTTTACACTAATTAGTCACGTCTACGTGTACGTAATCACACGTAGAGATAATCTTCTATAGGAAGTCCCGCCCCTCCACAATTTAAAATGCTTCGATGTATTTGGAAAGTATTTAAAAAGTACCACTAACACCCTCAACGCATGTTTGGCGGTTGTCTCAGCACGCACATATGCTTCCTATAGTAGACTAGCTGACCCCGCGGACTTCGTACCGCCTTAGTTTTTTTATAAACCTCACGGAGCCCGAGACCTTTCCAACGAATGCAAAACCGTGGAAATCGGTTCGTGCGTTCTGGAGTTATAGCGTCAGGGAGGAAAACCCGACTTATTTTTATATAGTAGATTATCTCTACGTAGACGCGGAGGTAACATCCTCTTTCAAGGACTTCCCTCATACTATATTCAGTTCGTTGCGTTCTCAATTTAAACTTAATTATCATCTTTGGATCAATATGAAGTCGTTGTTTTGATGTCAATAAACTTTCACTTTTCTTAGCTGGTACCTATGTTAAATATGTTTACCCAGTGAAATATTAGATCGTAGGTATTTGTTTACAGCCTATACAGCCCTGACTTTATCTTGATCAACTTTTTCCCCGACTGCGCTAGAAGGAGGGTTATGTTTTTTGAGTGTATGTAGTATGTATGTATATTTCTTTGGCACGCTCTGTAGCCTAAATGGCTTGATGGATTTTAGCATGCGAGGTGTCGTTAGATTCGTCTTAATTGTCAGAGTGATACTGGATATATCAAAATTGCAAAAAACAAAATGGCTAACTTTTGGAGGCATTTTAAACGCTTCCAATTTTTTTTGTCAAAGCCGATTGAGTAGGGTATCAAAATAAAGGGATTAATTAACGGATTACAAAAATATATAATGTGACATCAAAAGTTCGTTCGAAGTCGGATATATTATTTTCTCAAAAATCGAGTTATTTATTACGGATACAGATCTACATTGGAATGCCATACAGATATGATATATGCTATTTTTATGCTTATAAATGTAAGTAGATTACTTTTTATCCTAATATCGTGTAACAATCGTTTACAACCGAAACTGTGTTGGCACAGTATTTTCGGATTTTGTAAAAATAAACGGTTTCATGTTCAACAATTTTTGACCATTTCGGGCGTACTTATTAGTTAAAAAATCCAATTTAGAGATTACTACTACTTCAGCCTATTTGTGTCCCACTGCTGGGCACAGGCCTCCTTTCATCACGAGAGGGTATTTATATATTAATGTAATTTTAAAAAATCCTAGAGAAAAAGTTTACAAAACCAAACGTTTCAACGCGGTAAAAAGAGAGTGAGCGAATGTTAATATTTATATGCTTTATAGTTATATAATTCTATTTATCTGCGCATGTGTAGGTAAACACGTGGCTGTTGGGACTTATAATTTTATCAAAACGTGTAATTTCTCTATACCTAAAAAATTAAAAAACAAAAAAACCTGCTTAAAATCAACACTGTGGTTAAAATATCGTCACAACGTTTTGCTTGACCCTGTATACATACGTAACTATCTGAGAAGCTATTCAGTTTCATTTAGCCTGCCTAGAATGCCTAGCTGGCTAGGTCGATAGGTACAATTGTAGTTCGAAACAAGGCCTGACTTTCCCGTTCAAACGATAACTACGAGCTATCGAACCAAGTTCACTTGCACATCACGTGAAATTGAACATGCGAATTAATCATGCAATTTGACGAATAGAGGATGACAGGCGAAGCGTTGAGCACCGGTCGGAGTTTAATTAATCAATACACAGACACGTAGCGTAAGTCCATACCTACCAATCGGCGCAGGTCGCTCTCGTTGTTGACCTTAATCCCATTGACGAGTCTCTGTTGACGGCCCATAAACGGCTTTCACGTATGGCGCGATAATGTGACCCTAAAGAGCTCTTACACGCGCGCGAGTCGCGCTCATGTATCAAAACAACCCTTAATATTATTTTCATCCGGTTGTTAATAACAGACAATGCTATATCGTTACAAACGTATTATTAGTAAAGATGAATGCCCTTATGAATTATTCACGAAATTATAAAACACGGAAGATGGCGTGAAGCGAAAAACAATGGATCCAATCATAATGAGAGCAAGCGTTGTGAGTCACCGCGGCGCCCCCGCTTCCGAGCGACACGGGGGGGGAGTCGATTTCATACTTCATAACATTATTCTTGATGTACGTTAACTATGTGTCGTATGTGTCGATGTCGATCGTTGAAAGCGTTAAGAAACACAATAACACAATAAACTCTTTTATTCAGTTTAAAATCATCAAAGATTCTTAAGTAATATGTCCTAACATTTGTAAGAGTTCGACGTAGGTAGTTTTGATAATTTCAAGGTGAGAATACAATTTATCACAATAAAATTCAGTCAATTTGTACTCTAAAGAGCCGCTAGCGAAGAAGTTTTGGGGAACTTTGTCCGTCTTTGTCACGAAATTTTGTCCGCAAACCTCAGATTCGGATTCAGCACCCCAAAATACATATACCATATTACGATTCCATTGAATCCGAATCGTGAGGTTTGCGGACAAAATTTCGTGACGCAACATTGAAAAAATCACAAAATTTGTGCTGCATTTCATATTTTGGCAATTTTGACACTAATGGACTAGTTTTTGGTAATACTTTCTCGAGGCGTTTTTAAAGAAGACTTAATTTGCTACAATATTGTACTAAAAGTGTCTCTCAGGCACTCAATAGTTTCTGAGCTAAGTAAAGTTTTTCAGAATTCATATTTTTTCAGAACTTCGCAATTTCTTACAACGCGACTTTGTATGCGCATAAACATTATTTAACATTTAAATTCCCGTTTTTCCCGTTCCCGTAGGAATTTTGGGAAATCCTCTCTTAGTCCTCCCTTACACCCACTAAGGACCCTTTATGCCAATTTCAGCTTCCTACGACCAGGTTTCGGCTGTCGGCGACCAAAACAAAATTCGTTTACAGTACAAACTACGAATTGATGACAACGCACAGCTAAAACCGCTGGTCGTAAGAAGCTGTAATTTGGCATAAAGGTTCCTTAGGGGGTGTAAGGGAACACTAAGAGAGGATTTCCCAAAATTCCCACGGGAACGGGAAAAAACGGTAGTTTAAATGTTAATGTTTATGCGCATACAAAGTCGCGTTGTAAGATACATATATTGCGAAGTCCTGAAAAATGATGAACTCTGAAAAGCTTTATCTCAGAAACAGTTTTAGTCTCATATTGCTGCAAATTTAGTCTTCTTTAAAAGCGCCCTGAGAAGGTAATACCAAAAAAAACCGGCCAAGTGCGTGTCGCGCCACGCGCAAATTATAGGGTTCCGAAGTTGAGGATGCCCACAGTACCTTTCTAAGACTTATTAGCATCTAGCTAGCCTGTGGTATGACGTGCCCGCCCGACGCCCCTGCCGCTCGAGAAAAATCATCATTATAAGTTGGTCGACTATTACTCGTAAGTTTGTACAGCCTACTTATCTCTGATAGTTTTCCTTTCAACTACGTTATATATGCCACAACCGTGATTTTTTTCAGCCATCCAAATACCACCATTTAGCTGGCAGGGGGGGGGGACACGTGACTCTAACAAAAAATAGCACTTTAAAGCTTAATATTTCACAAACGCATCACTTAATCAAAAAATGGTTTTAACAAACCCACAATATTTTTTTTAAACCTATTCAACGATATGCCGCACCATGGGGTACGCAAGAAAAAAAAATTACATCCCCACTTTACGAGTAGGGGAGGTACCCTATAAAAAAATATATTTCAAAATTTTATTGTACCACTTTGTCAGCGTAACTAATATGCATATTCATGCCAAATTACAGCTCTCTAGACCTAAGCATCTCCGAGCAATAGTGCGGACAGACGGACGGACGGACGGACATGGCGAAACTATAAGGGTTCCTTGTGGACTTCGGAACCCTAAAAAGTAGTCCTTTAGGGTCAAAATTGCGCGAAATTTTTCGCCTTTTTGCGATTTTTTTCAACGTTGCGTCACGAAACTTTGTCCGCAAACCTCAGATTCGGATTCAGCACTTCAAAATACACAATAAAATGAAAAAAATCAGAACTACTTACCCCAAAAATTTCCTAGCAAAAACACAATTTAACTGAATAATAGTACCTACGGTCGAACTATGTAAAATGTAATAATAATAAATAAATAAATATCTTGGGACATTTCACACAAATTGACCTAGCCCCAAACTAATTTAAGCTTGTACTGTGGGTGCTAGATAACGAAATAAATACTTATATACAGAAATACATACATACATATATTTATACTATATAAATACTAAACATCCAAGACTGGGGTACAAACATTTGTGCTCATGACACGAAGTTTACCCCTATCGGGATTCGATCGAACCCGCGACCGTCGGAACAGTGGTCAGGATCACCACCAACTGAGCCAAACCAGCCGTCGTAATGAAATAGATTTTTATTTTCCGTGCAAATGGAAGGCACAATGAGCTCCTATTTCGCTTGTTCCTGTGCGGTGCGCTGCGGGCTGGGCGCTGCGAATTCGCGTTCTATTTTCATTGCGCCCCCCTCGGCACGTTTTGCGGTGCTTTCCTTCGACCCATGCGTCCCCTGACGACTGTTATAGTTAATTATGAGTTTTTCAATTTTCTTATCTATTTACTTGACAGCGTTATTGCGTAAGAATAACATTGTTGAGGAAAACTGTGATCCATCAATTTTTTTGATCGTCGAAGACAACTATTTTGATTGTTAATAATAATCGGCCTGTTTTTAAATCAAATTAGGCCAAAACAATAATCAACGTAGAGAAACAGGCAGTATTGATTGCGATACCGCATGAGGTTTGGCAAGATTGGAGCCCACAGTTTGTTGTTTTTCCATTCGTTTTTCGCCGGTCAACCCCGGAATGGTGTGGAGAAAAATCAACATCAGACTTTCACGATTCGTTTATTTGGCTTTTTAAACGAGTTCTGTACTTTAATGTAATTTGAACGTATTTGTCTACGTTTAAGTAGTCTCTGGAGAGCGAAAGGACTGATTTATGGTCCTGCTGGAATATCTAGAATGGGCTGACTTAAAAATATAGTTCTTTAAAAACTGCTTTCCGGTTGTTGCGCCCGGGGTTCTGCAAAGTCACCTATTTCAACTATTTCCAATTACTTGGGCTTAGCGAAGCTGTACAATGTCGCAAGTGACAAAGCAATATTCCGTCTGGCGTCGGGAACTTGGTGGCCTACATTTAACGCCGCGCCCTCGAGAATCCGTGATGAGCGGACCTTAGTGCACCGCCTGCCGGATTAATGTCTGCAACTACTAAATATTGCTGTATACCAAAACAACCTTTGATTATGATACAAAATTGGTTTTCACACCTTCATGCAACTGCAAGTGGATATTCAGAGCAATCTAGTTCCTGCTATCTAGGTGTGTAGCATTACTAAATTTAACTTTTTTAATTTTGTGTATCTTTTATTGCTTCACAATAATCATGAGAGCCTCTTTGATGCTTTTGATAAGATTGTTAAAAGGTCGTTTGTTAAAATTCGTTTAATGCGAATCCTGCTCAGGACGGGCGTATTTATTGCCTTGTCGTAAAATTATTTTATTTATAATATAACACCGCTTGTAACAGAATTTTCCTCGTCATTACGACGGCTATTCACGAGACGAATCCCGGTAATTTGAAAGCTTTCCGGAGCGGCGCGGCGCGGGTTGCGCGGAGGCCGCGGTGAGGTACCGCGCGGGGCTTGAAATTTTCCTAAATCGTCAACTCAACACGAGGAGCGTTTATAGGCGCCATAAGTTACAGGAGCCCACCCAGTGCTCGTAAAAATCGCCCCACCGCCGTCTCCGCCGAATGTGCTCGGCTCGTTTGCACTTATGAATGCCCGCTGCTCATCCACGAATTGGAATTCATGCTGAATCGTTTTACTTTCATTCGTTTTCTTGTATAAACATGGACATTGCGTTCATATTTGAGTTGTTCGCTATTAGGAAAGACACACACAAAGCCGTTTTCGAACAAGTAGGCGGGCGAATTTAATTAAAACAGCATATCTCGACGGGTCGCACGCTCGACCCGCCGGCCGCCTTTCAATAAGCATCCCCTAATTAAAACAAGTGTTTTAACTAACTTGCATTTAACGTCAGTAATATCATTTAATGTAATGTTCTATGTTATAATTGTGTTCCAGAATTCTATATATAATCAACAAGACCTTTCCAACGTAATTGTAACTGTCGACTCCCCCGAACTTTTTCAGGGCAATAATACAATCGGCTGAATAGTTACTTACATGCTATTTTACTCTATATTGCTTTGATTAGATCAGACGGCGGCTGCTGAATCTTATTGACGATACATAGATAGGGTATTGCCCACTTAAAATAACAAATTGTTATTTTATGTGGGCAAGGGACGCATTTTATATCGATGGTCATTTGGTTCATCCTAACTTGTTTATTAATATAGGGTATGAATGATCTGACCGTATGATTTTTATCTTATATCTAGCAATATCAAAAAAAGGATAGTGCGCTTTTTTCTGCTGTTGCCTTATCCGAGAAAGTGCGCCTTTGTATTCAATACTGCTGCTACGGAGAGAATTACATCTTCGCGCTATAAAATTGTCCAACTTGTTGCTTTAAGTGCACTCTCATCTTACTATTTGCCTATAAATAAAGACCTTATTGCAGTCTATAGAAAACATGGTAAATACCTAGATCTATTTTTACCGTCTAATACATAAATCTGAACCTGCGACATTTCCGTTACCTACATTAATGACCGTGAATGCTTTCAACGTAATAGATACGCTTATCTTCACCGGGATGGATCGTCAAACCTTGGTCGAATGGACATGCGGGTCCAAACAAACACGCTTAACGGCAGTCGGAATTTCTTCCGCTTACCTGATCTCTTCGCTTTGGTTTGTCTCTCTATAATTAATTTATTAGTTCTGGTGTCGTTTATTTAGCTTACCTACCTACTGCGTTCCATTTTTACTGGATAGGTTATGAGAATAACGGCAATCAGTAGGATAATGCGGTTTCGCCGGAGAGCGTATCAGCGTAGGGCGGGGCGTCGTGAGTAATGGAACTTTCGGCTGGCGTTAGAGGAGGGTCCACTTGTCTTGCGCTATGATTGATAACGCCTCTCGACTATAACAGATTTTTTTTCTTAAAACCATATGGTCGTAATAGTGATACAGTTACTGCACTGCGCTTAATGAATTCGCCGCTGGAGGCGCCCGAGGTGCGATGTTGTATATTAAGCAATTATATGCCACGCTAAATTGGCAACACTGATTTCTCCGAAACGTCAAATGTTACATTGACATTGACACTATTGTATGGAATGAGAAGTTTGACACTGACAGCCAACAACCTCGTAAAAACAATGGTGCCCACGGTGAGCGGAAAAACGGTGGCCGTCAGTGTAGGCATATATTTTTCATTTTTATATTTTCAAAAAAATCGTTTGTTTGAAGCATTATAAGTAGTTGTTAGGGAACGCTGTGGATGCGAGTAGCACAGGACCGGTTTGAGTGGCGCGCCTGGGGGGAGGACTATGTCCAGCAGTGGAGGTCTTTCGGTTGAAATGATGATGATGTTGTTGATGATGATGATGATGATGATGATGATGATGATGATGATGATGATGATGATTATGAAATAGTTGTTTAACTCAATATCGCCATTGTTTATCGTGCATGATCGTCAGCACTGAATTCTTTCCGATTGTCCGATTCAACTAATGAATGACAGGGTATTCGTATGATGTTGATTCATTAGTGAAACTACTCTAATACTACCAAGCTCGGCCAGCACCAGGACGACATTCATCAAGTCCTTAATAAAGACCGTACATGACTTGGTATGATTTATCCACACCGCCATTTGTTTTGCACATTTGGCCATTATCTTTTTACTAAAAACCCCAATACAGACCATTTAAAATATACCGCATATTGATCATTGGTTAAAACCTATGTCTCTGAAATGTATCAATCAATCAAAATCAAAAATATCTTTATTTTCTTCTCACAAAGTGTACGTACATAATTGTACATAAGTGTGCATCATTATTGACCTTGATATTTTGTATAAGTAGGTAATTTGTATCCAGCTAAATGTATCACCTAACTACCTATACCATTATAGGTAGTTAGGTGATACATTTAGCTGGATACAAATTACCTACTTATGCAAAATATCAAGGTCAATAATGATGATAATTAAAGGGAAACTGTCTGGAAGCATAATTAGTTTGTGTTTATGGGCTCTTACCTTAGTCTTGGTACACATGTAAATTTTGATTAAAATTGATATCTCACACACACATATTAAACACACTATTATCGGGACTTAACCGCGTAAAAACTATTTGTATTTTACCTCGACGTTTCGGCCGCGATGCAACGGCCGTGGTCACGAGAAGACTGAAGTGACGGTATCAGCATATTTTTCTTGTCGCGCGGGTGGTTCGAACTACCCGCACTTGATTTTTATTAATGTCACTCGGAATGTCAACAGGCCGGCACACAACACTAACAATGTCCGTAGATTTATCCGAAGGGGTATCTCGTCGCTTACACTTGCTAATCACTGGATTCCACGACGTCGATAACTTGAAACCATCCTCCCTATTGAAGTTAGGATGTTTTTTGATTTCCACCGCTTCGCGTACCATTCTTGAGTAGAAATGACGTTAAGTCCCGATAATAGTGTGTTTAATATGAGTGTGTATCGTGAAAGTTTGAGACAATGTATCTCACACACACTGCAAATTAGCTTTAGAACTTTAACAAACATGGTTTCAGTAACGAAATGATGTGACATTTTGCTTCATGTATCCTCACTTACTACGTACATCCACTGCAACGAATTTACAACGTTTAACGTTTATAACCCACAGAAAAATGTTTATTGAGAATAAGATCCTCACATCTGTTTCAATGTACTTATATCGTATATGTACTTATATCAATATGTGCATAAAAATAGAGAGCATCTACCAAAAGCTAGACAATGTCCTACCCTTAGAAACAAGGAAGATTTAGCTATAGTGAAATCAAACTTTGTTAATAATTCAATTTATGTATACAATAAGTTAAACACAGGACTGAAAAGCTATGAGCATATTTCCATATTTGACAGAAAATTGAAAGAATATTTTATAAATCGACCATATTACTCAATTAATGAATATTTAGCCAACTTGTTAGATTAAGGGAATTTATAATGTATGTAGCATGTAAATTAAGATTATGGACATTTAATTTATATTTTATTTTATTACTTAGGATTGCAAAATTGCTATAAGTGTCGATAACACTTATAGCGGTTTTGTAATCCTAATAATAACTTTGTACTTAACAATATATTTGCATGTATCATATGTACGAAGCGCAAATAAAGATCTCATTCTCATTCTCATATTTGTCCTTGCCGTAACTATGTCTATTTTTTTTTAGGAAATAATAATGTAAAGCTTGACCAGAAATTCAGCAGACCTGTCAACGAGGTCGCTAGTTCTGCATTTCATATATGTAGAAACGGCAAATTGCAATGTTTACACGAATAAAAATGAGCATAAAAATATGTGTGAACTGTCTATGGAATTATTAAACTTCCATTTTCGTAGCGCAAAGTTTGGACTTATTTTTGTATACACTTCAGTCACATTGATTTAGTATTTTCCGTATCTATTTATTATTATTCCGTGTAAACCTCTTGAAATCTTCCCTTTTGTAGACTATTTTTAACCGACTTCGAAAAATGGAGGAGGTTCTCATTTTTTTTATTGTACTCGTATGTATTCGATTACTCCGTCAAGTCTTTTTTTTATACCAATGGTATAGGCAAATGAGCGCACAGCCCACCTGATGGTAAGCGGTCACTGCGGCCCATGGACACCGAAATCCTATGATCCCCCACTAAGAAACCATAAGATCTCGAACGCATTGCCTTACCCTGATGCCTAAGATGGAATGCCTCTGTGCCAGAATTTCACCGGCTGCCTTAACCCCCTACCGGAACACAACAGTGCGAGCACTGCTATTTGGCGGTAGGTTAGCGGGGAAAGATGGTGGTACTCGATGATTCTTTTTTTATCGAAAGGAGGTAACCTCCGGATTAGTCCCATTTTAATTTGGTTCAGTTCTGATGATGGGATTTCAAAGACTAAGTCTTACGTCCCATTGTACCCATGTTTGGAAAAGTAGCTGAAAAAAAGCCGACAACAAACTGCGACAGCCTGCAAAGTCGATGTCAAGCTTGACACCGATTATTTTTTTCTCCTGTATTCTTTTATGCTTGAGTAGGTACGCAGCGTAGGTAAGGTATCATAATTGAAAGGGCTGGCAAAAACCCAAAGCCCTTTATTTATAATTAAACGAATACGTGTTTGTTTTAAAGTAAAAAGATATTTATGACCAGCTTTCCCCAGGTTCGTATAATTTAGTAGCGTACCGAGTCACGTAGAGCATAGGCAGCAATTACCACTAATGTGGCACCTATTTCTTTAGCAAAAGGTCGATAATGCAGTCCACATGTGGCCCACAGTAGGTACATGGAATCTCGGATACCGGGCACGATCAGTTTTCGGAGAAAATTAGCTAAATTTAAAGTTTTAATGTTAAAAAGAAAATATGTTTATTGTAACTAAAGCGTGGTGGAAACTCTCCGTCGAACGTTTAAGTATAGGAAGATAGAAATGAGGTATTCGATGAGCATTAAAGAAAAATCAAGTTTAATATTTCGTGCCTATGTGTAACAAATTGCAAATGTCAAAAGCAAAGATCATTTTCACAAAATACAATAAGATAAGGTTAACAGCGTTGGTGCAAGTGGGCCTAACACACTATCACGTGTTACATGAATGTGTGAGCCGAGTGTGTTTTAAGTGTGTGAGCGTATGTAGGTAGGTATATCATAATTATTTACAGAAAATGTAAAGCGAGTAGGCCGGCTTACTGGCTTTGTAAATTTCCAGATATAGCGGATCAGTTCGAAGATTGTTGAAAGTACAATTAGAAGGATTGTTCTAATTGTCGAGCTTGGAAGTTGGTTGAGATTTCACCAATTAATGACGTCACATCGCGGCGCCACTTCGCGCGAATACTAATTACGAAGCTCGGATCTGAAGACACCTTACTATATTTTTTTTTTGGAGCAGTTTATTTACTTTGCGACGGATAAATTACCTATCTCGTGCAGACTTAAAACGGCTCGGGTAATCCGATTGTGATCTACTGGTTCTACCAAAACAAAACGGGTATCGGGTAACCCCTTTAAAACCGCCGCGTCTCAAAGAAACTTCAATAGCTCTGAAATTAATTTCAATATCAAAGTAATATCTGCGGGGGGTAAATTTGTTTAGATTACAGTGGGTATGCCATTAATTCAGCCGTATTGTAAATTTATAGGAACGGGGCCGAGCCGAAGATTCGAGCTGGGTAATTCTGTGGAAAGTCTCATTTCCCGATGCCGCCGGTGCCGGTGTTAAAATATACGACACGACTCGGCTGTCTTCAATTTACCCAACTTTTCACTAGCATTTTCTGCTCACGTGCAATTGTAATGTAGGTACTATGTATGTAACCGATATACCATAGCCATGCTAGGTAAATAGTTTTACGCTAGTTCGGATATTCTATGTGAGTTGAGTGTTATATCTTTAGATGCTATGCTGTGATAATCAATTGATAGTGCGTTTTGTTCAGAGAAAAAACCTTGGCAATATATATATATATATATATATATATATATATATATATATATATATATATATATATATCTCTCTCTCTAGAAATACCTAGCTGAATTTAGAATATTTAGTTACAGGAGTGTTCTTCTTCTTTAGCTTTCGATGACGGGATTGGCTCAGTTGCTAGTGAATTACTCAATGTTATGGAGGTCATGGGTTCGAAACTTTGCGATGCATGTGCACTAATGTTTATACTGGAGCAATTAATGTTTTATTTTTATTCTAGTATGTATTTCTCTGTATAAGTTCTTATATCGTACAAAGTTCCCCGCTTAGTTTGGGGTTATATTGGGGCCATATTACCTTATTTCCATAACAGCAAAAACTTTTCATTATTTATTTTATGAAACGAATGGCGTGTTCTGATTAGTCTGTAACATAAACAACAAAGTATCTTTGATTTGCTAAAATTATTTAAAACTTACGAGAAAGTATTAGAGGTAGGTACGCAGAATTGTCCTTTTATTTTTTATGGACCTCAAGTTTAGTGTCTGAGAACGTAACCTTGGAAGATTATTCATTTACGATACACGCTCTTCAAAAAGGGCTCGTAAAAATACACTCATGTTTATTGCGCAATCCGTCATTCAATTAGTTTATTTTATTAAGTGGCAGTGCAAGACGTAGGCAGGTGTGCCAATAAACGCTGTCTGCCGCTTTTTTCCGCTCACGTCCTCGCCCACTCGTAACGACAAGGCACTTCGCTTATTTGAAATGCCGTGTTTATGGATACTTACTGCCTTTCACCCGTGGCTTCACTCGTGTGGATTTTCAATTATGCACACTTACGTTTTACGATCCTGTATCCATCCACGATTTTTATTCATGTCCCGTTTAGCGTAATATCGTTAAGTGACGTTAACATTTACACGTCTTTTCTACCCTATGATGCATAATATATTTACGCCGCTTTTAGATATCTGGGTGGTTTTCGAAAAACTACAAAATAGAGCATTTTATTGTTCAGTTAATCTTACTTTATGAAGCGGACACGTAATAGAAACTAATTGAAAGTAGGTATATGTGAGAGGTTGCTAGACCCACTGTATCGTGCAACAAGTGGATGTGCTCATTTTTTGTTGAATTGTTTTTTATAACTTTTTTGGCATTTATGAAACGATGTTATTGACGTTATTGTAATTTTTTAATTCCTTATATTTCCTCAAAATCTACTGTAGATAATTACATATAATACAGTAGGTAATTGCGACGCTGTTAAGACCATCTGTAATAGATGTACAGGCCTTTTTATTTGTGACAGGTCATTGGGCTGCAATCGATTTGGTTCTTCGTGTCGAAACTTTAGAGGTTCTTGCTGCTATTTTGGCTTCAAATTTTATATATAGATAAACCATCATCTACGACGCTGAAGCAACTCATAAGCAAAAGTGATTTTTGGTTTGAATATACCTAAATGCAACAGTAAAAACGTGCTTAGAAATACTTTCAGTATTTGTTAGGGTATACTATTATTACGGACACGTGGCTACGGCTTGTTGTTACAATATTACAGGTTTAGTGAAGCCAAGGCGCATTTCGAATAAGCCAAAGTCGCGATGTGTGTCGACTCACTGATTCCCTGTAGCGGCTCTAAGCCAACATAAGCCGAACATACGTATATTTCGGTACAAATACACTGTGGGTGTTAGGTGGAAATGTTTTGCTCGGAAATTCATTAACAAATCAGAAAATTTATACGCATAATGAGTTAAACGACTCGTCTATTTCGTCGTGGTATTTATGGTTATGAAACTTATTTGTGAACGTGCTATTTTCTTTCTAGGAACTTTAATACCAGCAGCACTCGAGTAGGTACGTCATGAATGAAATTATTCAAAAAATGACAAACTAAGGTACAATTAATAGGACCTATTCAACCGTATTTCACATGTACCTATATAGGTATAGAAGACGCTTTTCTCCTGTTTATTTTTCCAAAAAACATTGTTACCGACATGCAGGCATCAACGATTTCCTTCCATAGACGGATTAGGAGAAAAATGAAATTAACTTTTATTGCGTGTTGGAAATTGGAATACAAAGGAATAGTTTGGAACGAGATCCCGGCGGCCCGGCGTGGTACAGAGCGCCCGGCGACCGCGATGATAATGCAACCGAAAGTACCTACCTATTCAAGTTTTAATTCAAATTAGAACACTGAAGTTTGTTATGAAACTGGCGCGTGTGGCGTATTTACCCGACCTTTATAATAATGACAACTCCCACTGCTGAGTCCCGCAATTACCTAAGATATAGTTTCACATAACCCTCAGTTGTTTACTATTTCTCTTTATTATTTATCTCCAGTGAAATTCCAAGCAATCACTATTATTCGTTTATTACGAAAGTTGATAAAACAACACTGTAAGCTTCCCGCTCGTAGATTCTCCGAGTTTTTCATTTCGTCGGAACTTACGTAAAGATACGGAATACGTAACATTGTTACTTACGTATTTTTTCTCTATACCTAAACATGATATTTTTTTTATTTTTTTATTAGCCTGTTGGAGTGTCGCACTGCTGGGCAAAGGCCTCCCCTTTTTTCCGCCAGGTATCCCTAAACATTAAACAATTAATTTCCTAGACCATTGACTGGCGGTCTCACAATGCACATTCTTAACCAGTTGAAATTACAAAACTGATTAACTTACAAAACATTTCATTTATTTCTTTTATTTAACTTGCAATATATGTATGTATGTTGTTCGGGTGTTAGTTTTGATGACAATACATGGTTAGCTATGTCACATCATTCTTAATCCAACATGGCGGCACACCTAAGATGGCAGACTAGTTATTTTTAAAGCACTCCCACAATATGGGTATCAAGTGAAAGAGTTTGCTGAGAGTAACTCGAAAAATAAAGTGACTTTACTCCTTTACTCTAAATCCAATTGTATGTTTCTTTGCTTATTTATTTATAGAAGCGATCTCAGAAACGGCTCTAACGCCATTTTTGGGTGGCAAAAACTCGATCTAGCTGGGTGTCATATCTGAGAAAACATGGTTTTAGCTATTTTCACCCGAGCAAAGCTCGGTTGCTCTGGTCCTAAATGATTAAATTCGACTTTAACGCTCACTTCTTTATGACATCTAATATATATCGAGTAAATAACCGCATTTAGGTAATGCGGAAATCCCCAGCTCCATGGCCACATGATTCCTTGGGTCTAAAAGGAAAAGCTTAGCATACTATTATATTCGTTCATTTTCCATCGTAGTTATGAAGTTACAATACGATTTTAGGTTGACAATATTTTGCTGTGCAAGTAAGACATAAATTGCAACTAGGTAATGCCAACGTAATTGTAAAAGCAAATATGAGCAACATAATAGGCGTCTGTTATGGTCACGTCACGTGCTTTCGAGTGCTATTTGTATTCTGTACCTAGCTACTTTTAGCAATTTTAATTCACTTACGGGCGAGTTTCTTTGTTTCTGAGCTAAAAAGTTTGCGGCTTCAGATTCGCTTTATTGTTTAGGCCGGGGCGTATATTTCATACGCCGCTCCTGCATTGCTCACAGGTGCCGACGGAGTTTGAAATTATACGGGGATTTGTTCGCGAAATAAAACGCTGCAATTAAATTGTTAGGTGACTTATAGTACTTGTAGATAGATAGTGGGTACTGACTAGATATTGCTTTTGTTGCCTCTTATTTTTTACCTGTGTAATGTGATTGTGTTGTTAGGGTTCCGAAGCTAAAAATAAAAAATCGGAACCCTTATAGGATCACTCGTGTCTGTCCGTCCGTCTTTCTTAGCCAATTTGCTTCGATACTACTGGACCGATTGAGTTTAAATTTGATACGTGTATGTTAGTTAGTGACGAAAAGACGGACGTGTAACTTAAATAAAATAATGTTAAATATAGACCCCATTTTCAAATCAGAGAAAAGAAAACAAACTATATTGTGTGACATGTCAAATGAAGGTAGGTTTACTTCTTAGTCATGAAGATCTATGATAAATAGCATTCAAATTGTTTAAGACTAACTTCTGCCCGCGACCTCGTCCGCGTGGAAATTGGTAATAGCATTCCCGCGGGAACGATGCATTTTTCTGGGATAAAGAGTTTATATGTTGACCATTACTATAAACTAACCCTATACCAAATTTTGTTGCAATCCATCCAGTAGTTTTCGAGTTAAATCCGGACATATATACAGACACTTTTTCTAAAACCGTTATTTCGTGTTGACCCTCAACTTTAAAGCTTCTTTTAATCTTCAAGTTACAGACGCCACTTCTTCTACAGACTTATTATCATATAGAAAATAGGCGAAATATTACCGTGACTTTGTGAAGCTTCCAAACAGGAATTATCTTTATTGGACGTGCGACAACTCTAATATCACTAACCAAGGTCAGCAGTAGGAGGGCTTTTCTTCATACTTGCAATAATATTACAATATAACCCCCGAATAATTTTCACGATTTGTGTTTAGGTATATGCAGAAGGCGTGGTGGCCTAGTGGTGGCCTCTCATGCAGAGGGTCGGGGGTTCGATTCCGGCTCGCACCTCTAAATTTGGTTATGTGCGAAATTCAATTCAATTTGAATTTACCACTGAGATTTTCGGTGAAGGAAAACATCGTGAGGAAACCTACACCTATTCTGCGAAGTGATTCAAAGATGTGTGTGAAGTCCCTAATCCGCGCTGGGCCCGCGTGGGGACTATAGCCCAAACCCTCTCGTGATGAGAGGAGGCCTGTGCCCAGCAGTCGGACGCAAATAGGCTGTAGTAGTAGGTATACGCAGATCGAAACATCACTGTATAGTGACGTTTGTCGTCCTGTAATCTGGAACTTCTTGTACTTAACTTATTATAATTAAATTTGACAGCATAAGGTACTTTGAAGTAATCACAGATAAAAAACGTCTTTATCCTCTTCATATACCTATCCCTCGTGATATAGTCGTAAAAGTAGCAAAAGTTTTTGACAGAGCTAATAAGCATATACCTATTATTGTGTCCCAAGTGATCTGTATCCAAATGTCGCAGGATGTCTTAAAACGAAATGTCGCGATATACTTAAGTTATTGCTACTTATTGAAAGATATCCGCATAATGGTCAACTTAAGTACCTACTTATTCACCTTTTTTTTGCTCGAAGCAATTGAAACTGCATCCCGCTGCCATTGCTCGGAACAATAATGTTACGTTATTCTCGTTATCTTTTTGCAGCGAATCATTAGGCAGCGTTTGCGGCGATATCTCGTAGATTCTTGGTACTCACTTGTTTTATCTTTGGCATTTACCTATGTTTATGTATGTATTTATTTACGTATTATACATATTTATGTATTATGTACCTTTATATTTTTGTGTGTGTGTGTATATTTATTAGTTTCGCTCTGCCTGACTGAGGAATATAGGCGGGCATTGCTGTTCGAAGATGTTCGAAATTTGAATGCTATTAGATCATCGAATTTGATGTAGACATCAAATTCGATGATTTATACATACAGCTATTAGAACATTTTCACAGATAAGAAATCTATAAAGTCTGTTTATGGACGATAATTTTACGTGATAACATCATAAGAAAACCTAAAAGTCTTTAATGAATATGCCCCGTTACGTAGGACATACATCGCCATGAGGACATACATGGACATACATTGCGTCATGTTTTTCCGTGGGCACAGCCGGCGTTCATCAATTTACAAAACGTTAATCACGTCAAAACTTACTCGAGCGTGTTCGTTATTCAGAGGGGATGTTAATTGAATTTGAATGAAACTACAATTTAAAAGACTGACGATTTGGAAGCTCGTGGCAGTCTTCTGAAAATCCAAAAAAGACCATTGAAATAACGTCATTGAGTTCTACTCTTGAATTTCATTTATTTTCTTTACCCTTAGCCAATGTGTTAAAATGTTGTGTTATAGCAAATGGGCTTCACGGTGTTTAACATTGAGCAAGTCTGTGTGTATTGTAGCCGACATTCCCCGCCTAATCAAATGTAGGTACACATATAGTACCGACGCTATCTTAGCCTCGTGTGAGTTGCGGCTATAGCCGCCGGCGTACGGTAAAGTCTGCTTCCGAAACTCCGAAATTACCTGACATAATTTTAAAGTTGACATAAACATTTCTTTGAAGTTTACTTACATGGCCTTGATCTTATGTGCCGCGTGTAGGTGAGTGTACCTACTCGTACGAGTATCGCGCAATATCAAATTGTGAAAGAAATGCGTACTTAACTAGTTACGTAGATATTTCGAGTCCTGGGAAAGGACATAGCCTACTTTTTATCCCGGAAAAATGATTCGTTCCAGCGGAAACGCGTTAACAGAATTAAACGCGGGCGAAGTTGCGGCCAGTATCTAGACATTATTACCGAAGTATCTGGTTTCCGAAGTGTGAATAACTCATACCTATAACGGGCTTTTAACTTAGTTGTAGGTAGTTCGCGCCAGTTTTTACCAATACCAGCTGAAGGCACGTTTACGACAGATCCAATAAAACTCTTGGCATTGACAGTTTTCACCTAATATTGGATGCTAGTGAGTCAAGGAAAAATTTACCTTTTCAAAGCATTCCACACATTTTGCACCATGTTACATAAATAAACTGCGTGTATTTTCATTTTAAGGAAATCTTTGCTCTCTCGTATTTGTGGCTACAGGATTAATGTCCAGGTCATCACGTTGACAATGTAAATTCAGTAGACCTAGAGTAGAGGGCGCTAATTCTGTGTTTGATACACCAATAACAGCAATGTGAACAAGCCTGGGTTGTATCAAAAAGTTAACGTTCGTTTAATATGGCTGCCGAGAATCGTGTTGACATTGCTATTTGGTGGTGCTGTATGGAACGCAGAACTAGCGCCATCATTGACAGGTCTGCTGAATGTCTAGTCAATATTTAGGTATATCTATCGCGTATGAATCAGCTGCTAGCGGCATTTGTGTCGCGTGTGATTTAGTACTTTCGATAGGTATAATATGCTAAATTGGCAACTCTGAGGTCGCCGAAACTTCAAATGTCACAGTGACTTTGACACTATTGTATGGAATGACAAACTTGTCATGACAGCCGCACTTCACACTAATGTTATTAGCCAGTTTGCTCCGAAACTACTGGACCGATTGAATTGCAACTTGGTACATACGAGTATGTTATACCTAAGTTAGTGGCCCAAAGACGGAAATGTATTAGATAATTAAATGAATTTCAAATAGGGTCCCAATTTTTGGGGGTTGATTGAAAAAGAAAAATAAAAGTTTTCCAACTTAATATTGATTAATGCAATCGCTTGAACATTGAACCTCCTTCAACCATCCTAAACCATGACGACTATTGTACGAGTGATGTTTGTATTTTATGTTGGTTAACCATTAACGAGTAGGGTAGAGGACAGAACTCTCCTTTCATGAATAAACATGAAAGCTGTTGAAAAGAAACCACAGGATGACCCTCACAACGGGAGTGAGTGTACCTAGCAGGTACTGTAGAGTTGGTATAGCCCTCGCTATACGATCTCTTTAGGGCTGTGGTTTTGTAAAACGTTCTAGAACTGCTAATCATTTTAAAAATTAAAGAGAAACGGTTCTGTTATGTCAATAGAGTAGTCTGAAGCTCGCCTTGGTCACGAGCACATGTACGTAGGCCCCAGTGTAAAAAAAAATGAAGTATACTTATAATTCTTCTTTTTATTAATCTCAAGATAGTACCTATAAGCGCTACCATCTGACGACCCCCAGTCACTCGCTATAGTACCTAGGCTACGTATAGTTACCTACTCATTTAAAAAGGAGTTTCATCTGCCAGCTATTTATCAGTGGCACTGAAGGCGGAACGAGTTGCTCTTAGATGTTTGCGTCTGTAAATACTCCAAAAATTCAATGGTTCAAATGGGGCACTAATTAATGGCATCGTGTTGACAAATGGACGGTATCCACTTGTAATTTATAATTTTGTGCAATAACGGTATAATTTTTACGAATTTTGCTTGTAACTATTCATGAAACAGAGATGACAATTTATTTAGGATTGATAGTAGACAATAAAATTATGTGGAAAGATCAAGTGGACAATGTTTGCAAAAACTGAATTAGATTCTCATATGCACTATACAAAACTTAGAAAGATAGTTTATCAGTCAGCAGTGCTGACTGCATTTCATGCATGTATTATCTACATTGCGTTATGGATTAATATTTTGGGATCTTTCAACCAATCGAGATCGCGTTTTTAAAGCACAGGGTATTCACTCAACGGTTTCAGACATGCAAACAATACTTTCAAAAATCGAATATTCTAACTCTACCTTCTCTCTATATTCTTGAAATGGTGCTATTTGTACAAAACAACATGGAACATTTTAGGGGCTTCTCGAGCATCAGACTTCGTCATAAAATAAGGGCACAGTCATGGCATGACTAAAACAGCGTTTTTTGGAAAAGGTGTGCTTGGAATGGGCCCTAAGATGTATAATAGACTGCCGAAAGCAATATCAGAAATAGCCGATATTAAAAGCTTTTTCTTATAAATAAAGCCTATTATTCAATTAATGAATATTTAAATGATGAAACTATTTGACTAAGTGTCTACATAGTAAGTAAGTAAAGCATGCTGCATGCTCTTTTTGTCAGCTATTTGTACGCCTTATGGCAAAACTCGGCAGGACATAAAAATTGTACCATCATGATGCGACCTGAGTTATGACAAACAAATTATATTTGAAGAATTACATTAACATAACGAATTTTCTATATCTTTTCAGGTAAGTTGTTTACTCGGTTCGTCGGCTTCGTGTGACGCAACTACTCGGAAAGGTAAGGTTCTCGGTAGTTTCTCCAAGAATCAATCATGGAGTTGTATAGGAACATCCATTCGTGATTCGATAGCCGGTATCGCGAACTGTCAGACGCGATTAATCACTCAATTTAACAGTAGGTAGGCGCAGCTCTTGGCTTAGCTGGGTGAAGATAAGCGGTGGTAATAGGGTAGACGGCAGCAGTGGGTATTGCACGATGAAACGTTAAGGGGTCGATTATGCGAGCCCATCGAGTGCGTACTTGAGCGGCCCGGCCCGCCTGCGCGCCTAATGACGGGTCACGCATTTAAATAGCCTGCTTCCGATCGAAACGGCGCACATATTCACATGAAATTCAAATCCTTCATTGCACCTAAAATACGAATTGACGATTTTCCATTTATCGGCATGTTCCATCGCTACTAGTAAGCGAACTTGGGAACCGTAAGATAAGAGAAGAGTTGAGGTCATTTATATTTTCACACCTCCTATTCGAAAAGGAGTATTTTGTTCCCCGTTTAGAGGGCTCTCCATTTCTGCCTCGCTAACAGTTTAACAGCAACTACTGGTTTTCTCATACGAGAAACAAGCACAGTGTACCTACAACAGGGTAGGGGTAGCAACATTATTTTACACCTTGGGTGATATAGCTTGAATCCCTCACTCCGCTCGGCAGTCTATTCTGGAATCTTTCGCGTCGCTCTGGATTTAATCCGTCATCCGCGGTAAAATATCCCATTTTACTCCCTAGTCATACAATCTACTATTCCACCTCTGTGAGCTGTGATATCGCTATATGTTTTACGATAAGGAATGTTAAAATTATTTTGACATGTATTCCTGTTATAGCTCGTGTATGTTGCTAAAAGCGTTACGTCGGAGAGTTTGATGATACGAGTTGGGTAAATTTTAATGAAATAAGTTGAGTATTTCAGTAAATTGAATAGAAAACACTGCCTTACACCGTCAGATATTATGCCGTTGGTCGTAGAGCATAATGATGATGACATCACCATCTGTTAATTAACTGTGTTTTCGCAATAAATGATTTTGTCCTTCTCTTTACCTCTCCTTCGTGTTGGGCAAAAACATGTTGTTAGTTTTTCCAAAAATTTGAGGCACTAGTCAAGTAGGTAAGTAATATTATCAGGAACCACTATGCGTTGAGTCTATTTTATTCGCGACGTGAACTGCTCTGATTTATTTATTCCGAACAGGCATAAAACCGTTATTGGCTGCTGTATGGCCATACTTAATATAACAAACATGTGTGATTTCGTATACTTAAAGTTATAGTTAAATAGATTTTTGCATTTAAAACCAGAATTTCGGAGTAAGTACGTAACAATAACACTACCGAATGAACTTTAATGGTATTATGTAAGACTCGTTTATTAATGTCGAGTAAGAGACGTACCGAGGAGTCTAGGCGTTTTGCCAAACAGTTCAACCAAATTATATTAGGATATTCTAACAGCACAGACCAAGTGACTTTTGTTGTTCCTTACGAACTTGTTATAGGGAATTGTTTTGTGAAGAAAATACAAAAACGATAATGCTTGCACGAAACTCCTGTAAAAATGCCACGTTTGTCGAAAATAATATAATGATACATCGATGGGTACTTACCAGATGGGGTTCTTTAAAATCTACTTGAAAAATGTACATTCATCGTAAGATAATGAGGTGACTTCGGCAACTCATTGTCCGCTGGAAATAATTACTGTCTGACTCGACAAAAATCCAAGTAAGTAAAAGTTCAAATTCATAGCTCTTAGTGTTATACATAATATATATAAATATACATATATTTTTAGTAGGGTTATTTTTGTTCAATTGGAATATAGAGGGGGCGAAATATCTATCTAGTTAGGTCTCATATCTGGGAAAGATCAATATAGCTATTTTCACCTGAGCTGAAGCTAGGTCGCTCCTTCTTCTACTTCGGGCATACCTTGTTTCATTATTTAGGTACTTCAATAAATAATTTAGAGTGATACGAGTACCTACACAATGTATGGGTGGATACGTGTTTACCTGTAATGTGAATGTGTATGTGTAAATTTTGAAAAAAAGGCCTTCTGCTGAGTTTGTTGCGGCGCTTCGTCTCAAGCAAGTCTGGAAGCGCTGGTAATAGTACATTACAGACCTAGGGTGGTGAATTCGTAAATGTCCCAGATCGCAGGTTTCTATATAAATATGCGATCTGGGGCCGCCCGTGGTTTGTCAAAAGTTTTACGTCTTGCCTTGGCCAAAAAGTGAGATTTTCTCTCCGCGTAGCGGGCAGAAAATCCCACTTTACGGCCAAGGGTGATGTAAATTCATTTAAAAGTGACGTGTAAAAGTGCCCAGTTGTGACCTATTCAACCGACGAAAAACGGAGGAGGTCCTGTATTCGACGTGTATATATATATGGCCACGCATAATTTGTCAACTGTTCACCGATTTCGATGATTCTTTTTTTATTCGAATGGTGGTACTTCCAAGGTGGTCCCATTTTAATTTGGTTCAGTTCTGATGATGATCCATGAGAAAACGAGGGAACTCCTCAAAATTTGTTAGCACGAGTATGATTTTTGGCATCAATTTCAAAGACTACAGTGAGACTTATATCGTACCCATGTTTGGAAACTGTAGCAGAAAAAAATAAATTAAATAAAAAAATAAAAAACCGACTTCAAACTCCGACAGCATACAAAGTAGGTGTCAAGTGAACCGACCCAAAGCGTTTATAACGTCCTATACTCTGGTTAATTTATTTCATATTTAATCCAAACACCTCTTCCTTTATTTATTTATTTATTTATTTCAATAAGACACGCCAACAGCATACATATTCAACTTTAACATAAACACTTAAGGGTAAGATCTATTCCGATATGTATGCCTATAACAGGCATGTACAACATTCTCTAAATAGTTACATGCAACATCTTACTTAATATTGATTAAATAAAGGCATAAGGTATAAATAAGGGTATGAAATGGTAAATTTAGAAAACAGTTACAACATTACAAAAAAAGGCTACCTAAAAGAGATATTGGACATTAAACAAAAAGAAAAGCTCTACATGCGAAACGACGACAGCACCCTACTTACAAAAACATCCAACGGATCATGGAATACGTCAACATCAGGAATTATAGCATTTAATGTATTTAATTCATCACAAATACGATAAGTTGGTGAGTTACGTCCCAAGTTAGTCCTAGTAAAGGGAAGCTTGAATATACTTGTAATAGCTTTTCTAGGAAAGTTGCGTGGCACTGTAATTCCGATGCATTCCAAAACATCATCACAATAAGTCTCACTGTGAAGAACTTTGTGTAGATAGATAAGGTCATGCAATTTTCGACGATTACGCAAAGAATCAAGATTGAAAAACTCTATTCGCTGTTTGTAGCTACAGCGATGTGAAAGACCCGGGGTAGAAAAGGCTAGATGTCTCGAAAAAGCACGCTGTATACTTTCTAAGCGTTGAGAATGGGTACAATATATAGGATTCCATATTACAGAGGCAAACTCCAGATGACTGCGGACGAAAGCATTATATAAAAGAATTTTGGTTCTTGGGTGACGAAAATCAGTAGAATTGCGTCTTAAGAAGCCAAGCATCTGAGCGGACTTCTTCACTATAGAGTCAACATGAGGGATAAAACTAAGTTTGTTGTCAATCAGTACTCCTAAATCTTTTATTTCGTTTAATTCTTGAAGGACAACATTCTCCAACTTATACGTTGAAGGAAAAGGCCATTTTTTGCGCGTGAACCGGACATGGTAGCATTTATTGACGTTTAAGACCATTTTGTTGTCCAAACACCATTGGTTGACCGAGTTAAATTCTTCCTGCAACTCCTTCATATCATCAACGGAAGAGATGGTCTTGAAAATTTTGAGATCGTCAGCAAATAACAAGTGCTTACAGCTGGGTAGACAAGCAGATATGTCATCAATGAACAACAGAAACAATATAGGACCTAGGTGAGAGCCTTGTGGGACACCTGATTCCGCTGTATACCTGCAAGAAGAATGACCCTCCACTACAACAAACTGAGGTCTTTTTGCCAGGTAAGATTCAAACCAGTTCAACAACGATCCATGGACGCTGTAAGATTCAATCTTCCTCAACAATATTTTGTGATTTACTTTGTCAAAAGCGCTGGCAAAGTCAGAGTAAATGGCATCAACTTGGTAACCCTTATCAAGCTCACGCGCAAGATAAGACACAAACGAAGTTAGATTGGTAGTGACAGAACGACCACTTCTAAAACCGTGCTGGAAAGGTGATATAGACGAGTCAGTAAGTTTTACCAGTTCCGGACAGACTAAAGATTCGAACAGTTTCGAAAAACATGGCAGTATGGAAATGGGCCGATAATTTGAGACATCACTCTGGTCGCCTTTTTTGAATACTGGAGTAATCCTTGCTTGTTTCCAAATTTCAGGAAAAGTACCAAGCTGCAGTGACCGATTAAAGATCAGAGCCAAGGGTAGGCTTAATACCGGTCCACATCGCTTGACAAACAATGGTGGAATATTGTCAGGACCAGCGCTCTTAAAGATATCTAACTTTTTGATCTTCTGAAAAACTTCTTTTTCTGTAAAATGTAAATTTGAAAGACACCTTAGACCTGAGTGTGGTTCAGAAGGAGAATTAGAAGAAGTAACCACAGAATTGTCTGTGCAGAACACCGAAGCGAAATGTTTTGCAAAAAGATTGGCCATATCAGGTCCCACTGTTGCAGTGGTCTCGCCCAAATGAACTTCTGTAGGGTACGAGGAAGCGCCTTTCCTTTTGTTTTTAATGTGACGCCAGAAAGCTTTCGGGTTAAACGAACTCACTATAGCACTTGTCATATAATGTATGACATCGCTCCCGAAGCAAGTCGAATTCAATCCTATCACGAGGGTTTTTATATTTACGAAATTTCCATCTCAGTTTATTCTTTTCTGCAAGTAGTTTGATTAGTTTGTAGTTGAACCATGGGGGATACTTAGACTTCTTTTGACAACGCATAGGGACGAACCTTCCAATCACGGCGTTGAGTATGTCGTAAAATTCCGCCGTCATTTCATTCACGTTCATGCTATCAAGCCTGAGGTGCCAGTCGATCCCATTCAGCTCATCCCTGATAGCGCTGTAGTTAGCGTTATAGTAATTAAGATCGGAGCGCAATTTCGGTTTGTGGCGACAGCAATTTGAGCGAGACAGTGATACTAGAAGTGGAGGATGCCTGGAATCTAATTTAGATAGGAGATCTAAAGGTGCAGAAACACTAGTGTTGTTGAAGTTAGATAAAACAAGATCGAGCATTTTTCCATCTACGTTTTCAATATTATTGTATTGTTTAAAATTGTTAATGGCCATCATGTCGATCATACAATTGCCCAATGAGTTACTGTATTGAGACGGGGTCAAATGTGATCTACCTTGGATTAACGACCAGTGAATAAATCCGAGGTTAAAGTCTCCCATGATCAATATGTCGTCTACCTGATTACTTATGTTGTTAACATTATCTAGAAATTTAGAAAGTACATCTAGTTTCATAGGTGGAGGCAAGTATACTACACAGACAGCTATTTTCTTATATGAGCGGTTATTGTTTGTTTCTCCAACATGCAAAGTGATCCATAGTTCTTCACAATCGCTTTCCCAATTGTAAACCCTGGCTGAATGTATAGCACTAGAAACTGCGATCATGACACCTCCTCCATCTTTCTTGCAACTATTAGAAGACACTCGGTCTCTACGATAAACATTGTACCTCGAATCAAATAATTCATTATTATTTATATTCGGCCGAAGCCAAGTTTCAGTGAATGCTATTACATCGTAGTTGTTAAGCAGTACATTTTTATGTAATTCATTAGACTTAGTTCTTATACCACGAACATTTTGGTAGTAGATGTTAAGTTCAGCAGACATACACCAGATGTATAATATTATAGACTAGAAGACCTACGAGTACAATATAAAAACGAAGAATCGGTCAAGAAAAACAATTTTAAACAAGAATATTTAACTTTTCTATCGTTTTTATAAGGACGGCTTGACTAAATTCGTCTTTACGAACGTAGATCCGTCCGTTGCGAACCCACACAAATTTGTAGGATAGTTCCTTCCCTTTCTTCCGTGCTGCCGCGTGGAGAGCCTTATTTGTCGGGGTCAAGTGCTCCGCTACAAACACAGGCTCCCGAGGTCCGCCCAAACCTAGGTGATGTGAGCTGAGCTTGTCAGTGGGATTCTTTTTGTTGAACGAGGTAACAGATGCCAGGAAAGAGTCTCTTTGCCGCGGGCTACGGAGTTTGACAACCACCGATCGGGGCCTCTTGCTTTCCCTGTCCAGCTTGGCCACGCGAGTAACTTGGATAATATCAACTTCATCCAACGGCTGTTCAACAGTTTTGGCGAGTTGCAGCACAGTCGTAGTTAGATTCTCGGTTTTATGCTCGGGGATTCCGTTTATCTCTATGTTGTTCTCACGGAGGTGCTGCTCAACCAAGATCAAGCGCGACGAAAGATTATCCACGCAAGTTCGTAAACTGTTATTGTCTGCTTGTAGGTGTTTAATAACCTCTGATTTCTTGTCGATGTCTTGCTTAAGGTCGTCGTACTGTTTACTGAAGAATGAGACGGACTCACTCAAACTATTCAATTGTACGTTGATGTCGTTTAGCTTATCAGACGTAAATTTCTTAAATGCAGAGTTCAAAGCCTCGGTTAACTCTTCCTTAACGACAGCCCTCAAGTTCTCTACTGTGACTGGAGTTTTCGCGCCGGCAGATTGTGATGGTTTCTGCGGGGGAGCTTCTTTGAAGCGCTGCGGCCTTCTCGTTGTAACGTTACTGTCCGATTGAGGCACAGGCACGGAGGCCACGACGTCCTCGGTTGGTGCTTTGAGTGGTGTGTTAGTATTGCCCGATTTCGGCTGCTTACTGCGACACTCTGGACATTTCCAGTCTGATTTTTGCTCTGTGGTCATAAGATCGTATCTTTTATCCGACACGTTAGCACAAACAAGATCGTACCTAGATGCACATAGTGAGCATGTCAACAGGTCCTTAGTTTTAATGGTGTTCTTACACCCCACACACAAGATATTTTTGTTAGGAGACATCAGTGACCTGAGTTTACTTGCAGTAAGGTAGGGTGGATTAAGATTTTAGTACAAAAAACTCAATTATCTTACGCACTTCAACACACTCAAAAATGAATCTTAACTCGGCCGCAATTAGGTAGCCGACGAGAGTTCGCAGCGCGTGAGCATTGAGCCGCACTGCTCGGCGGTCGTGCACAAAAAGTCTTAAGCGCCGTGCAGGTCGCGGCGCTTACCCGTTTGAGCAAAACACACTAAAGTACGAGTTAATAATTCTATGATTTGCACTACTTTTATTGATTTTGCCACAATATCACTTAATCACAGTTAATGCACTCGTTTCAAACGTAACAAAGATGGTTATAAGAGTATGTATCGTGATAATTGCACTTTGAGCACTGTTAAGCGCTAAGTATTAGGGAGAAATTTAATTATCAACGTAAGAGCAAAGAAATATGATGTTACTTGCGCGGTAGTTACGCATTGATTTATCTGAAATACTACAACTTAAGAGGATACATAAATAAAAAACCCATTTTTAGGTGCGTAGAACTCGTAAAGTACTCACGTTAGGAGTCTGATTTTCGGATATGTGTATATTGATTATATACTTGAAGGATTGATCAAGGCCAAAACATGACTGAGATAATTTTGTTCGATAGAAAAAAATCACGAAGTCGCAGCTGCTATTATCTTAATGCGCTTGAAGCTTCTTAACGACAAAGAAAAGGACTTCGAGACTTTCTTAAAAACTAGACATCTATATTAACTAAAGACTGATCATACTAGATGTCAATATTTATATATATATCAATTACAATTAATTTAATTCGGCTTTGGCGCTTACGTTGTTTTATTTCGTCCGACGTGCGCGCTGCCATCTCTTTCTTTCGTGCAAGGTCCCTATATACGCATCACTCTACGCCAGTCGGCCAGAAACCTTCGCTGCAGTAGGACCTGTGCTCGACAATCCCAGCTCCGTATCGCGCTCGTATGTAATCAATATTTCGTGATTATAAAGAGAAGTAAGCATGGGAAAGTTTAAAAAGAAGACGGAAAAGTGCCGGTAGTATGAGAGAAAGCAAAATTAAGTTTCTTATTTATTTATACGATTTATTCGTGTAACCGCATTCAATATTGCTAATGGATTATGAACTGGAGAACTAGTCGTTTTAGTTAAAAATACTTACCTATCATTTATGGTTGACTTTGTGCGCGGCCTCGGTAGCCATGTAATTTCCTAATCAAGTAGGTATGAAATTTATGTATTTAGAAGGAAGCCAGCAATTGACAAGCTGGTATCTTTGGGACTCGCCTGTTTATCTCGACTTAGATCTGCCTTCTTTCCCCTGCATTACTCTAAACAGTAGTGAAAAGTCAGTACCTATACTTACCTATTCACAAAATAAAGTCGCTCACATCGACTTTATTTTGTGAATAGGTAATCTTTTACCTTCCTGAGTATAAAGATACGTGTAGGTACAATCTGTTGTACATTTGCTTAATAGCCCAAATACCTATTATTTATTACCTATCCATGTGTAAAAATATTGCGGTTCCAATATTATTACATAGGTACATATGCCTATTGAGTAGATAGCCTCCTTTTTTGAAGTCGGTTAACTATTCTCATTTCAAAATCGTATTAATTAAAATAAAACAGATATTCAGATAGATATTTACCTAAAGTTTGGCCGCGTGAACGGTAAGGGGACGGACTCAGTTTTTATTTGCCTATTAAAATTCCCGGGATTTCCAGGATTTCTAAATTTAGTAACCAGGCCTCAAAAAAGCTTATTTTAGTATTTCTATACATTTATTTATGACTAGCTCCTGCCCGCGACTTCGTCTGCGTGGAATGTAAAATTGCCGATAAGTTTTCTTTCCGACATCCGATTTTAATCAAACATAGCTTATATATTGCTCATGCTCTATCTACCCTTGAAAACTGCATTCAAATCGGTTCAGTAGTTTTGGACACAAAAGGACGGACAGAAAAGATTTCTAAAAATCGCTGTTATGTGGTCTACCATACATCTTTAGACCCCCTGTTCCTTTTTTTGAACTTTTCTTTCTATCTACAGACACGCCGGGTTCTGCTCTTTTATTATAGTATAGATAGATAAGTATTTTTAGTGTAGGACCCAATTATGAAAAAGTCTTCAAATAACGAATTCCGTGGGACCTGACCTACCTCGGCGATACGTATGACCGGTATGGCCTAAATCGGCACGTTCTTCAGAATACAAGTGTGGTTGTCACCTCCTAAGTGTATATGAAGGGGGAAGCTACGACGTAACACAGATGGCGGCCAGGAGGAAGCTACGACGTAACAAAGATGGCGGCCAGGATTTTTCTACTAGCGTTATTTCTCGGTAACTACTGGATCGATTGATTTTATCAAACAAAGTGTCAGAAAATGAAAATATGAAAGGTAATATAATATAAATTATTTTTTGTCTTATATTTGTTCACATCAAGTTAATAGAAAATGAAATATAATCTGATTCGCCTAAAGATTGACTGGTAAAGAATGCCTTGAAGCATTAAGTCCGCCTTTTGTACACTAAGTTTTCTGTGTGCAATAAAGTTTAAATAAATAAATATTTATGAAAATTAACATTTTTATGAAAATTTATTGTTTTGTTTCAAAGATAATAGGATTACCGAATTTTACCTATTATAAAAGTTGTAGAAAAATTCCTAGATTTTTAATGAATTTCAAATTATTACAACCGACCGACCTAAATTACCGAATAAACAGGTTTATACGATTTTAATGATTTCAAAGAAACGGTCAAGTGTGTGTCAAGAGCACAAAATGAGCTAGCTAGGGTTTCGAGTTTTTAACCTTCCAATTTACTTAGAACTCTGGATTCTCATGGATTGTTTTGTAGCAGAGACCAAGTTATGCTGGATTTAATTAATTAAACTCTAATTTAATGTGTTTTTAACCCCCGACGCGAGGGGTGTTATAAGTTCAACGTATCTGTGGCTTGATTTTATCCGGCAACTTGAACTAACATCGTCGTATTTCATCTAATTTACAGAAAACTTTAACAAATTATATACTAAAACCTTACTCAGGAACCACTCTATCTATTAGTGAAAACTGCATTAAAATCCGTTCAATGGTTTTTGACTTTATCGTGAACATCCAAACTGACAGACAGACGCGGCGGGGGACTTTGTTTTATAATATGTATAGTGTTAGTTACACCATTTATAACTGGAGAACGGCTGAACCGATTTCGATGATCTTTGATTTTTTGGATTTGTCTCCGTCCCGAATAGCCCTTGTAAATAATATATTTATGAAGAATAATAAAGAATAAGAGTAATACGTGTACGAAATTTCAAGTTTCTATCCTTAAGGGTTTGGCCTGTGCGTTGATACGTCAGTCAATCACCTTTGCCTATTATATATACAGATTATATATATGTAAATTGATTATTATCAATTATGACTTTAAGGAAACCCATTTGAAGCCAATCCAAAACAAAACTCAATTCATTTCATTCATCTAGAACCGAATGTAAAATTATATATAATTATTTGAACTCACTGACTGCTAATAAGCTCTTCCGGATTATTTCTCATTTTTGGTCCTGTTCTTGGATTGCTTCGTTATTTACCGGTCGATTGTAATAATTTGAAATTCATTAAAAAACTTTTATATTAAACTAAAATTTGATAATTCTGGTGATTATCGAGTTATTTCTGCAAGAAAACAAGCAATTTTCATAAAAAAATTATTTATCATAAATATTTCATTTTATATTAACTTTGCGTGACTAAATATAGACAACAAACAATCTATATTATATTACCTTTCATATGACGCCTTATTTGATAAAATCGGTCCAGTAGTTACCAAGACATAATGCTAGTAGAAAAGGCCCAGCCGCCATCTTTGTTACGTCGTAGCTCCCCCTCCATACACTTGGGGGTGACAACTACTTTTTTTTTGTATTCTAGAGAACATGCCCATTTAGGCCATATCGGTTGTACGTATGGCCGAGGTAGACCGTCCCACGGAATTCGTTATTTGAAGATTTTCATATTTCCGACACTAAAAATCCATACTTATATTATAAACTAGGTGCCGAGTGGGTGCGCGAGCTGCGAGCAGCTCGCGTAATACCGACGCTAAGATTTTGCCAAAAGGCTTTTTTATGGTAGCGGTTCGGGTTTGTAAGATCGCAATTAATTAAAACGTTACCTACTTGCACTTTATAATAGCAGAGGTTCGTTTTTTTCTGCCTGTCGCTTTGTTTTGAGAGGTCGCAGTTCAAAACTGACATACCTGCACTTTTCAGGAAGCGGTTCGATTTTGCGAGGTCGCAATTCAAACCTAACCTAATCTATCTCCACTTTTATGACATCGGTTTTGATTTGTTCAAACCTAGTTGGGATTCTCCATGTTACGGTTCAAATCTAACCTAACCCTTTCAGCAGCTATTCAGGCAGCTGTTAGATTTTGCGAGGTCGCAATTCGAGCCAAACCTACCTTATTTGCACTTTCTAGCAGCTGTTAGATTTTATGGCTGTGGCTGGTTTTTGTGAAGTCACAGTTAAAACCTGCCTGGATTTTTCTGACAGCGGTTCGGTTTTGTGGGGTCTCAGCGATTTGGTTTTATGAGGTCAAACCGAACCTAAACCATCTCGACTATTCTGGCAGCATTTCGGATTTGTGAGATCAAAGTTCAACGCTAACCTGGCCTAATTGCACTTTAAGTATTTTTTATACTTATGGTGTAGGCAAACAGCCCACCTACCTGATGGTAAGTGGTATGGTAAGTATAGCAGCAGTTTTCAATGTCATGGTTCAAACTTAACCTAACCTACCTGTACTTTTCTGGCAGCTGTTGGATTTTGCGAGGTCGTAGTTCAAACCTAACCTAAACTATCTGCACTTTTTCGGACAGCAGTTAGATTTATACCGACGGTAAAAAAAAAACCAGCCAAGTGCGAGTCGGACTCGCGCACCGAGGGTTCCGTACAAACCTGCAAGGTTTACAAAGTTTATATTTATTAAAAAATATATATTTTGTAATGTAACTAAAAATTTAAGGTTTTCGGAATTTTTCCTTTATGTGTGCTATAAAACGTTGCTTCATGCCAAATTTCAAGATTCTAGGTCGACTGGAAGTACCCTTTAGGTTTTGATTCCCTTGCGAGTACTTGCGAGTTTCAAAATATGCAGCTTAAATTGCTGTTTCTTTTGATTGCGTTGACATAGAAGTTTGATTTTGTTACAGCTTAAAGGTATTATAGACCTGAGTATTTGGTATGCATTTCAATTTAATACCTCTACGCGTTTATGAGGAAATGGGTAGTAAGGTTAAAATTATTAAAAAAAAATATATTATGTGATGTAACTAAAAAATTATGGTTTTCGTAATTTTTCCTTTATCTATGCTATAAGACGTTGCTTCGTACCAAATTTCAAGATTCTGAGTTCACGGGAAGCACCCTGTAGGTTTTGATTCCCTTGCAAGTGTCGAAAATTTGCGGCATAAACGGCTGTATCTTTTGATTGCGTTGGCTTAGAAGTTTGATTTTTTCACAGCTTCAAGGGACAGTAGACCTGAGTAATTGATATAAATTTCAGCTTCATACCTCCACGCGTTCCTGAGAAAAAGGGTCTTGACAGACGGACAGACGGACAACAAAGTGATCCTATAAGGGTTCCGTTTTTTCCTTTTGAGGTACGGAACCCTAAAAATGCCAAAAGGCTTTTTTGTGGTAGCGGTTCGGGTTTGTGAGTTCGCAAATATTTTTTTATCTAAGCTACATGGATTAGTTTTGTGAGGTCACAGTTCAAACCTAACCTAACCAAGAGTACCTTTTCTGGCAGTGGTTCGGATTTGTAAGATCTTTTCAACCCTTACATAACCTATCTGCATTTTCTAGCAGCAGTTCGGGTTTTCGATGTCACGGTTCAAACCTAACCTAACCTACTTTTACTTTTCTGGCAGCTGTTACATTTTGCGAGGTCGCAGTTCAAGTCTCACCCTACTAACTTGCACTTTTGGTAGTCTGTTTTATGGACAAATCTAACCTAACCTACCTACATTTTTCGGGCAGCGGTTCAAATTTGAGGGATTACAGTGCAACCCTAACTTAACTTACCTGCACTTTCTAGCAGCGGTTTGGATTTTTTCTGGCTTTGGTTTGGTTTTGTGAGTTCGCAGTTCAAACCTCACCTAACCATTTCCCTAGTGGAACGCATAAATCAAAACGCATAATCTCAAAGCATATGAAAATTCTACGCATGATTTCAAAACGCATAAAGTTTTAACGCATAATCTCTAAACGCATAAACTTTAAATACTACTAATATCCCACCCAAAATTATGCTAAATCATAATTATGAAAACATTATGCATCATTTTTTATGGTTTACAACATTATGCGTTACAACTTTATCCATAAAAAAATATGCGTTATGACATGATGCGTTAAAAGATTATGCCATAGTACTGTTATGCCAAATGACAATTATGCCACATGAAGGCTATGCGTTAAAATTTAATGCGTTATTCATTATGCGTTTTGACATTATGCCAAAAAAATATGGGTTCAAAGGGGCACCCAGCCTAACCTCTGCCTGGACTTTTCTGGCAACGGCTCGGTTTTGAGGGGTCACAATTCAGACTTAAAAAACCCTACCTGTACTTTTCAGGCAGCGATTTGGTTTTATGAGACCGCAGTTCAAACCTAACCTAACCTACCTGTACTTTCCTTGCAGCTGTTAGATTTTGCGAGGTCGCACTTCAAGGATAACCTAACCTACCTGCATTTTTTGACAGCAGTTCCGTTTTTTGAGGTCGCAGTTCAAATGTCACCCTATTTTTGGTATCGGTTCGGTATTGCGAGATCGCAGTTCAACCTTAACCCACTTTTACCTTTCCGGTGGCAGTTAGATTTTTAACCGACTTCCAGAAATGAGGAAGCTCTGTATTCCACTGCACACATGTATGTTTTTTATGTATGTTTACTGCACCACATTTGATTTTCAAATTTATTTTTTAATTAATTATGAATGAGCTGGTTCTTTAGACAATTATGACATGGTCTAAATCTAGCCTAACATACCTACCTGCATTTTTCTGGCAGCGGTTCGGATTTGAGTCCACAAGGAACCGTTATTTTAGTTTCGCCATGTTATGAGCCATATAAGTAATTTCTAAATAATAAATATGTATCGTAATGATAAGGAACTGAAATAATTTTTCTCATCTCAGTCCGGTGGAAAGTAAGTATTAAAAAAATAACTTTTTATATGTTTAAACTAAAATACTTAAAGACTGTCCTATTACAATTGGTTTTTCTTCTTTCCATTTTGACAATAAAAGCCAAGGGCCCTCAACCCACGTATCGATCACACCACGAATCCCATACTGGGCCATACAAAAAATATTTTTTACCAACTCGAAAAAACTTAAAAATCATAAAAACATGCTCAGAATCGATAACTGATACTGTGGTTAAAATATTGTCACCCTGTATAAGTAGGTCAGTATTTGTGTGAAATATCGAAATATCTCATCGACATCCCACTCATACTTTAGTATTCCCAAATAATAATGTCCCGAGGTGTAATCATGTCAGTGTGTGTAGTGGGCGTGTCTTGTACGAATGACACATTAACTGACGACAAAATAATATGAATACTATAACGATCGCATAAGGTAAATTTTAGGTATACGCTTTCTTTCGTGTATTTTCGGAGAATTCTTTCCTTGTCTGCGCGATCGAAGATTCACGACGCGCCTAATAAAGTGTGCTCACCTGTACCTCTCACATTACATTTGGCTGTGCTATACGAAATATGACAAAAGTGAAAAAAAAACCTGGCGCCAGTGTTGCCAGTTTTTTCTGACGAAAATGGCCAAATGTCATTACGACGACCGCAACAAATCGTCCAGGGTGATTTTTTTGAATGAAAAGTTCAAAAAATGTTGGTGAAAATAAAAACAATCCCAAATGGCAAAATTGAGAATATATCCAAGCAGATTGAAAAACAAGTGAAAGAAAAGGACAAAAACCATCACAACACGACCCTTCAGACACCTCGAAAATTCCAAAAATTCAATTTCAAATATCTCGGCGGCCATTTGTTTTTCCAACTTTTTCCAATTTAATCATTACACTCGTCCTAAAATTATCCGAAAAGGACACCAATCTTGGGTAAGCGCCCTGATAAAAAAAGTTGGCCATTTCAGCTCGGCCGCCATCTAGAATTTTTGACATGTCAGATTTTTCCCATAGCCACGGATGCAAACCGACAACATCCCTCATACATGACAACCACACCCCACCGCTCCTTCGGGCGCTCTATTCGACTTTTCGTAAAAAAAATATCTGGGCGCCATTGTCGCGAGTTGCCATCGACAAAAATAGTCAAATGTCATTACGACATTGCCAGCCGACATTCTAATGTGACTTTTTTCTCAAAAATATTTTTCCTTCTACTTCTCACATTTTTGAATGAAAAGCCGAAAAAAAAGTATGACCGAAAAAAAAAACAACAAAATTGAGCCCATAGAAAAAAAAAATCGAAAAACAACAAAAAATCACCACGCCGCGACCCCGTAAAGACACCTCGAAAAATGAAAAATTTCAAACGCAAATATCTCGGCGGCCATCTTGTTTTTCCAATTTTACACAACGTAATCGCAAAGAGCGTTCCAAAGTTATCCGAAAACGATACCGATATCGGGTAAACAGCGGAAAACGAAAAACTCAATCATCCCAACTCGGCCGCCATCTTGGATTTTTGAAATGTCAGATTTTTCTCATAGACACAGGGAAAGGGAGAGAAAAAAACTCGCCATAGACGATTCTTCGTCATCTCGACCCCTTCATGGAGAACAATTGCGTCATTCAGTGGTAGGTTGATTGTGGATTAGGTAAGTTGTGTTTTAATTGTTCGATACAAGGTAAGAAAATCCAATGGGGGGTGAATGTAACATACCATGTATTAAGACAAAATTACGTTTGTATGAAAATTATTACTTTTTGTATGGCAACACTGAAATATTTTTTTACCAAATAAAAAAAACGTTAGTACCCGCAAACGCCTCATACATTAAAATGACGTCAAATGATGCCAACGGGCTGAAATTAAATATTCGATACCCTTTGTATGAAAATGTATTTTTTATGTATGGCAACACTAACAATAAATAATTTTCCATTCGAAATGTGTGAAAATAGAACAAAAAATCGTGACGCCCGTGTTGCCAGTTTATTCAGACAAAAATAGTCAAATGTCATTACTACAACTGCGATAAATCATTTTGACTTATTTTTTTATCAAAAATGTTTAGCCTTCTATCTTTCATATTTTTGAATGAAAAGTCCAAAAAAATGTATGGACAAAGAAAAAATCAACCAAGCATGACACTGCAGATCAAGTCCTACAACCGCCAAAAATAAAGTGATCCGCTAAAATGTTGCCAACCTAAAAATATCTCACCTCGAAAAATGCAATTTTTCGCACATTTCACTAAATGTCAGCCATGGGGTCCGCCATCTTGTCGAAAAAAAAAAACAATCCTTGACAACAAAATTGAGGATATACCCGAGCCTATAGACAAAAAATATCGAAAAAACAATACAAAAATCAAAGCGATGCGACTCTGCAAAGACACTTCGAAAAATGAAATAAATTCAAACGCAAATATCTCAGCGGCCATCTTGTTTTTCCAACTTTTTTTAATTTCATGGTAGCAGTCGTCCTAAAATTGACCGAAAACAACACCAATATTAGGTAAGTGCGATAACAAAAAAAAAGTTGGTAATCGCAGTTCGGGCGCCATTTTGAATTTTTCAAACTTCATATTTTTCTTATAGTCACCATACTCAATCAAGCAATTGTTCCATACATTATTATTACCTCTCACCAATTCATTTGGCTGTGCTATACGAAATGTGAGAAAAGTGAAAAAAAATCCTTGCGCCAGTTTATTCTGACAAAAATGGTCAAATGTCATTACAACGACCGCAACAAATTATTCAGTTAAATTTTTTCATCAAAAATGTTTCTCCTTCTACTTTTCAACTTTTTGAATCAAAAGTCCAAAAAAATGTATGGACAAGTAAAAAAAAAACTAAACGTGGCAATGGCAACACTCTTGACTGAGTCCTACAACTGCCAAAAACAAAGCAATCTGCTCAAATGTTGCCAACCTCCCAAGCTACCAAGCTACCAAGTATTTCAACTCGAAAAACGCGATTTTTAGAGCTTTTTACAATAAGGGCGCCGCGGGGTCCACCATTTTTTTGAAAAAAAAAACAATCCCAAAGGGCAAAATTGAGAATATATCCAAGGATATGAAAAAAAAAAAAAAGAAAAGGACAAAAACCATCACAACACGACCCTGCAAAGACACCTCGAAAATTCCAAAAATTCAAATTCAAATATCTCGGCGGCCATCTTGTTTTTCCATTTTAGTCCAATTTATGCAAAACACTTGTCTTAAAATTATCCGAAAACGACACCAATCTCGGGTAGGCGCCTTGATAAAAAAAAAGTTGGCCATGTGAACTCGTCCGCCATCTTGAATTTTGGACATGTCAGATTTTGCCCATAGACACGGATGCAAACAGACAACATCCCTCATACATGACATTCACCCCCCACTGCTCCTTCGGGCGCTCTCATCGACTTTTCGTAAAAAAAAAAACTGGGCGCCATTGTTGCGAGTTGCCATCGACAAAAATAGTCAAATGTCATTACGACATTGCCAGCCGACATTCTTATGTGATTTTTTTAACCAAAAATATTTCTCCTTCTACTTTCACATTTTTGAATAAAAAGTCGAAAAAAATGCATGACCGAAAAAAAAACTCAACCTGGCAACACTTGCAGCCAAGCTCCACAATCGCCTTATACAAGGTGACCCGCTCAAATGTTGCCAACGGAAGAAAAATTCGCCTGGAAAAATGCAAATTTTCGTTGATTTTACAAAATGGCCGCCAAGTTGTTGAAAAAAAAAATCAAACCCGAAAGACAAAATTGAGGACATATCCGAGCCTATAGATAAAAAAAAAAAAAAAAAAACAACAAAAAAATCACCATACCGCGACCCCGCTAAAACACCTCGAAAAATGAAAATTTGCAAACGCAAATATCTCGGCGGCCATATTTTTTCAATTTTGCACAACGTAATCGCAAAGAACGCACCAAATTTATTCGAAAACGACACGGATATCGGGTATAGAGCGGAAAACGAAAAACTCAATCATCTCAACTCGGCCGCCATCTTGGATTTTTGAAATGTCAGATTTTTACCATAGACACGAGGGGAAGATTTAAAAACCCAGCCATAGACGACTCTCCGCCTTCTCGACCCCTTCATGGAGAACAATTGCGCCATTCAGTGGTAGGTTGATTGTGGGATTAGGTAAAAGCTGTGTTTAAATTGTTCGATACAAGGTCACTCCGTGAGCCACTGCTGAGGCGGCCCCCTATAAGAAGCTCCAAAGGGGGGCGAATGTAACGGACCATGTACGTACCAAAAATACGTTTCTATGAAAATTATTATTTTTTGTATGGCAACACTGAACTATTTTTTTACAAAATAAGAAAACTATTAATACCTATAAACGCCTCATTCATTACAACGACGTCAAATGATGCCAACCCACTCAAAATTAAATATTCGTTGCAATAAATACCTTTGTATGAAAATGTATTTTTTATGTATGGCAACACTAACATTAAATATTTTTCCTATAACCACCATGTTGAATCAAGCAATTTGACCATACATTATTATCACCCCCTACCAATACTTTTGGCTGAGCTATTCGAAATGTGTGAAAATAGAAAAAAAAATCCTGTCGCCCGTGTTGCCAGTTTATTCGGACAAAAATAGTCAAATGTCATTACGACAACTGCGATAAATCCTTATCAGTCATTTTTTAATCAAAAATGTTTCTCCTTCTACTTTTCATATTTTTGAATGAAAAGTCCAAAAAAATGTATGGACAAAGAATAAATCAACCAAACCTTGCAACACTATGGATCAAGTCCTACAACCGTCAAAAACAAAGTGACCCGCTCAAATGTTACCAACCTCAAAATATCTCACCTCGAAAAATGCATTTTTTCGCACATTTCACTAAATGTCAGCCACGGGGTCCGCCATCTTGTCGAAAAAAAAAACAATCTTTGACATCATAATTGAGGATACATCCGAGCCGACAGACAAAAAATATCGAAAAAATAATAAAAAAATCACCGCGCTGCGGCCCGGCAAAGACACCTCGAAAAATGAAAAATTTCAAACACAAATATCTCGGCGGCCATCTTGTTTTTCCAACTTTTTTAAATTTTATCGTAGCAGTCGTCTTAAAATTGACCGAAAACGACACCAATATTGGGTAGGTGCGATAACAAAAAAAAAAGTTGATAATCGCAGTTGGGGCGCCATTTTGAATTTTTCAAACTTCATATTTTTCCCATAGTCACCATACTGAATCAAGCAATTGTTCCATACATTATTATTACCTCTCACCAATACATTTGGCTGGGCTATACGAAATGTGAGAAAAGTTAAAAAAAAAATCCTGGCGCAAGTGTTGCCAGTTTTTTCTGATGAAAATGATCAAATGTCATTACGACGACCGCAACAAATCGTACAGGGTGATTTTTTCATCAAAAATTCTCCTTCTACTTTTCAACTTTTTGAATGAAAAGTTCAAAAAAAAGTATGGACAAGGCAAAATAACCGAACCTGGCAACACTCTCGACTGAGCCCTACAACCGCCATAAACAACGAAATCTGCTCAAATGTTGCCAACCTCGTAGTATTTCAACTCGAAAAACGCGATTTTCAGAGCTTTTTACATTAAGGCCTCCACGGGGTCCGCCATTTTTATGAAAAAAAAAAACAATCCCAATTGGCAAAATTGAGAATATATCCAAGCAGATCCAAAAAAAAAAGTCACACAAAAAGACAAAAACCATCACATCACGACCCTGCAAAGACACCTCGAAAATTCCAAAAATTCAATTTGAAATATCTCGGCGGCCATCTTGTTTTTCCAACTTTTTCCAATTTTATCATAACACTCGCCCTGAAATTATCCGAAAACGACACCAATCTTGGGTAAGCACCCTGATAAAAAAAAAAGTTGGCCAAGTCAGCTCGGCCGCCATCTTGAATTTTGGACATGTCAGATTTTTCCCATAGACACGGATGCAAACCGACAATATCCCTCATACATGACATTCACCCCCCACCGCTCCTTCGGGCGCTCCAATCAAATTTTAGTAAAACAAAAAAAAAAATCCGGGCGCCATTGTTGCGAGTTGCCAGCGACGAAAATAGTCAAATGTCATTACGACATTGCCAGTTGATATTCTCATGTGATTTTTTAATCAAAAATATTTCTCCTTCTACTCTTCACATTTTTGAATGAAAAGTCCAAAAAAATGTATGACCGAAAAAAACCAACTCAATCTGGCAACACTCGCAGTCGAGCTTCACAATCGCCTTATACAAAGTGACCCGCTCAAATGTTGCCAACGTAAGAAAAATTCGCCTAGAAAAATGCCAATTTTCGTTGATTTTACAAAATGGCCGCCACGAATCCGCCATCTTGTTGAAAAAAAAAAAAACAATCCTCGACGGCAAAATTGAGGACATACCCGAGCCCGTAGAGAAAAAATATCGAAAAAAAAACAAAAAAATCACCATGCCGCGACCCCGTAAAGTCACCTCGAAAAATGAAAAATTTCAAACGCAAATATCTCGGCGGCCATCTTGTTTTTCCAATTTTACACAACGTACGCGCAAAGAACGCGCCAAAAGTATCCGAAAACGACACCGATATCGGGTATAGAGCGGAAAACGAAAAAGTCAATCATCCCAACTCGGCCGCCATCTTGGATTTTTGAAATGTCAGATTTTTCCCATAGACACCGGGGGGAGAGGGGGAAACTCGCCATAGACGACCCCCCGCCATCGGGACTCCTTCGGGGAGATCAATTGACCTTTCGGTGGGGGGCTTCCAGGATTATATAGTATAACTAGGTGCCGAGTGGGTGCGCGAGCTGCGAGCAGCTCGCGTAATACCGACGCTAAGATTTTGCCAAAAGGCTTTTTTGTGGTAGCGGTTCGGGTTTGTAAGATCGCAATTAATTAAAATGTTACCTACTTGCACTTTATAATAGCAGAGGTTCGTTTTTTTCTGCCTGTCGCTTTGTTTTGAGAGGTCGCAGTTCAAAACTGACATACCTGCACTTTTCAGGAAGCGGTTCGATTTTGCGAGGTCGCAATTCAAACCTAACCTAACCTATCTCCACTTTTATGACATCGGTTTTGATTTGTTCAAACCTAGTTTGGATTCTCCATGTTACGGTTCAAATCTAACCTAACCCTTTCAGCACCTATTCAGGCAGCTGTTAGATTTTGCGAGGTCGCAGTTCGAGCCAAACCTAACTTATTTGCACTTTCTAGCAGCTGTTAGATTTTATGGCTGTGGCTGGTTTTTGTGAAGTCACAGTTAAAACCTAACCTAACCTGCCTGCCTGGATTTTTCTGACAGCGGTTCGGTTTTGTGGGGTCTCAGCGATTTGGTTTTATGAGGTCAAACCGAACCTAAACCATCTCGACTATTCTGGCAGCATTTCGGATTTGTGAGATCAAAGTTCAACGCTAACCTGGCCTAATTGCACTTTAAGTATTTTTTATACTTATGGTGTAGGCAAACAGCCCACCTACCTGATGGTAAGTGGTATGGTAAGTATAGCAGCAGTTTTAAATGTCATGGTTCAAACTTAACCTAACCTACCTGTACTTTTCTGGCAGCTGTTGGATTTTGCGAGGTCGTAGTTCAAACCTAACCTAAACTATCTGCACTTTTTCGGACAGCAGTTAGATTTATACCGACGGTAAAAAATGCCAAAAGGCTTTTTTTTGGTAGCGGTTCGGGTTTGTGAGTTCGCAAATATTTTTTTATCTAAGCTACATGGATTAGTTTTGTGAGGTCACAGTTCAAACCTAACCTAACCAAGAGTACCTTTTCTGGCAGTGGTTCGGATTTGTAAGATCTTTTCAACCCTTACATAACCTATCTGCATTTTCTAGCAGCAGTTCGGATTTTCGATGTCACGGTTCAAACCTAACCTACTTTTACTTTTCTGGCAGCTGTTACATTTTGCGAGGTCGCAGTTCAAGTCTCACCCTACTAACTTGCACTTTTGGTAGTCTGTGTTATGGGGACGCGGTTCAAATCTAACCTAACCTACCTACATTTTTCGGGCAGCGGTTCAAATTTGAGGGATTACAGTGCAACCCTAACTTAACTTACCTGCACTTTCTAGCAGCGGTTTGGATTTTTTCTGGTTTGAACTGCGAACTCACAAAACCAAACCAGGTTTTGTGAGTTCGCAGTTCAAACCTCACCTAACCAGTTCCCTAGTGGAACGCATAAATAAAAACGCATAATCTCAAAACATGAAAATTCCACGCATGATTTCAAAACGCATTAAGTTTTAACGCATAATCTCTAAACGCATAAACTTTAAATAATACCAATATCCCACCCAAAATTATGCTAAATCATAATTATGAAAACATTATGCATACTTTTTTATGGTTTACAACATTATGCGTTACAACTTTATCCATAAAAAAATATGCATTATGACATGATGCGTTAAAAGATTATGCCATAGTACTGTTATGCCAAATGATACTTATGCCAAATGACAATTATGCCACATGAAGGCTATGCGTTAAAATTTAATGCGTTATTCATTATGCGTTTTGACATTATGCCAAAAAAATATGGGTTCAAAGGGGCACCCAGCCTAACCTCTGCCTGGACTTTTCTGGCAACGGTCCGGTTTTGAGGGGTCACAATTCAGACTTAAAAAAACCCTACCTGTACTTTTCAGGCAGCGATTTGGTTTGAGGCCGCAGTTCAAACCTAACCTAACCTACCTGTACTTTCCTTGCAGCTGTTAGATTTTGCGAGGTCGAACTTCAACCTAACCTAACTTAACCTATCTGCATTTTTTGACAGTAGTTCCGTTTTTTGAGGTCGCAGTTCAAATCTCACCCTATTTTTGGTATCGGTTCGGTATTGCGAGATCGCAGTTCAACCTTAACCCACTTTTACCTTTCCGGTGGCAGTTAGATTTTTAACCGACTTCCAGAAATGAGGGAGCTCTGTATTCCACTGCACACATGTATATTTTTATGTATGTTTACTGCACTACATTTGATTTTCAAAATTATTTTTTCATTTATTTATGATCGAGCTGGTTCTTTAGACAATTATGACATGGTTAAAATCTAGCCTAACATACCTTCCTGCATTTTTCTGGCAGCGGTTCGGATTTGAGGGATTACAGTGCAACCATTACCTGCACTTTCTAGCAGAGGTTGGAATTTCTTTCTGACTGTGGTTTGTTTTTGAAATTCCCCCTTAAAGGGTTAAAGGAAGTTAAAAGTTTGTATGTAATTTCTAAACCGCTAGGCCTAGAATCATAAATATTGGCAGAAAGCTTTCTCTTATGTCGTAAATGGGCACTAAGAAATATTTTTTGGGTGTTTTCCTTTACAATTTTCCCTTTGGGGTAAAAATTCAAGGGGGTTGAACGTTTTTATGAAACTTCTAAACCGCTACCATAGCTTAGAAACATGAAATTTGCCAGAAACGTTTCTCTTAGACCAAAGTGGGCACTAAGAAACTTTTGGAAATTTCCTTTTAAGTAGAGTAAAATGGGGGTTAAAAGTTTCTATGATATTACAGCAGTTTTAGAGTTGGACGCGGAAAGTATGTTGCCAATCGTTTGCGATGCTGATTACGTTACGACCAGTAGTTTTTCAATACGAGTTAAAAATTAGTGGCGCGCATAATCGAGTCCCGGGGAAGGAAACATGCTTTATTAAGTTCAATCGCAGTTCGGGCGCCATTTTGATTTTTTCAAAGTTCATATTTTTCCCATAGTCACCATACTGAATCAAGCAATTCTTCCATACATTATTATTACCTCTCACCAAAACAATTGGCTGTGCTATACAAAATGTGACAAAAGTGAAAAAAAAAAAACCTGGCGCCAGTGTTGCCAGTTTTTTCTGACGAAAATGGTCAAATGTCATTACTACGACCGCAACAAATCGTCCCGGGTGTTTTTTCATCAAAAATGTTTCTCCTTCCACTTTTCAACTTTTTGAATGTAATGTCCAAAAAAATTTGTTGAAAAAAAAAAAAAATACCAAATATTAGGTCCTTACATATGAAATTGGCGTTTCATATGGCAGAAATGAAAACGATTTTTTTTTATGAAACTATTTTTTTATTTAGTCAAAGTATGTACCATGGCTATCTATGCACTTTTGCCATCTCGAAGGTAGTTCATTGATTCCTTTACTAAAAAAAGTGTGTGAGCGAGAATCAATAAAATCTTTGAAGGCCGTTTGGACAGCCTCGTGAGAATTGAATTTTTTTCCTTGCATGAAGTTGTCCAAATTCCGAAAAAAATGGTAATCAGTTGGAGCAAGGTCCGGGGAGTATGGTGGGTGTCGAAGACATTCCAGTCGCAGCTCCCGTAGTTTTGCGGCCGTCAAACGTGCCGTATGTGGTCGAGCGTTGTCCTGAAGCAGCAGTGGGCTAGATCGATTGACCAGTCTGGGTTGTTTAATGGCTAGCTTTTCCATCATCGTTTGCAATTGTTGACAATACACATCAGCCGTGATTGTTTGCCCAGATCTTAAGAAACTGTAATGGATGACACCGGCACTAGTCCACCAGACACTTACCAGTACCTTTTTCTGAGTCAACTTTCGTTTCGGGCAGAATTTGGCTGGTTCACCTGGGTTCAACCATTGTGAAGAACGTTTCCGGTTGTCGTACAAGATCCATTTTTCATCACAAGTAACGATACGATTCAAAATGCCTTCATTATTGTGCCGGTTGAGAAGTGAAACGCAACACTCGACGCGTGTTTCTTTGTTTGCGTCGCTCAATTCATGCGGTACCCATTTTTCAAGTTTTTTCACTTTTCCAATTTGTTTCAAGTGAATCAAAATGGTTTTATCACTCACACCGAAGCCTGCCGCTAACTCTGACGTGGTTTGCGATGGATCTGCTTCCACAATTGCTTTTAATTCTTCGTTATCAACTTGTGTCTCCGGCCGTCCACGAGGCTTGTTCTGTAGGTCAAAATTTCCAGAACGGAAACGTTGGAACCAATAACGTACCGTATTTTCTTTTGCAGTAGCTTCCCCATACGCATTGTTAATCCTACGAGCCGTTTCTGCAGCACTAGTGCCGAGGTGAAACTCATAATCGTAAATATAGCGATATTTTAAGTTCTCCATATTGTGAACAGAACGATGTGAAAGAAAAACAAATGACGCGATAACAAATAAATTTCGTAATTCGAACACAGAAATACATGGTCTTAAATTTGAAATAAATTTGAATTTGGAATTCCTAGCCGAACGCCACATATTTTGAATCAAAGTTGCCAGTTCGCCAAACGCCAATTTCATATGTAAGGACCTAATACTGATCGAATCGCCACAAAATTTTGAATCCTGAATGATATAGCACTTGTTCATATTTAATCAACTTTTTATCCCGAAAAACACATCAGTAGTTCCCGCGGGAACGCTCTAAACGTAAGAAAGAACCTCGTTTGAAAATATATCTCATCTACGCCCACTTCAAACAATAAAATCGGTTCCTGAATTACCTAGACTACAATGTAAGTACAATCTGTTACCCTAATTTCAATTCTATGTATGGTGTCTCCCTAATGGTTCGACTTACCGCCTCTCATGCAGAGGGATATACAAGTTTGTTGCGGGTAGATTGTTTATGTTTAGGATTAGATGTGTATACATGACGTGTGTACCTTGTTGTGAGCAACAGATGCGGATGCGACAGGGCAGTACGAACACGAAACGGGTCTCAAAACTTCAACTTTGAAGTTACGGGCATAAGCTACTTGGTAAATTATACCTATTCGGAGAGGTCATCATTTCAGCCGATAGACGTCCACTGCAGGACGTAGGCCTCCCCCAAGGCGCGCCACTCAGACCGGTCCTGTGCCACTCGCATCCACCGCGTTCCCGCGACCTTTACAAGGTCGTCACTCCATCTTGTTGGAGGCCTACCGACAGCTCGTCTACCGGTTCGCGGACGCCACCCCAGGACTTTCTGGCCCCATCGGCAGGCAGTAGAACTGGGGTCACCGACATAGTCCGAAGAATTGCGAACCTTAAGTGGCAGTGGGCGGGGCACATTCGGAGAGGTATTTGGAGGAAATTACTCAATGTTTTTACATACAAAGGTGATATAAAAGTGTTTTAAATAATCAAAACAAAATTTATTGAGAGGTGCCGCGAAGCAGTAGCCCAGGTCAGGTCCCTAGCGCCTTTCGCCGCAATTTCCAGGAATCATTTGGCTGGTTGCATTACCGGTGGCCGGGACGGCAGCGGGCCCCTTTGTCGGCTGCGGCTGGCTCATTCGCATGCCGGTCGTATCGCGATAGGCCATAGCGCCAATAACACTCCATATTAAAGCGTCCAAATTGCAGTTTAATTTATTCCGCACGTGTCTAGGCAATGGAATCGTAATAACCAGCCGAATACACACGCATAGTGCCGATATAAACGAACGTGCGTATATTTTTTGTATTATTGCTCTACCATCATTTATCTTTCAATAAAAGTAAATTCTAACACGTACCTCGTACGTTTGCTTGCTAAAAAAAGGTTGGCGGAACATTTTCGGCGGTGTTCAGTATACATTCATATCAGCGACTCGAAAAAGAAATAACTCCGTGTGAACTGGGAGTGGCAATAGATTGGAAATGCTAAAGTCAATCTCGTAAATGAGGCGGGTATCGTAAGCCCCTCGGTTTGTCGAATGAATACGGGATATAAGATTTAAACGAAACGGAAGCGAAGGGAAGAAGAAGCTACTTATTTTAGAAAAGCGTCAAACTGTGACTGTTATTTATTAAGCTCCTGCCAATCTGAGGCGCTAATTGCTAAGGTTCGCTCAGCTCACTGTTCGCAGATTGAATGCTTTGAACATCAACAAGTAGGTATAGCGCTCGCAGGTTTGAGCCGGTGCCTTCTTGATTTACGACTGCCGTTTAAGTGCATTTCTAGCGCTCGGTCGTACAATGAATTTCAACCGGAGCCGAACACTCGAGCCCCTGACTTACAGGGCACGGCGGGCGACCGATTGTCCCGTATAATTACATTATTTTCATAAACTCCGTTTCATTTACACAACGCCCGTTTGATTACAAATTTCCCGCTTCGCACCTTGATCGAAGCAAAATAAACACGATAAATTTTTCTTCATAATTATGAGTAGGTAATCAGTTTAAATTCAGGGTAAATAGAAGGTTCGGTTTCTAGAGACGGGCAAGGGTCCCACTAGATCAATTGACAGCGTTTGGAAGGGTCTTGAACAGTCCTTTGGTCTCCCCATTTTACCAAGGACGCCATGTGTGGCGGGCTTATAAGCCAGACAGACATCACAGCTCGAAACGTATTTTACGATGTCACCGTACATTTTGTGCCAATAGTATCGAAGTGATAAGCGTTTATGAGTTTTAAAGATGCCCAAGTGACCCGCAGTTGGTTCGTTGTGGTTCTGAGCGATGATCTCCGGCTGCTTCTCTTTAAAAATTACTTCCTTCCAGTTAAACTCAGAGGTAAGTGCGTTCGTATTTTTTATATGTCGGTATAATTTATTATTTTCGACCATGTAGTTGGGAACTAACTCAAAATCGGTTTTCTGATCAGAAAGTTGAAACAACTTGCAAACATTGTATTCAGAATGGAAATAATTATGTTATAGATTACCGGATATCGAAATGTAATAAATATAGGTTTTATGGAGAAACTTGTACAAACAATATTCACGTACTTCTGACCACACTTAAAGCCTTCTCATATTTACATCATAATAAAAATAATATGGCTGATGTGGTAACAACAATTTCCAGCTTCATAAATATTCCGGATGGACGTCACTGGCTCGAGTGGAGGGGGGATAAGGGGGCTTTTTTCTGACGTAGAGCTTTATAGTTTCTTTGTCCTTGCTACATATATTGCAATATACGCTCTTGATATTCTACTTGTGTAATCTTCACAATGTATTTTATAATCAAATGGTCCGATTTTATTCTTTATCATTGCTTCACTGCTAATTTGCTAACAGTCATTTGAATATGGAGGAGAGGAGGGGAAGACAAAAGGTCTGAACTGTACAATAAGACTATGCACAGCACCAATTCAGCTAAACTACTTGTGGTTTAGTAACATGAATGTCACACCGAGGAATTTCATTCGTTTTGTTCAGAGACAAAAAAATCATTGATTAAAAAGAAAAACCAGCACTGCAGTTGACAGCCAACTCGACTGGCGCTTGCATTCATGCATTGTAGGGAAACGGATACGCATTGAAACAACCGGGTGCAAACGTCTCCGTACACAACAACTAAAACTTTTCTCGCTATTGTTTCAAACACCTATCTGAATACGATACGAATGCTTCCTTCGTACACTGACCTCACTGAAATAAAAAGAAACGAAGACAACCGGTAAATATTACATTAGCTATATGAGACGACAAGGGAAGGATTAAGAAAGGTTTTCACTTAACATTTTAAAAGGATTACGAGTCTTCTGTGGTTTACGATTAATCTTCTTAACGACTTCCTCCATGTGACGTGTGAGGGAGGGAAGCAGCGCGGCGACGCGGGCATCGCTAACAGGCAACTTGCTTGGCCACGTTGTATTATCACTATTATCAGCTTCGGCCGCCTGACTAACAATTAGTATTTTACGATATGGAGACAAGTTTGTGCAACAGTTTAGAGTTAGGTAAGTCCTGTCTCAGGGCCGGTAAGGAATTGTCTGTCAGCGTTTGTCAGATGCACGACAGGCCGCGCGGCTGCCGACGTAGGTATCTCGCTTCGCGTACCACTCGTACGTTTGTCGTCATTTTTCATCTCGACATGCATATTCAACGCAACAATAAATCATCCAGAGCCATCCCGGCGTCAAACGAAATAACCTACTGTCCTGACTCCCAACTCGGAAAAATAACGCACAAAAGCGTCGGTAACAAACAAACGAAACCACCAAAATATAACGTTAATAATTACCTACCCTTTCGAGTGGCTGATAAATAGCGTCATTATTATCACCAGAACAGTGAAAAATGGTTCCCTCTCTCGATATTTATTCAAATAGCTGGCTAGGCTACGCGATTTTTTCTTTATATGGAATACATATACCTACTTTAATTTTATACTCGTGTACTTATTGAGCTGAAAAAGATATGCTATGTAAAATTGAGTCAGCCTACATACACACTTTTGCACCTTACTCCGTTGTAATAAGGTCTGAAAGTAAACACATATTAATGAATTGGACTGTACATAAAAAGATCAACATATCTTTTGGAGGTACACTATAAAAGTCGGTGCATAATCCCCAAATTATTCACGAGAAGCTCCACAAAATCAAATAACGGACATCGATTCTAACAATTTGTTGATAAAACGTTTCATTGCGCGCGGTTTCCACATTTGATCCGAGTCGTATAATACCTACTCGTAGTGTAGACTGTAGATAGTGCAGAGTGTCAACTCTAGCAACTAATATTAATAGCTGTTTCCACTCTCAGTCATTTAGTACCTAGCGCGTTGGTAACGGCCATAGCGCGGGCACGAAAAGATAATAACTTTAAATTGGTCCAACCAAAGTGATGGAGCAACGCGTCACGCATTGCACCATCCGAACGTGCCGATGGCCCGGTTAAATCTGCGCATTACGGTAGGCAACATATTCCATCGGCGCAAGTTGCGCTCCCGAATATCCTATTTACATAATTATTGCCATACACGCGTCGCAAGCGCCAGCGCGGCGCGTAATGCACGGCGGGACCGACTAATTTCACTAATCATTGTTTTAGTCGCAGCTCTGGCTAATGTCATGCCATTTGGAGTGAGTCAGCACTAATGTCACGTTTCATTCCAAGTCGAAAGCTGGTTGCCCGCGCCTCACGTTGCTGCCATTACTTACATCAAAATATTTGTTCCATCATCATCATCTCAAGAGTTTAGCCAAAATCTCCAACGTGGGACCCAATCAAGATTGGATACTGCTTAACTTGGGCCTATAAAAGCACGATTTCGAACACAATTGGAATGAAGTGTCAAAGTTTGCGCGCGAGGACGTCTGTGTGCGTGCGAGGACATCTGTACACTTATAAATGTGTGTGTACCACTACGCGGGCCAATGATTCTCTCTCCATCTCCGGATGAAACAAAAATGACGGTAAGGGCGAGCTGGGCGCGAGTTGCGCGTTCTGTATGTAGTAGGTACTATTAAATATTCTGTGGCTATATACCTACACTTACTATTCTTGATGCAGTTCTCACGCAAAAACTTGACCGAGTTATTATTCGTCCGACAATTCAATTGAATTCAGATTATTCAGTAAACGCTTCAGCTTTTTTTTATAATAATTGAGAACTTTATCCCGGGGACACCACGGGGAATACGAACGGTAAAAGACTTTAAATTATTCTAAAAGTGCAGGATAACAAAGATCGCGTGTTTTATTAAGAGTTCTACAGCTGCAACGAATAATTTAGTTTAGGAACACTCAACAACTCTGTTAAGTTTTCCCAACATCTCCTTATTTAAGATTTACTGAGATATTAAGTTTTAAATATTTCTATTAAATGATTCCGTTTCCGTATGAAATAGAAAGAAAGCTAGGGATGACGCAAAAAGTCGTACAATTTGATAAATGTGAATAAGACCACGGCCATGCGTAGAATGTCAATTTCACATTATTAACCATCTGATAGCCTGATAACATAACAAATTATTATACCTCAATCCCACTATCAATAAATGAAAAATAGATCAGTCTTAGGTATACCTTCTTCGTGGCATACAAGCATTCATTATTACGTCTTCAAACTACATTGAATGTACACTTAAGTAAAAGACACCTACAAATAGCGAGATCAGTGGAGCGATTGAACCTTACGTCTTGTTTATTCATCGCGCGGAGTGATTTGGCGAATGTAAGCTGGGAGTAATGAGCCGTGACACTACCTGTGCATGGTGCGGGCAAGCGATTTGTTAACTCCAACGAAGCCAACCCTTAGAGCACCCCCTTCGAGGACCCCACACCCCCACTCTAGCGGCACCCGTATCTAACAAGCCCAAACATCGAGTACAGGATAGCTGATTAAATGATACATTTATAAACAACGCACGCTTACTAAGAATAATTAGGTCTGATGAAACGCTGCGTCATAACGCAACTGTTTATGACGTATCTACATGCGTACGAACGAAGGCAAAGTAGCTCTATATTATGTATACATCGAAATAATTATAAATGCAAAAGTAACTCTGTCAGTTTGTCTATCAGTTCGGTGCTTACAGTTCACGCTTATATCGCTGAAATAGGGTAGTTTTCGTTTCGAAAAACATCCCTTGCGAAGGTAAAAATGGCCTTACAAGTTTAGTATGAAACCACGCCGACAAAGTCTCCGGAAAAAGCCAGCATCTAGTACATATTTTGAAAAATATATTCCTTTTATTATTTCCGGAATATTCTTATCTACAACCAGCGAAATGTAACGGCATTAGACTTTACAGATATTCAGAGGCGGTCGACTGAAGAACTGGCCGCGCAACCGGCAACTTTGCTGGACTAGGCCGACTTACCATGCGCCCGAATCTCCCACAACCACAAGTGCTAATACCGCCAAAGTATCGACAATCGCATTATCTAACAGTGCTCAGTGATCATTTAAGTGTATAAAGAGAATGCGTTCTACACCACAAACTCTGGATTCTCCACATAACATTCGAGCAATTTATGTTGAAAGAACTGTTGAAAGAGGCAACAGACATATAAAATGTTCAAAAAAGAGGCAATATCGTGAAAAATGCTTAAAACCAAATAAACGTAAAATCCATCTATAGCGCAAACAAGTGAGAATTACATTTCAAAAATTCTATGATGATATCAATATCAAACGCAACTAAAAACATAAAAAATATTTATTTATTGTGCAGTCCGCGTACGAGTATTAACCGGTAGGTCGACCTTTTATTTCTATTACAATAGTTTTAATTAAGTTAGGTAGATACGAAAGTTCATGTTCAATTTAGAGAGAAAATCTGGTACACGGTAGGTACGAGTAAGTTCAAGTCGACGATGGGCCGACACAAACATTTAAACAAACTTGAACAGTTTTAATTGAAGCGCCCCTCGTCACTGAGAGACCGAGACTACTCTGTGTTATCTGTTTTCTCTTATACATATTTATATTAAAGGAAATTCGTGAGAATTTCTAGAATTTTGTAAATTTAATACTTAATGTACTTAATATGTATACTATTTCCTGTCTGCTAGAAAACCAAAAATGAATAAATCTTCTTGAAATATTCCTTTTGGACGAATGTTAGAAATCAGTTCAATATTATCCAATATACAGGAAAGGTAGGCTTATGCTTATAAAAATTAAATTCATAGGAGCAAAGTTAATACTCTGCTACCGTAGACGGTGCAGTATTGCTTCGGTCCCTAGCGATTTGTTATTACTCTTCGCTGACGAAGAGAGTAAGACTTAAATCAGATATTGCCAAGATAGATAAGGTACCTATACCTACCTACTTGGATATTGTAAAATATACCTACTTATAACCCGTAACAACAGAGAAAATCTATACTAATAATAGTACTAATAAAGGCGTAGGGATGTGACGACCCCATCGCCCACCTGGCGTTGTACCACCGGTGCAGTCAGTCAGCGCAGGGCGGCCTGTGACGGGCCGATGGTGAGCGGCGACACCTCGCACCCGAGACCTCCTAGGGGCACACACACACATGCGCCATACACACACATACACACAGCTAGACACCTCCCCCACCTCTGGATTGCCTTAGTTGGCCGCCCAGAGAGGAGCGCAGGAGCTATATGCTCTACCTATTTCCGTTGAAGAGATAGAGCCCTGTGATAGACAGACGGACGGACGGACGGACGGACATCGGAGGCATATTAATAGGGTTCCGTTTTTCACCCTTTGGCTACGGAACCCTAAAAAAAACTATCTAGTCTAGGGGACTATATGAACTATACCGAACACACAAAAAAATAATTTTTATACGAAATTTGTCTGTATGTATGTCCGGATTTAACTCGAAAATTACTGGTCGGATTGTAACAAAATTTGGTATGGAGGTAGTTTATAACACTGATCAACATACAGCCTACTTTTTATCCCGAAAAATGTATAGTTCTCGCTAAATTATTACCAAATTCCACGCGGACGAAGTCGCGGGCAGAAGCTTGATTTAAATAATTACGGTATTAACAAAGGAGAACCGCGCGGTTTCAATTACCCGTATTTGATGATTGATACTGAAGCGCGATATGGGAGCCTATTCCATTTACAATATCCTAATCTGATTCAATGAAAGTACAAGGTTTGCAAATAAAACATGGCACGTGTTCAAATTGATAACGATATGAATCTAGACTGATCCAGCGCGCGAGCTGGAGCTGGAATCGAGAATCGTCGGCGTGAGTAAGAAAGAGGCCCGAGAGAGCGTCATTTGCTAAAAGTAGGCTAAAACTTGCCGAGTTGGTGCCGCTAATTAATGGAGACGCGTCAACGCACCGCCTGTAGCCGTGGACGCAGATTAATTATGTAAATTAAGTTTGGGTTGCGGCTGCCGATAGCCCACGGATCGCTGACAAAACGCCCGTGCGTCGCGCCGGTTTCCTTCAGTCTCGCAGCGCCACTGAAAATTCAATAGGCTGTTAATCAATCTGTCTGTTCTACTCCGCTCCAACTTTTTATGCGCTAACAGGCTCCTTTAAATTTTTTGATGTAAAATTTTACGTAAAATGTCCTGTGTTTTTCTTTCCTTTTCCTTTCAAGCGTGTTATTTGTGTTTTTGACATTCGGCGATTTTTAGCATAATAGAACGACGACCTGGGGAAGAAAGCTGGAATACGATAGTTGCGTGTGGCACTAGAGTCAAAAGACCAGTGTCTGAGTTGCGAGCTTTATATCCCAGCACTGGACGTTTCTCGGCTGACTAACATTGTGTTTATAAAATTTAACTTTCAAAAATCAAACAAAAGCTTAACCATTCCCTTCAGTAAGCAGTTGTTTATAATCCACTAATCTCTTTAACACCGTTCTCCGGAGGTACTAAACCAAATTAAACTATTTTGCTATCTGATTAACAGGGATTATATCCAGCTGGATATTAGATAATCCTCGACGTAATCCGCACGAATAATCGACGGGTTGCTACCGCGACAATTAAGACGAACGGTTAGGTACAATCGCATACCTAAAGGTAAGTATATATGATTTCGCGTGTTGGTAGAGAATGCTGTAACAATATACAAGCTTATCTAGTTTGTGGACAGGAATGAGAGCCATTCGGACGGCATTCCTGAGGTTAGCGCCGGAATGCTGAGGCTTCTATATTGAGGTGACCAATCAAGGACAATCTGCCGCCCCAGAGCAAAATGGACAACGTGTAAAGACTATACAAATACTACGCGCATCTCAGTTAATGAAATACCACATCCTAATACGAGTACTTACTGCTTATATCCTATGAACATTATTTACGTACATCATGAAATGAAGCAAACGGAACTAAGATTAATCATTGTTAAAATATAACTGGTATTTTTCCTCGTGAGATGAATGTAAACAAAGGTAAACATTTTCATCTTTATTTTTAGATATTTATAATTAGTATTTTGTTACATCTTGCAAACCCCGGGAAATATTTTCCTCGTCATCTAGGCATTGAATCCGGAAAGATTTACCGTTGCCATGACAACAGTTCGTTTTAGTATAAAGCAACTGGCAAAGAAATTGGGCCGCCTAAATCACAACAGACTTTCTACATACTTATGTATGCTTTACAAAGCCCCTTTTATAAGAAAATAAACATGAAAATAAATAAAAATACCTTGTCTGATGTTTGATAAAGAAAAGCGAGAAAACTACTCAAGCTATAGAACGTTTTTGCTGAAGAAATAATATTGTCCGTTAGAAAAAGTACAGTTATGTTCGCCAATTTTTATGCACACTTTTGCACCTTTCTCATAAGGTCCAAAGTGTACCTACACATATTAATGATCTCAACTGTAACCCATACAATACAATACAAATGATTTATTTCGGACATATTAATATTATAAATGCGAAAATAACTCTGTCTGTCTGTCTGTTACCTCTTAACGCTTCAACCGCTTGACCGATTTGGATTAAATTGGCATGGAGATAGTTGAAGACCCGGAAAAGGACATAGGATACTTTTTATCCCAGAAAAACGCAGAGTTCCCGCGGGAACGCGATAACCGAATTCCACGCGGGCGAAGTCGCGGGCAGAAGCTAATTTAATATAAAGAGACGTCGGGTTGCCTTTTAATGCTTGGGTAGGTGGAAAACATTGAGGCGTAATATTCAGCTGACTGTAATCTCGCCAGAATTCTGAAGATATTACATACGAGTAGATGGACGCTGTTATAACAAGACTACTCTTGAGTTGCTTAAGCTACGCTCGCCTCGCAAATCCCTAGAAATTTAAATAAATAATAATAATCATGTAGGGCGAGAAAAACAAAGCCGAGTTAAGGCGCTGACAAGACCTAAATTGACTTTATTTAAACAGTATTTAAACGAAAGCTATTTGATTTTGTAAGGCGAGTAAAATATATATTCATATTCACTATATACTTGAAAAAACTTGCTATTTTGTAAAAAAGATTTCATGAAATTGGTTCCATGAAAAAAAACCGGCCAAGAAGCGAGTTAAACTCTCAAGAGGGTTCCGACCCTTGATTATTTTCAATGACGTCATTTTCAAACCGTTCCACAGGATAACCTCTTTTATATGATAGATTTCAAATACCATGGACTTCTTAATAATTTTCCTGTAATCTATAGGTCATTTATATGATAGATTTCAAATACCATGGACTTCTTAATAATTTTCCTGTAATCTATCAATAACTATCATCCGTTTTTTTTTCCAAAATTTTAGGTCTAGTGGTGAGATAAGACACACGAGTGATCCTATAAGGGTTCCGTTTTTACCTCTTAAGGTTCGGAACCCTAATAAATCGTGAAGTTAGGTACGTCTTCTAATCCTACTTAAACGGTTCTATAAGTTTATTTTTTAACGCAGACAATAATTCATTAATTCATTCTATAATTAAATACACTATTCCATTCCATCATACTCATACCAAAAAATAGATAATTTATATAGGTATGTATACAATGCAATGTAGGATCTTTTTTAATCTTCATTTTTCTGGTTTTCTACGTAAAAACATGCCGCGGTCGTGCTTCTCGCTCCGTCCAATGCAAACAGACATTGTCCGCTGAGACAGATGCCTGCCTCGATTGCTCAAGGACATTAGCTCTTGTCAGCGTCTTAAACGGCTAACCGGGGGTTAGTAGCGTTGGTACAAGTCGGCCTATTATCGCTACCCGCTTCGCTCGAGGCCAGGCGCAACGCGGCAGTGACGCGGGACTCGAGTCAATCAATCATGAACGCGAGGCGAGGCGCACTGTTCCAACCCGTTGCCACGACCCCCTCATTCATCACACTTCGAGCTCTCTTAAGTGCTTTATCGCACTGCGCTCTCCTGCGCCAGAAACAATTCTGATATCATATATTGTTGACACACAAATTTACGTGAAATCATATTATAGGTACTTTACCCTTTCTTCCTTACACCTGATACTTTCTTTATAAATAATCTAATAATTAACAATATTCTACCACAAGTTATGGTAACCTACATATTTATTTGATTAATCAAAAGGACATACAGGAGAAACCTTTTATTTTGTATATTTATTAGTGATCTTGTAAGAATATTACGATCCTGAAACACGCTATTTAATCGGCAAATTATTACGGTAACTTTGTTACAGCACGACACAAGTTGGAAGGCGCGCGGCGAAGCACTTAAACCGTTGACGCGGAGTCTACAGTTGCTTAATCCGTGCGCCTTCTGAGTTGTATCGTGCTATAACCCTGTCCGCCCATAGTTTATTTTTACATATGTACTGTTTTGACAATAAGACCATATGAAATAATTTCAATTTCAATGTAAACAAGGCAAGACAGGCTTCTCCAGTATTTTTCTCATCAAACTATTTTTGCAGTAAGACGAGTTTTTAGCAATTCAATTCAATCATTTATTCAGCAAATTGGCCAGCAAGGGATGTATAGTCCCTAACTTAAACTTAAATCTAAGATCTTAGAGATGTATAGTCTCCAAGGGTCCAGAAAAAAATATATTATGGAGATGGCCTTCATTGTCAAATAAATATAAATTCCATAGATGTCGACAGTCTCAAAATGTCAATAAATAATGAAATACATCATGTATAAAAGAGTTCATTAATACATGACAATAAGAACATGATGAGGTCTCTCGCTTAAAATGTTTGACTTAGCAACTAACGATAAGCCGAAACTTAAAATTCCAAAAACTGATTCACTTGTAAGACAACTACTGGAGCGGCAGTAGCCGAAGACACTTGCACAGATATAAAAGTTAGGAGGGATGAACCAAGTTGCTCATCGCGATACCAACTGCGCCGTCGAGGGCATTACGCTTGACTTGTGCTCAGAATTCACTCTACTCGAAAGTTCAACCACAGTCATAATAAGCAAGCGCATGTGAATATTTATAGTTTAAATAATATTAGTTAGTCTAAATAAACTAAAAAAGACAGCAAAGGGACTAATAACCATTGAAGCTCTTCAGCTTCTATGACCATGAAACCTATACCGCGTTCGTCTACTTTTGCATAGGTTAAATCATTTTAAACATTAATAACCCTATACGTGCGCCATTTAAAAGATATAAAATAATCAAATCGACATAAAAATTCTACGTAATTTTCGAACCTGCTCACAAATTTTATGAAATGCGATCTGTACTAGAGGAGAACAAACAAAATCCTGTAATCCAGACATGGTATAAAAGCTGCCAAAGTTAAAACTGACGCTTCGCTCGTTCGGATTCGGAATGGGCCCCCCCAAAACGAAAATTTTAGGAAAACTAATTGAAATGTTATCCAGTACATAACAGCACAGCATGTGTTATACAACTTTTACTTTTGGGTTTGGGTTCTTGTTATTCGACAAGCCGAGAGTCACTGAGTTCTAAAGCTGAAACTACACTGATATTGAGATAAAACGAGAACAAACCCTATTGTAAGGTTGTGTTTGCTCAGCGTGGCTCTCAATCACAGACGGCATTGTGGCGCTCCTGTCGTTTCACTGTGCTTGAATAACAAATTAACGCGAAAGCTATTGGTTGATACGAGCAGAGGTTGGTTGATACACAGGCCGGGCAATATTGCGAGTCTGTTCTTTGGACCATGCTCAATTGAATCTCCGCACTGCGAAATGGCGGCCGGGTACTCGTGCCCTATGAACATTTACGCAAATTGTCTTTTGTACATCGCATACTTGTAAAATTGTAATCAAATATCGGCCATCTCATCCATGCGGGAAAAGCGTAAGTTCTCCACAGCATCTGAACCGCCTTTATTACTGTTAGCCAAGTTTTTGACTTGGTAATAAAGATTTCTAAAAACTTACAGAAAAAAAGGTGTGCAAATGTCCATTGGGTGGTTGTGAACACTTTGCAGTAAAGACTTGTACCTACTACTAACTTGTATAATAAATTCGAATTCGCTATAAAGGGTATATTTTTAGAAAAAGAAACGAAATGAGGCAATAAAACCACGTAACGTGTTCCAAGGAAAGAATTTCGCTGAGCCTTTAATGATTATTTGCAGAGTTTAGTCTGTAACTTTATTATTAGTACAAGTAATATCACCCCTTATTACACCTTGCGCGTACTTATTGTAACTCAACTTGGCAGAACTTCATAATAACCTTTGTTTTTTGTAAACTTACATGTATTAGTTTAAGGTACACACCGACACTTGTTTACGGTATTTATTAATATGTCAATTATAAACTTAGTGCCTTCACGGTATGGTAATTTTAAACTAAGTCATACATTTAACATGTAGGTTCATAATAACATACTTATTATCAGCTTTGCCGACCCTGATACCTACTGGAATAGTTTCATCATAATCCGTCCAGAGTATAGTAAGTATACAGATAAACAAAAGCAAGTCAACTAAATTCTAACCGTGATCATGAAACCTCCTAAGTATAACAGCTGGAAACGTCGAGTTAAGGGTAAATAAACGGACATTAATTTACTTATAGGTCCGAAAGTCAAAAGAAAAGGCACACATGAAATCAGTTTGTCGGCGAACCGCCTTGCCTGTACATAGATCTTGAATAACTTTATTTTTTCAGCAACGACTGGCCGTCACCACAACAGCCTTCATAGCAATATTTGTGGTTAATTGAACATGAACTTGCCATAATTTATTGTTACCTTACTGGTTTTAATTGCCAATTTCCCAATAGTTTTGATAAACTTCATAAGCGCTACTAAGCTAATATTATTATCTTAGTATTAACATCAAACAACTAATATTAATACATCTTAGTATCAGCTAATATCTTAGTACACAACACCGACTAACAATTTGTTTTCTTCATCACCAATTTTCCACTATCCAAAGGTTGTCTGGCAGAGATCGCTATTTAGCGATAAGACCGCCTGCTGTGTGCCATACTTTTCAACCGACGAAAAAACGGAGGAGGTTCTCAAGTCGACGCGTATATAAGTATTTTTTTATATATGACTACGCAAAAATTCGTCAATTGTGAACCGATTTCGATGATTCTTTTTTTATTCGAAAGGTGGTACTTCTAAGGTGGTCCCATTTTAATTTGGTTATGTTCTGATGATGGGATCCATGAGAAAATGAGATAACTCGTTTTGTATGTCAAATAAATGTATTCCTTCTTCTTCTGTCTTTTAAAACTCCTTAGAAATTTGTTAGGACGGGTATGATTTTGGCATCAATTTCAAAGACTACGTCGGTTTCATTCTTTCTTTTTTTTTGTGTAATTTCATTTAATTCTGTACTGTTCCTGGAATGTGTGGCGTTTAATAGTGTATTGTATTGTGTATTTAACTGTTTAACTGTCAATTTTTTCTTTTTACATTTACTCGTTTAACATGAGTGTTGAAATGAAAAGGTGACGCATCACATACCAATGACTTACCGACAGATAAATCATAGCGAGCAGATGACGAGCTCTAAACGAGTGCGTGGGCGATTACGAAAATTAATGGCTTTATTAGAGCGACGGCGCATCAAAATATGTAAACTACGCCGCACTATCCATATGAATGGGTGAGCTGCGGTTAGAAATATGACGGCAACCCTTATTCGAGGCCGACAGCGGCCGACGGCGCCGCGACGAGGGCACGCCATATTAGGACCTCACATTCACCCAACCCGACCCGAATACACGTCTTTATCAAATCTGTTATTAAACTTGGCAGCTGTAGAATACATAAGAAGACAGACAGATCGGTTCTTCTGAATCAGAAACAACTTCGGGGCGATATATATCAATCGTAAATCGCAAACGTTTATCACGACAGCTGGTCATGTTACCTATGCTGATCCATCAGTGTTTGATTGTCCGTAAAATTTAAGCTCCAAGGGTGACGAAAGTCAAACTAGGAATATCAAAACGTGACAAAGATGTTTCATGGTGGGAAATGTTGAATAGGGTGCAGTTAAAAGGATGCTTTAAATTTATTCTCGTAGCGGAGCCTCACGAGTTCATGTAATTTTGCAATTTAGACTAAGCCCAACGATCGGCGCGTAAGCCGGGAGACAGTAGTCGAGAGCACCTCGACCGCCGCGCGGGACTCGCTTCCCACTTTCAATGAACTCTGCTATCTCCGTGTGCAAGCGATAGACCAAAATGTGCAATTGAAAACCGCATTCAACGTGCAATCGTTGAAGTCGTTACGTAGATTGGAATCTGAAGTTATGACTTGTAAGAGGTTCTGGAAGTATGTTTGAAAAGTACTACGCTTGCACAGCATTTTGATCGAAAAGACATACTTTGTTTGTGTGATGAGCACGAAAGTTCAGTAAGTTCTCAGGTCATCGATGTCTATTATACCTAAGTATGTAAGTTAAGTACATGTACGAGTATGTTTTTCTCTATATTATAAGTATTTATATCGTTGTCTAGCAGCCATATGTATAAGCTTTGTTTAGTTTGCGGCTAGGAAAATTGTTGTGATATACCTTATCCCATTATAATGTCTAAAGACAGACAGACACAGTTAGGTACTATCGCATTTATAATATTAGGCTGGGTTTCAATTTTCTAAAACGGGACGGGTAGAAAATGTGTGTAATAACCTAACCTCGAAAAGGTATTTAATTCACACTAGATAGAAAAACCGAAAAATTAATGGGTCCAAAACCAACACCAGCAAATAAGGTGAATATTGGTGATATTATTTGTATAAAGCACTTGAAGGAGTACACGCGAACGACACCACATCATAGAAGCGAAAAGCCGAAATTACGGCCGTCGCACTCGCCGCAGAATTGATCGCTCTTGTCTGCCATGGCAACTATTTCGATGTCGATACTCAACTAACGGAGCGGAAACTTTTTTAATAAAACCAAATACAAAACGTGTTCATCCAAAATGTGATGCTTTGTGAGTGCCAGATTGTGACTACAAATCGTTCAGAAAACATTTATGCAGGTATCTAAAGTCTATGAAAAAGAATGAAGTATGTTTTAATTATTTTAGCCTTGCGCCCTGACCAAATCAAATGTGCTTTTCATGTACATACACGTTAAAAAATATATTCTGCAATTATAAAACATAATTTCAATGTTGTGATTCATGTATCAACCACGATTACATGCCAGTGGTTCAAACGACCTTCATGACAATGATTTGTAGTGTAGAGGAAATCAGCAAATAAGATTGATCTCACTGGCATCCGGCGAAGCAATATCGTTGTGAGAACAGACAGTTGATCGCAGAGGTGTCACGTAATGGGGAAACGCATTAGGCTATCCACGAGTCTCGCGGCATAAAATGCACTAATGATTGCCCCCACTCGTAACGACCCCTTGCGATTAATGCTTGTTACACTACACTTTTAAAATGTTGTTGTTTTAGTGAAATTAAGAGTTCAATTGTAACGTGTAATCCAATCTACACATAATTCCAGTAAATACAAGCTACAATTAAAAATATATATAATGAAGCTTTTATTAAAGTACTCGTCAAGACGGATCAAACGAGTCCAAATTCGAATGGGGTTGTGTCGTTTAACTACCGAGTTCTTATGGCCACCTTCCGGTTCCATCATCGGATCAGCTCCATGTCATGATAATTTTGCATTGTCATCCGATTTACACATTCATGTAAAATTTCAGCTTAAGGCGCGTGGTAAGGTGAAATACCACATTTTAGTCGCGTTTAAAGGCCTAAAACTAAAAATTGGCCCAAGATATAGCTCTCGAAAAAATATATTTAAACGTGCCCAAATTGGGTTTTTCACCTTACTACGCACCTTAATCGGTAATCGGGAAGTGGATCAAATTTAACTTGCAAGATTATTACAGACAAGCAAACATCGGGACAGGTGAAACTAAATAAAAGCTTGTAACAAGCTACAATAAAAATAAAAACATTTTTTAAAACCAGCTATTCGTCAAGACGGATCAAATGAGTCCAAACTCCATGGGGTTGTTCGTTTAATAAATACCGAGTTCCTATTATGGCCACTTCTATCGAATAATGAATTAAAGGGGATAAACAGTAGCCTATGTCCTTTCCCGGGACCCCAACTAACTCTATGCCAAATTTCATCTCAATCGATCCAGCCGTTTTAGCGTGAAGCGTAACAGACAGACAGACAGATTGACAGACAGAGTTACTTTCGCCTTTATAACATTAGTATGGATTAAATGATCTTTTTGTAAGGCACAGACGCAGCTGGTTAACAGAGGCGGAAAATGTTTGCTAAGTTCGAAATGATATGAGGCGGGCGCACTAAAAGCAGGAAAAACGCGCTCATTCTAAAAACTTGCTTCCAGATCACGTCGCACCGCAACCGCCTTCGGTGTGGTAACAGCTTAAAAATACAAATCTTCCTGTGTCTCGCCAATAATGGTGTAAAGGTTAATACGGTTCGTTTAACGTTAATGTTTTGATTGAATTGAAATTGGAATAAATTGATCAATCTCGTATCAAATGGAAACGGAATTTGTATTATCTAATTGCCGGAAATTAAATTCCTTTGAAATTATAGAGATAAAATCGGATTAATCGGGGTGTGCGAGCGGTGTGCCACGGGCGCCAGTGCAGTGGCGTGAATTACCGCCGCGGGACAGCTCGGCCGAGCGGCTTCATCAGATATGTTCTGGCCGGTCACTATCATTGTAGCCCTGTGCCTAGTTGGTTTCAATCTGACAGAAACCAATAATTTTGTGAGTACCATAACTGTTTCATTCCACTGTATTAATTCAGCGAATGCTATCTCCCCGAATGGGTCATTTGTAAACAAAGTTAGATAATTGTGTTAGTTTGTTATCGTTACCGTCATAAATGGGAAATGTAAATTAACCATAAACAAACTTCTCCTACAAAGTTTGTGCTAAGTTATCCGAAAAGTCATGAACCACAAAAGTGGTTCCGACGAAATACTTAACTCACAAGGAGTGCTCGGAGCGTCGTAGCTTGTGAATAATTACTTAAAGCATCAGCGCTGAATGTGGCGGAGTGTTGGGATAAACCGCATGAAAGTACCTAATAACCTAATTCTGATATGGAAGTAATTTCATTACCATAGGCTGTATGGATAAGCGATGTCTATCCTCTTCAAATTATCCACTGATTAAGTTAACCGAAAGTTTTCGGGAAGTTAAGCTGGCGACCTCTAATAGAACTATTCTGACATTTAGGGTCCTTATCGGGCTCGATGGCGGAAATTTGAAACGTGCAAGGGTCCGAAACAAGGCGAGTGTGGAAAATTTGAAATCCAAAGCACCCAAAACATGTCCGACGTGATTTTTCTTTTAGAATTTCCAAAAGATTGTCCTATAACAAAGGTACGTTCAGATCCTTTATGGTATTTTAAGCGCTTAACTAACATGTCTTTTAAAAAATAACCTGTTTTCAGGCGAAAGTTACTACGGGAACGTTACAAAGTAACAACCATACAAAGAAACTCTTTAACTATGCTTTGGATAAACCGTGCCAGCACTTTGTTTTGGGACCCATACTTGTCGACTCGTTCAACTTGTCCAGTTCCTGCAAAATCAAAAAGGTAAGCGCTAACGGCCGTTAACGGTTATTATTGTGCAATGTTTCAAATCGTATTTACAATTATTTAATGCAAAAACATGTTGCTTGATTTGCAGGGCCGGTATACGGTTCACCTAAATATGAGTGAAAAATCGAAGATGTTCCTGGGAACAAGCTTTTTTTACGGAACTTACGCATTCAAAATATTATCGTTCAACAACGTGAATAACTTTTTCTGCGTCTACACTGTATTAGAAGTTGAGAAGATACAAAGTGAAAATTGAGTCACTCTGAAGAGTGAAATATTGTCTTATAGAATTTTATTGTCATTGCCTTTTCCCGAAAATTGTAGCGTCGCATTTTTTTATGATATCATAGTTCGTTTAATGGAGGTAGACGGCTGGGGGGCAGCACCGCGACCGCCGGGATCAGGGTGGGAGAGAACTGGCAAATTTGATAGAAGCAACGCGATTGAAAATCGAACAGTAATTTGTTCGCAACGTTACTTCCCAGCGGAAATATTGTGAATACCTACTGTGATGCATCTCACTGCTGCTGCTGCAGATCCAACCGAGTTCCGCGAATGACTAATCACAATACGTAGTAGGTACTAACTTGAGTTCAATTATTGTTGAGTTCAATTGTTCTACCTGACTGTTACACATAAATTGTTCGTCGTTTTAGGATGCTGTAATAACTACTTGTATAGCGGAACCTTAGGTCGCAGTTGAGTAGGCAAACGCACAACTTATTTCCGAGTCGCGATTAAAACTCGTTATAAACGGTCGTCACGGAGCTCGGAGCGGTGTCACCATTACCGCAAAGAGGAAAACGGGGTTCGCCTTAAAAACGTGCTGTAAATTTGTGGAACTTGGTTATTTTATATTATACCTGTTATATACCTGCATAGCATTAACTGAAGGTTGGTTAAAAGGCGCCGGCCCCGCGGACCGCTGTAACAATTGTTAATTTAATATTAATTAGGTACTTTGGTGATGTTAAATAGAACAATGACCATTCAGCTAATTTGAAAGGGCGGCTTACTTGGACCCGAATCTTTCAGGTACATACTAGCCTCGGGAGTAAATAAAGTGCAGACGTGGGTAGTGAATAAATATTTTCAATCGGGAAGTCTCGGGAATCTCACCCGAGCGGTCAATAAATTACCGAATTTAATGACACGCTTATGTCTTTTATTCATTGTCATATTGCGTACTTCAGTGTCATGAATTGACCAATAAAGTTTAAATTTAAAGGAGATAAATATGTCAGGTATTAAATTGCGCAAATTCATCGATAGGTATGGTCTTGTCGGATTCCTGAGATGTCCCGAATTCACGATGCGAAATATTTTTTCACTACGTCCGTAAACCACACACTTCAGCAAACGAAAGGTCGGATGGCAAATTGAATCAAAGCATGGCCTAGTTGATACATTTTAAAAGTCGGTAATAAATAAGTAAGCAGGAGATTACTCGTCGGAGCTTAATGTAAGGCCGAGTAAATCGGTTCGGTAATGGCGCGGCCACCTGCCCGTATTTCACCGCCAAAGTCGGACACAGGCGACAAAGCCTACAAGATGAATACGTTAAGTCATGCGAGTATAGTTCAAATTTGCGCTATGTTTGCAAGCGTGGCGGTCAAAGCATTAATTCGCTAAACGCGGTATAAATTACGCCAGCAAACAATGACGACGTTCGCTCCATTCGGACGCGCCACAATTATGGTTTGTTTTATTTTTATCACACTTTATGGCTGGTTTTACATAACACGCTCGAAAGAGGTGTGGGAATGGACAGCGATTTTACATGGCGTATTATTAAGGGCCTATGTTGAAAAATAATTAAAGCTATGGAGGCGTGGCTTAGTCGCGTCCCGCGCGGGGCGTGCTCCCCCCCGAGTGTTCCCGCGAAATTCAAAACACCTACACTAATTCTGATTTTGCGCTAGTTTGGTAAATAAAGTAGATTTAAATACCGAAGTCATTACTTTCGGATTCAACACAAAGTACGAAACAAATAACAAATTTATATATACCTACACAAACATTAGAAGCGAATATATATATTTTTTTCATTTTAGTGGGATATAAAATTAATTTATTAATTTAAATTTTATTTTATATCTCTGTGATTAACAGGGATCGGAAATTCGGATACACATTTACCCAGAGTTTGACCGCGTGAACGGTATGGGGCCGGACTCAATTTAATGTTCCTATAAAAAAGTCCCGAGAATCCCGGAATTTCGAAATTTAGTGTATGCCTTGGTAGGTATACAGTCATAGTTATGAACTAAACATGTTTAAGTATTTTAAGTGTAGGACCCAATTATGAAAAAGTCTTCAAATAACTAATTCCGTGTGACCTATCTCTCTAGGCCATACGTACAACCGGCACGGCCTAAATCGGCATGGCCAGTACCTATACTACTACTACTACTACTAATGCCTATTTGATCACGAGAGGGTTTAGGCTATAGTCCCCACGCGGGCCCAGTGCGAATTGGGGACTTCACACACCTATACTAACATAGTCACAAAATAAAGTTGATGTGAGCGTCTCAATTACCTTCCTGATTATAAAGATACACGTAGGTATAATGTTTTGTACATTTGCTTGATAGCCCAAATACATACCTATTATTTTATTACCTATTCATATGTGAAAATATTGCAGTTCCAATATTATTACATAGGTACATATGCATATTGAGTAGATAACCTCCTTTTTTGAAGTCAGTTAATTATTCTCATTACAAAATCTTATTCATTTAAAAAATCAGGTAGATATTGAATATATTCTGTAATTAACAGGAATCAGAAATTCGGATACACATTTACCCAAAGTTTAACCGCGTGAGCGGTATGAGGCCGGACTCAGTTTTTATTTGCCTATTAATATTCTCGGGATTTCCGGGATTCGTAAATTTAGTAACCAGGCCTCGAAATAGCTTATTTAGGTATGTATATACATTTATTTATTATAATTACTAGCCGATGCCCGCGAACTTCGTCCCGCGTAGACTTAGAATTTGCGTACCCGATGACACACACAGACTACACATACAGACAGTTATAGTTATAGAAGTATTGAAAAATTGGTTTGCCCCGTGGAAAACCCATTCCCGTGGAAATATCGGAATAAAAAGTATCTTATGTTATTGCGGGGCCTCAAACTATCTCCATACCAAATTTCATCCAAATCGGTCCACTCGTTGCGACGTGAAGGACGAGCAAACAAACAAACACATTATACTATATAATCCTGGAAGCCCCCCACCGAAAGGTCAATTGATCTCCCCGAAGGAGTCCCGATGGCGGGGGGTCGTCTATGGCGAGTTTCCCCCTCTCCCCCCGGTGTCTATGGGAAAAATCTGACATTTCAAAAATCCAAGATGGCGGCCGAGTTGGGATGATTGAGTTTTTCGTTTTCCGCTCTATACCCGATATCGGTGTCGTTTTCGGATACTTTTGGCGCGTTCTTTGCGCGTACGTTGTGTAAAATTGGAAAAACAAGATGGCCGCCGAGATATTTGCGTTTGAAATTTTTCATTTTTCGAGGTGACTTTACGGGGTCGCGGCATGGTGATTTTTTTGTTTTTTTTTCGATATTTTTTCTCTACGGGCTCGGGTATGTCCTCAATTTTGCCGCCGAGGATTGTTTTTTTTTTTTTCAACAAGATGGCGGATTCGTGGCGGCCATTTTGTAAAATCAACGAAAATTGGCATTTTTCTAGGCGAATTTTTCTTACGTTGGCAACATTTGAGCGGGTCACTTTGTATAAGGCGATTGTGAAGCTCGACTGCGAGTGTTGCCAGATTGAGTTGGTTTTTTTTCGGTCATACATTTTTTTGGACTTTTCATTCAAAAATGTGAAGAGTAGAAGGAGAAATATTTTTGATTAAAAAATCACATGAGAATATCAACTGGCAATGTCGTAATGACATTTGACTATTTTCGTCGCTGGCAACTCGCAACAATGGCGCCCGGATTTTTTTTTTTGTTTTACTAAAATTTGATTGGAGCGCCCGAAGGAGCGGTGGGGGGTGAATGTCATGTATGAGGGATATTGTCGGTTTGCATCCGTGTCTATGGGAAAAATCTGACATGTCCAAAATTCAAGATGGCGGTCGAGCTGACTTGGCCAACTTTTCTTTTTATCAGGGCGCTTACCCAAGATTGGTGTCGTTTTCGGATAATTTTAGGACGAGTATTACGATGAAATTAAAAAAAAATGGAAAAACAAGATGGCCGCCGAGATATTTGAAATTGAATTTTTGGAATTTTCGAGGTGTCTTTGCAGGGTCGTGTTGTGGTGGTTTTTGTCCTTTTCGTTGACTTTTTTTTTTCAATCTGCTTGAATATATTCTCAATTTTGCCAATTGGGATTGTTTTTTTTTTTCCAACAAAATGGCGGACCCCGTGGAGGCCTTAATGTAAAAAGCTCTGAAAATCGCGTTTTTCGAGTTGAAATACTACGAGGTTGGCAACATTTGAGCAGATTTCGTTGTTTATGGCGGTTGTAGAACTCAATCGAGAGTGTTGCCAGGTTCAGTTTTTTTTTGCCTTGTCCATACATTTTTTTGGACTTTTCATTCAAAAAGTTGAAAAGTAGAAGGAGAAACATTTTTGATGAAAAAATCACCCAAGACGATTTGTTGCGGTCATCGTAATGACATTTGATCATTTTCATCAGAAAAAACTGGCAACACTGGCGCCAGGATTTTTTTTTTCACTTTTCTCACATTTCGTATAGCACAGCCAAATGTATTGGTGAGAGGTAATAATAATGTATGGAAGAATTGCTTGATTCAGTATGGTGACTATGGGAAAAATATGAAGTTTGAAAATTTCAAAATGGCGCCCGAACTGCGATTATCAACTTTTTTTTTTGTTATCGCATCTACCCAATATTGGTGTCGTTTTCGGTCAATTTCAGGACGACTGCTACGATAAAATTGAAAAAAGTTGGAAAAACAAGATGGCCGCCGAGATATTTGTGTTTGAAATTTTTCATTTTTCGAGGTGTCTTTGCCGGGTCGCAGCGCGGTGATTTTTTTGTTGTTTTTTCGATATTTTTTGTCTATCGGCTCGACTGTATCCTCAATTATGATGTCAAAGATTGTTTTTTTTTTTCGACAAGATGGCGGACCCCGTGGCTGACATTTAGTGAAATGTGCGAAAAAATGCATTTTTCGAGGTGAGATATTTTAAGGTTGGCAACATTTGAGCGGGTCACTTTGTTTTTGGCGGTTGTAGAACTTGATCTACAGTGTTGCAAGGTTTTGTTGATTTTTTCCTTGTCCATACATTTTTTTGAACTTTTCATTCAAAAATATGAAAAGTAGAAGGAGAAATATTTTTGATTAAAAAATGACTGAAAACGATTTATCGCAGTTGTAGTAATGACATTTGACTATTTTTGTCCGAATAAACTGGCAACACGGGCGTCAGGATTTTTTTTTCTATTTTCACACATTTCGAATAGCTCAGCCAAAAGTATTGGTAGGGGGTGATAATAATGTATGGTCAAATTGCTTGATTCAACATGGTCGTTATAGGAAAAATATTTAATGTTAGTGTTGCCATACATAAAAAATACATTTTCATACAAAGGTATTTATTGCAACGAATATTTAATTTTGAGTGGGTTGGCATCGTTTGACGTCGTTGTAATGAATGAGGCGTTTATAGGTATTAATAGTTTTCTTATTTTGTAAAAAAATAATTCAGTGTTGCCATACAAAAAATAATAATTTTCATAGAAACGTATTTTTGGTACGTACATGGTCCGTTACATTCGCCCCCCTTTGCAGCTTCATATAGGGGGCCGCCTCAGCAGTGGCTCACGGAGTGACCTTGTATCGAACATTATTATTATTATACTATATAATCCTGGAAGCCCCCCACCAAAAGGTCAATTGATCTCCCCGAAGGAGTCCCGATGGCGGGGGGTCGTCTATGGCGAGTTTCTCCCTCTCCCCCCCGTGTCTATGGGAAAAATCTGACATTTCAAAAATCCAAGATGGCGGCCGAGTTGGGATGATTGGCTTTTTCGTTTTCCGCTCTATACGCGATATCGGTGTCGTTTTCGGATAACTTGAGCGCGTTCTTTGCGAGTACGTAGGGTGAAATTGGAAAAACAAGATGGCCGCCGAGATATTTGCGTTTGAAATTTTTCATTTTTCGAGGTGACTTTGCGGGGTCGCGGCGTGGTGATTTTTTTGTGTATTTTTTGTTATTTTTTCTCTTTGTGCTCGGGTATGTCCTCAATTTTGTCGTCGAGGATTGTTTTTTTTTTTCAACAAGATGGCGGACTCCGTGGCGGCCATTTTGTAAAATCAACGAAAATTGGCATTTTTCCAGGCGAATTTTTCTTCTGTTGGCAACATTTGAGCGGGTCACTTTGTATAAGGCGGTTGTGGAGCTCGGCTGCGAGTGTTGCCAGGTTGAGTTTTTTTTTTTTCGGTCATACATTTTTTTGGACTTTTCATTCAAAAATGTGAAAAGTAGAAGGAGAAATATTTTTGATTAAAAAATCGCATGAGAATATCGGCTGGCAATGTCGTAATGACATTTGACTATTTTCGTCGCTGGCAACTCGCAACAATGGCGCCCGGATTTTTTTTTTTGTTTTACGAAAATTTGATTGGAGCGCCCGAAGGAGCGGTGGGGGGTGAATGTCATGTATGAGGGATATTGTCGGTTTGCATCCGTGTCTATGGGAAAAATCTGACATGTCCAAAATTCAAGATGGCGGCCGAGCTGACTTGGCCAACTTTTTTTTTATCAGGGTGCTTACCCAAGATTGGTGTCGTTTTCGGATAATTTCAGGGCGAGTGTTATGATAAAATTGGAAAAAGTTGGAAAAACAAGATGGCCGCCGAGATATTTCAAATTGAATTTTTGGAATTTTCGAGGTGTCTTTGCAGGGTCGTGATGTGATGGTTTTTGTCTTTTTGTGTGACTTTTTTTTTTCGATCTGCTTGGATATATTCTCAATTTTGCCAATTGGGATTGTTTTTTTTTTTCATAAAAATGGCGGACCCCGTGGAGGCCTTAATGTAAAAAGCTCTGAAAATCGCGTTTTTCGAGTTGAAATACTACGAGGTTGGCAACATTTGAGCAGATTTCGTTGTTTATGGCGGTTGTAGGGCTCAGTCGAGAGTGTTGCCAGGTTCAGTTTTTTTTTGCCTTGTCCATACTTTTTTTTGAACTTTTCATTCAAAAAGTTGAAAAGTAGAAGGAGAAACATTTTTGATGAAAAAATCACCCTGTACGATTTGTTGCGGTCGTCGTAATGACATTTGATCATTTTCATCAGAAAAAACTGGCAACACTTGCGCCAGGATTTTTTTTTTCACTTTTCTCACATTTCGTATAGCACAGCCAAATGTATTGGTGAGAGGTAATAATAATGTATGGAACAATTGCTTGATTTAGTATGGTGACTATGGGAAAAATATGAAGTTTGAAAAATTCAAAATGGCGCCCCAACTGCGATTATCAACTTTTTTTTTTGTTATCGCACCTACCCAATATTGGTGTTGTTTTCGGTCAATTTCAGGACGACTGCTACGATAAAATTGAAAAAAGTTGGAAAAACAAGATGGCCGCCGAGATATTTGTGTTTGAAATTTTTCATTTTTCGAGGTGTCTTTGCCGGGTCGCAGCGCGGTGATTTTTTTGTTGTTTTTTCGATATTTTTTGTCTATCGGCTCGGGTGTATCCTCAATTATGATGTCGAGGATTGTTTTTTTTTTCGACAAGATGGCGGACCCCATGGCTGACATTTAGTGAAATGTGCGAAAAATTGCATTTTTCGAGGTGAGATTTTTTGAGGTTGGCGTCATTTTAGCGGGTCACTTTGTTTTCGGCGGTTGTAGGACTTGATTTTCAGTGTTGCCAGGTTTTGTTGATTTTTTCCTTGTCCTTGCATTTTTTTGAACTTTTCATTCAAAAATATGAAAAGTAGAAGGAGAAATATTTTTGATTAAAAAATGACTGAAAACGATTTATCGCAGTTGTAGTAATGACATTTGACTATTTTTGTCCGAATAAACTGGCAACACGGGCGACAGGATTTTTTTTTCTATTTTCACACATTTCGAATAGCTCAGCCAAAAGTATTGGTAGGGGGTGATAATAATGTATGGTCAAATTGCTTGATTCAACATGGTGGTTATAGGAAAAATATTTAATGTTAGTGTTGCCATACATAAAAAATACATTTTCATACAAAGGTATTTATTGCAACGAATATTTAATTTTGAGTGGGTTGGCATCATTTGACGTCGTTGTAATGAATGAGGCGTTTATAGGTATTAATAGTTTTCTTATTTTGTAAAAAAATAATTCAGTGTTGCCATACAAAAAATAATAATTTTCATAGAAACGTATTTTTGGTACGTATATGGTCCGTTACATTCGCCCCCCTTCGGAGCTTCTTATAGGGGGCCGCCTCAGCAGTGGCTCACGGAGTGACCTTGTATCGAACATTATATTATTTTATTATTATACTATATAATCCTGGAAGCCCCCCACCAAAAGGTCAATTGATCTCCCCGAAGGAGTCCCGATGGCGGGGGGTCGTCTATGGCGAGTTTCTCCCTCTCCCCCCCGTGTCTATGGGAAAAATCTGACATTTCAAAAATCCAAGATGGCGGCCGAGTTGGGATGATTGACTTTTTCGTTTTCCGCTCTATACGCGATATCGGTGTCGTTTTCGGATAACTTGAGCGCGTTCTTTGCGAGTACGTAGGGTGAAATTGGAAAAACAAGATGGCCGCCGAGATATTTGCGTTTGAAATTTTTCATTTTTCGAGGTGACTTTGCGGGGTCGCGGCGTGGTGATTTTTTTGTGTATTTTTTGTTATTTTTTCTCTTTGTGCTCGGGTATGTCCTCAATTTTGTCGTCGAGGATTGTTTTTTTTTTTCAACAAGATGGCGGACTCCGTGGCGGCCATTTTGTAAAATCAACGAAAATTGGCATTTTTCCAGGCGAATTTTTCTTCTGTTGGCAACATTTGAGCGGGTCACTTTGTATAAGGCGGTTGTGGAGCTCGGCTGCGAGTGTTGCCAGGTTGAGTTTTTTTTTTTTCGGTCATACATTTTTTTGGACTTTTCATTCAAAAATGTGAAAAGTAGAAGGAGAAATATTTTTGATTAAAAAATCGCATGAGAATATCGGCTGGCAATGTCGTAATGACATTTGACTATTTTCGTCGCTGGCAACTCGCAACAATGGCGCCCGGATTTTTTTTTTGTTTTACGAAAATTTGATTGGAGCGCCCGAAGGAGCGGTGGGGGGTGAATGTCATGTATGAGGGATATTGTCGGTTTGCATCCGTGTCTATGGGAAAAATCTGACATGTCCAAAATTCAAGATGGCGGCCGAGCTGACTTGGCCAACTTTTTTTTTATCAGGGTGCTTACCCAAGATTGGTGTCGTTTTCGGATAATTTCAGGGCGAGTGTTATGATAAAATTGGAAAAAGTTGGAAAAACAAGATGGCCGCCGAGATATTTCAAATTGAATTTTTGGAATTTTCGAGGTGTCTTTGTAGGGTCGTGATGTGATGGTTTTTGTCTTTTTGTGTGACTTTTTTTTTTCGATCTGCTTGGATATATTCTCAATTTTGCCAATTGGGATTGTTTTTTTTTTTCATAAAAATGGCGGACCCCGTGGAGGCCTTAATGTAAAAAGCTCTGAAAATCGCGTTTTTCGAGTTGAAATACTACGAGGTTGGCAACATTTGAGCAGATTTCGTTGTTTATGGCGGTTGTAGGGCTCAGTCGAGAGTGTTGCCAGGTTCAGTTTTTTTTTGCCTTGTCCATACTTTTTTTTGAACTTTTCATTCAAAAAGTTGAAAAGTAGAAGGAGAAACATTTTTGATGAAAAAATCACCCTGTACGATTTGTTGCGGTCGTCGTAATGACATTTGATCATTTTCATCAGAAAAAACTGGCAACACTTGCGCCAGGATTTTTTTTTTCACTTTTCTCACATTTCGTATAGCACAGCCAAATGTATTGGTGAGAGGTAATAATAATGTATGGAACAATTGCTTGATTTAGTATGGTGACTATGGGAAAAATATGAAGTTTGAAAAATTCAAAATGGCGCCCCAACTGCGATTATCAACTTTTTTTTTTGTTATCGCACCTACCCAATATTGGTGTTGTTTTCGGTCAATTTCAGGACGACTGCTACGATAAAATTGAAAAAAGTTGGAAAAACAAGATGGCCGCCGAGATATTTGTGTTTGAAATTTTTCATTTTTCGAGGTGTCTTTGCCGGGTCGCAGCGCGGTGATTTTTTTGTTGTTTTTTCGATATTTTTTGTCTATCGGCTCGGGTGTATCCTCAATTATGATGTCGAGGATTGTTTTTTTTTTCGACAAGATGGCGGACCCCATGGCTGACATTTAGTGAAATGTGCGAAAAATTGCATTTTTCGAGGTGAGATTTTTTGAGGTTGGCGTCATTTTAGCGGGTCACTTTGTTTTCGGCGGTTGTAGGACTTGATTTTCAGTGTTGCCAGGTTTTGTTGATTTTTTCCTTGTCCTTGCATTTTTTTGAACTTTTCATTCAAAAATATGAAAAGTAGAAGGAGAAATATTTTTGATTAAAAAATGACTGAAAACGATTTATCGCAGTTGTAGTAATGACATTTGACTATTTTTGTCCGAATAAACTGGCAACACGGGCGACAGGATTTTTTTTTCTATTTTCACACATTTCGAATAGCTCAGCCAAAAGTATTGGTAGGGGGTGATAATAATGTATGGTCAAATTGCTTGATTCAACATGGTGGTTATAGGAAAAATATTTAATGTTAGTGTTGCCATACATAAAAAATACATTTTCATACAAAGGTATTTATTGCAACGAATATTTAATTTTGAGTGGGTTGGCATCATTTGACGTCGTTGTAATGAATGAGGCGTTTATAGGTATTAATAGTTTTCTTATTTTGTAAAAAAATAATTCAGTGTTGCCATACAAAAAATAATAATTTTCATAGAAACGTATTTTTGGTACGTATATGGTCCGTTACATTCGCCCCCCTTCGGAGCTTCTTATAGGGGGCCGCCTCAGCAGTGGCTCACGGAGTGACCTTGTATCGAACATTATATTATTTTATTATACTATATAATCCTGGAAGCCCCCCACCAAAAGGTCAATTGATCTCCCCGAAGGAGTCCCGATGGCGGGGGGTCGTCTATGGCGAGTTTCTCCCTCTCCCCCCCGTGTCTATGGGAAAAATCTGACATTTCAAAAATCCAAGATGGCGGCCGAGTTGGGATGATTGACTTTTTCGTTTTCCGCTCTATACGCGATATCGGTGTCGTTTTCGGATAACTTGAGCGCGTTCTTTGCGAGTACGTAGGGTGAAATTGGAAAAACAAGATGGCCGCCGAGATATTTGCGTTTGAAATTTTTCATTTTTCGAGGTGACTTTGCGGGGTCGCGGCGTGGTGATTTTTTTGTGTATTTTTTGTTATTTTTTCTCTTTGTGCTCGGGTATGTCCTCAATTTTGTCGTCGAGGATTGTTTTTTTTTTTCAACAAGATGGCGGACTCCGTGGCGGCCATTTTGTAAAATCAACGAAAATTGGCATTTTTCCAGGCGAATTTTTCTTCTGTTGGCAACATTTGAGCGGGTCACTTTGTATAAGGCGGTTGTGG
>OZ020275.1:9195948-9423400 GCA_963971205.1 Aethes cnicana
AATGATGATGACATCACCATCTGTTATTTAACTGTGTTTTCGCAATAAATGATTTTGTCCTTCTCTTTACCTCTCCTTCGTGTTGGGCAAAAACATGTTGTTAGTTTTTCCAAAAATTTGAGGCACTAGTCAAGTAGGTAAGTAATATTTTCAGGAACCACTATGCGTTGAGTCTATTTTATTCGCGACGTGTACTGCTCTGATTTATTCCGAACAGGCATAAAACCGTTATTGGCTGCTGTATGGCCATACTTAATATAACAAACATGTGTGATTTTGTATTCTTAAAGTTATAGTTAAATAGATTTTTGCATTTAAAACCAGAATTTCGGAGTAAGTACGTAACAATAACACTACCGAATGAACTTTAATGGTATTATGTAAGACTCGTTTATTAATGTCGAGTAAGAGACGTACCGAGGAGTCTAGGCGTTTTGCCAAACAGTTCAACCAAATTATATTAGGATATTCTAACAGCACTGACCAAGTGACTTTTGTTGTTCCTTACGAACTTGTTATAGGGAATTGTTTTGTGAAGAAAATACAAAAAACGATAATGCTTGCACGGAACTCCTGTAAAAATGCCACGTTTGTCGAAAATAATATAATGATACATCGATGGGTACTTACCAGATGGGGTTCTTTAAAATCTACTTGAAAAATGTACATTCATCGTAAGATAATGAGGTGACTTCGGCAACTCATTGTCCGCTGGAAATAATTACTGTCTGACTCGACAAAAATCCAAGTAAGTAAAAGTTCAAATTCATAGCTCTTAGTGTTATACATAATATATATAAATATACATATATTTTAGTAGGGTTATTTTTGTTCAATTGGAATATATGTAGAGGGGGCGAAATATCTATCTAGTTAGGTCTCATATCTGGGAAAGATCAATATAGCTATTTTCACCTGAGCTGAAGCTCGGTCGCTCCTTCTTCTACTTCGAGCATACCTTGTTTCATTATTTAGGTACTTCAAGAATTTAGAGTGATACCTATACAATGTATGGGTGGATACGTGTTTACCTGTAATGTGAATGTGTATGTGTACATTTTGAAAAAAACGCCTTCTGCTAAGTTTGTTGCGGCGCTTCGTCTCAAGCAATGGGTCTGGAAGCGCTGGTAATAGTACATTACAGACCTAGGGTGGTGAATTCGTAAATGTCCCAGATCGCAGGTTTCTGTGTTCATAAATATGCGATCTGGGGCTTTACGAATTACCGCCCGTGGTTTGTCAAAAGTTTTACGTCTTGCCTTGGCCAAGCGGGCAGAAAAACCCACTTTACGGCCAAGGGTGATATAAATTCATTTAAAACTGACGTGTAAGTGCCCAGATGTGACCTATTCAACCGACGAAAAACGGAGGAGGTCCTGAATTCGACGTGTATATAATATATGGCCACGCATAATTTGCCAACTGTTAACCGATTTCGATGATTCTTTTTTTATTCGAAAGGTGGTACTTCCAAGGTGGTCCCATTTTAATTTGGTTCAGTTCTGATGATGGAATCCATGAGAAAACGAGGGAACTCCTCAAAATTTGTTAGCACGAGTACGATTTTTGGCATCAATTTCAAAGACTACAGTGAGACTTATGTCCCATCGTACCAATGTTTGGAAACTGTAGCCGAAAAAATAAATTAAATAAAAAAATAAAAACCGACTTCAAACTCCGACAGCATACAAAGTCGGTGTCAAGTGAACCGACCCAACGCGTTTATAACGTCCTATACGCTGGTTAATTTATTTCATATTTAATCCAAACACCTCTTCCTTTATCTGAAATACTACAACTTAATAATACGCCATGTAAAATCGCTGTCCATTCCCACACCTCTTTCGAGCGTGTTATGTAAAACCAGCCATAAAGTGTGATAAAAGTAAAACAAACCATGATTGTGGCGCGTCCGAATGGAGCGAACGTCGTCATTGTTTGCTGGCGTAATTTATACCGCGTTTAGCGAATTAATGCTTTGACCGCCACGCTTGCAAACATAGCGCAAATTTGAACTATACTCGCATGACTTAACGTATTCATTTTGTAGGCTTTGTCGCCTGTGTCCGACTTTGGCGGTGAAATACGGGCAGGTGGCCGCGCCATTACCGAACCGATTTACTCGGCCTTACATTAAGCTCCGACGAGTAATCTCCTGCTTACTTATTTATTACCGACTTTTAAAATGTATCAACTAGGCCATGCTTTGATTCAATTTGCCATCCGACCTTTCGTTTACTGAAGTGTGTGGTTTACGGACGTAGTGAAAAAATATTTCGCATCGTGAATTCGGGACATCTCAGGAATCCGACAAGACCATACCTATCAATGAATTTGCGCAATTTAATACCTGACATATTTATCTCCTTTAAATTTAAACTTTATTGGTCAATTCATGACACTGAAGTACGCAATATGACAATGAATAAAAGACATAAGCGTGTCATTAAATTCGGTAATTTATTGACAGCTCGGGTGAGATTCCCGAGACTTCCCGATTGAAAATATTTATTCACTACCCACGTCTGCACTTTATTTACTCCCGAGGCTAGTATGTACCTGAAAGATTCGGGTCCAAGTAAGCCGCCCTTTCAAATTAGCTGAATGGTCATTGTTCTATTTAACATCACCAAAGTACCTAATTAATATTAAATTAACAATTGTTACAGCGGTCCGCGGGGCCGGTGCCTTTTAACCAACCTTCAGTTAATGCTATGCAGGTATACTCGTATAACAGGTATAATATAAAATAACCAAGTTCCACAAATTTACAGCACGTTTTTAAGGCGAACCCCGTTTGCCTCTTTGCGGTAATGGTGACACCGCTCCGAGCTCCGTGACGACCGTTTATAACGAGTTTTAATCGCGACTCGGAAATAAGTTGTGCGTTGGTTATTATTTGCCTACTCAACTGCGACCTAAGGTTCCGCTATACAAGTAGTTATTACAGCATCCTAAAACGACGAACAATTTATGTGTAACAGTCAGGTAGAACAATTGAACTCAACAATAATTGAACTCAAGTTAGTACCTACTACGTATTGTGATTAGTCATTCGCGGAACTCGGTTGGATCTGCAGCAGCAGCAGTGAGATGCATCACAGTAGGTATTCACAGTATTTCCGCTGGGAAGTAACGTTGCGAACAAATTACTGTTCGATTTTCAATCGCGTTGCTTCTATCAAATTTGCCAGTTCTCTCCCACCCTGATCCCGGCGGTCGCGGTGCTGCCCCCCAGCCGTCTACCTCCATTAAACGAACTATGATATCATAAAAAAATGCGACGCTACAATTTTCGGGAAAAGGCAATGACAATAAAATTCTATAAGACAATATTTCACTCTTCAGAGTGACTCAATTTTCACTTTGTATCTTCTCAACTTCTAATACAGTGTAGACGCAGAAAAAGTTATTCACGTTGTTGAACGATAATATTTTGAATGCGTAAGTTCCGTAAAAAAAGCTTGTTCCCAGGAACATCTTCGATTTTTCACTCATATTTAGGTGAACCGTATACCGGCCCTGCAAATCAAGCAACATGTTTTTGCATTAAATAATTGTAAATACGATTTGAAACATTGCACAATAATAACCGTTAACGGCCGTTAGCGCTTACCTTTTTGATTTTGCAGGAACTGGACAAGTTGAACGAGTCGACAAGTATGGGTCCCAAAACAAAGTGCTGGCACGGTTTATCCAAAGCATAGTTAAAGAGTTTCTTTGTATGGTTGTTACTTTGTAACGTTCCCGTAGTAACTTTCGCCTGAAAACAGGTTATTTTTTAAAAGAAATGTTAGTAAAGCGCTTAAAATACCATAAAGGATCTGAACGTACCTTTGTTATAGGACAATCTTTTGGAAATTCTAAAAGAAAAATCACGTCGGACATGTTTTGGGTGCTTTGGATTTCAAATTTTCCACACTCGCCTTGTTTCGGACCCTTGCACGTTTCAAATTTCCGCCATCGAGCCCGATAAGGACCCTAAATGTCAGAATAGTTCTATTAGAGGTCGCCAGCTTAACTTCCCGAAAACTTTCGGTTAACTTAATCAGTGGATAATTTGAAGAGGATAGACATCGCTTATCCATACAGCCTATGGTAATGAAATTACTTCCATATCAGAATTAGGTTATTAGGTACTTTCATGCGGTTTATCCCAACACTCCGCCACATTCAGCGCTGATGCTTTAAGTAATTATTCACAAGCTACGACGCTCCGAGCACTCCTTGTGAGTTAAGTATTTCGTCGGAACCACTTTTGTGGTTCATGACTTTTCGGATAACTTAGCACAAACTTTGTAGGAGAAGTTTGTTTATGGTTAATTTACATTTCCCATTTATGACGGTAACGATAACAAACTAACACAATTATCTAACTTTGTTTACAAATGACCCATTCGGGGAGATAGCATTCGCTGAATTAATACAGTGGAATGAAACAGTTATGGTACTCACAAAATTATTGGTTTCTGTCAGATTGAAACCAACTAGGCACAGGGCTACAATGATAGTGACCGGCCAGAACATATCTGATGAAGCCGCTCGGCCGAGCTGTCCCGCGGCGGTAATTCACGCCACTGCACTGGCGCCCGTGGCACACCGCTCGCACACCCCGATTAATCCGATTTTATCTCTATAATTTCAAAGGAATTTAATTTCCGGTAATTAGATAATACAAATTCCATTTCCATTTGATACGAGATTGATCAATTTATTCCAATTTCAATTCAATCAAAACATTAACGTTAAACGAACCGTATTAACCTTTACACCATTATTGGCGAGACACAGGAAGATTTGTATTTTTAAGCTGTTACCACACCGAAGGCGGTTGCGGTGCGACGTGATCTGGAAGCAAGTTTTTAGAATGAGCGCGTTTTTCCTGCTTTTAGTGCGCCCCCCTCATATCATTTCGAACTTAGCAAACATTTTCCGCCTCTGTTAACCAGCTGCGTCTGTGCCTTACAAAAAGATCATTTAATCCATACTAATGTTATAAAGGCGAAAGTAACTCTGTCTGTCAATCTGTCTGTCTGTCTGTTACGCTTCACGCTAAAACGGCTGGATCGATTGAGATGAAATTTGGCATAGAGTTAGTTGGGGTCCCGGGAAAGGACATAGGCTACTGTTTATCCCCTTTAATTCATTATTCGATAGAAGTGGCCATAATAGGAACTCGGTATTTATTAAACGAACAACCCCATGGAGTTTGGACTCATTTGATCCGTCTTGACGAATAGCTGGTTTTAAAAAATGTTTTTATTTTTATTGTAGCTTGTTACAAGCTTTTATTTAGTTTCACCTGTCCCGATGTTTGCTTGTCTGTAATAATCTTGCAAGTTAAATTTGATCCACTTCCCGATTACCGATTAAGGTGCGTAGTAAGGTGAAAAACCCAATTTGGGCACGTTTAAATATATTTTTTCGAGAGCTATATCTTGGGCCAATTTTTAGTTTTAGGCCTTTAAACGCGACTAAAATGTGGTATTTCACCTTACCACGCGCCTTAAGCTGAAATTTTACATGAATGTGTAAATCGGATGACAATGCAAAATTATCATGACATGGAGCTGATCCGATGATGGAACCGGAAGGTGGCCATAAGAACTCGGTAGTTAAACGACACAACCCCATTCGAATTTGGACTCGTTTGATCCGTCTTGACGAGTACTTTAATAAAAGCTTCATTATATATATTTTTAATTGTAGCTTGTATTTACTGGAATTATGTGTAGATTGGATTACACGTTACAATTGAACTCTTAATTTCACTAAAACAACAACATTTTAAAAGTGTAGTGTAACAAGCATTAATCGCAAGGGGTCGTTACGAGTGGGGGCAATCATTAGTGCATTTTATGCCGCGAGACTCGTGGATAGCCTAATGCGTTTCCCCATTACGTGACACCTCTGCGATCAACTGTCTGTTCTCACAACGATATTGCTTCGCCGGATGCCAGTGAGATCAATCTTATTTGCTGATTTCCTCTACACTACAAATCATTGTCATGAAGGTCGTTTGAACCACTGGCATGTAATCGTGGTTGATACATGAATCACAACATTGAAATTATGTTTTATAATTGCAGAATATATTTTTGAACGTGTATGTACATGAAAAGCACATTTGATTTGGTCAGGGCGCAAGGCTAAAATAATTAAAACATACTTCATTCTTTTTCATAGACTTTAGATACCTGCATAAATGTTTTCTGAACGATTTGTAGTCACAATCTGGCACTCACAAAGCATCAAATTTTGGATGAACACGTTTTGTATTTGGTTTTATTAAAAAAGTTTCCGCTCCGTTAGTTGAGTATCGACATCGAAATAGTTGCCATGGCAGACAAGAGCGATCAATTCTGCGGCGAGTGCGACGGCCGTAATTTCGGCTTTTCGCTTCTATGATGTGGTGTCGTTCGCGTGTACTCCTTCAAGTGCTTTATACAAATAATATCACCAATATTCACCTTATTTGCTGGTGTTGGTTTTGGACCCATTCATTTTTCGGTTTTTCTATCTAGTGTGAATTAAATACCTTTTCGAGGTTAGGTTATTACACACATTTTCTACCCGTCCCGTTTTAGAAAATTGAAACCCAGCCTAATATTATAAATGCGATAGTACCTAACTGTGTCTGTCTGTCTTTAGACATTATAATGTGATAAGGTATATCACAACAATTTTCCTAGCCGCAAACTAAACAAAGCTTATACATATGGCTGCTAGACAACGATATAAATACTTTTAATATAGAGAAAAACATACTCGTACATGTACTTAACTTACATACTTAGGTATAATAGACATCGATGACCTGAGAACTTACTGAACTTTCGTGCTCATCACACAAACAAAGTATGTCTTTTCCATCAAAATGCTGTGCAAGCGTAGTACTTTTCAAACATACTTCCAGAACCTCTTACAAGTCATAACTTCAGATTCCAATCTACGTAACGACTTCAACGATTGCACGTTGAATGCGGTTTTCAATTGCACATTTTGGTCTATCGCTTGCACACGGAGATAGCAGAGTTCATTGAAAGTGGGAAGCGAGTCCCGCGCGGCGGTCGAGGTGCTCTCGACTACTGTCTCCTGGCTTACGCGCCGATCGTTGGGCTTAGTCTAAATTGCAAAATTACATGAACTCGTGAGGCTCCGCTACGAGAATAAATTTAAAGCATCCTTTTAACTGCACCCTATTCAACATTTCTCACCATGAAACATCTTTGTCACGTTTTGATATTCCTAGTTTGACTTTCGTCACCCTTGGAGCTTAAATTTTACGGACAATCAAACACTGATGGATCAGCATAGGTAACATGACCAGCTGTCGTGATAAACGTTTGCGATTTACGATTGATATATATCGCCCCGAAGTTGTTTCTGATTCAGAAGAACCGATCTGTCTGTCTTCTTATGTATTCTACAGCTGCCAAGTTTAATAACAGATTTGATAAAGACGTGTATTCGGGTCGGGTTGGGTGAATGTGAGGTCCTAATATGGCGTGCCCTCGTCGCGGCGCCGTCGGCCGCTGTCGGCCTCGAATAAGGGTTGCCGTCATATTTCTAACCGCAGCTCACCCATTCATATGGATAGTGCGGCGTAGTTTACATATTTTGATGCGCCGTCGCTCTAATAAAGCCATTAATTTTCGTAATCGCCCACGCACTCGTTTAGAGCTCGTCATCTGCTCGCTATGATTTATCTGTCGGTAAGTCATTGGTATGTGATGCGTCACCTTTTCATTTCAACACTCATGTTAAACGAGTAAATGTAAAAAGAAAAAATTGACAGTTAAACAGTTAAATACACAATACAATACACTATTAAACGCCACACATTCCAGGAACAGTACAGAATTAAATGAAATTACACAAAAAAAAAGAAAGAATGAAACCGACGTAGTCTTTGAAATTGATGCCAAAATCATACCCGTCCTAACAAATTTCTAAGGAGTTTTAAAAGACAGAAGAAGAAGGAATACATTTATTTGACATACAAAACGAGTTATCTCATTTTCTCATGGATCCCATCATCAGAACTTAACCAAATTAAAATGGGACCACCTTAGAAGTACCACCTTTCGAATAAAAAAAGAATCATCGAAATCGGCTCACAATTGACGAATTTTTGCGTAGTCATATATAAACAAATACTTATATACGCGTCGACTTGAGAACCTCCTCCGTTTTTTCGTCGGTTGAAAAGTATGGCACACAGCAGGCGGTCTTATCGCTAAATAGCGATCTCTGCCAGACAACCTTTGGATAGTGGAAAATTGGTGATGAAGAAAACAAATTGTTAGTCGGTGTTGTGTACTAAGATATTAGCTGATACTAAGATGTATTAATATTAGTTGTTTGATGTTAATACTAAGATAATAATATTAGCTTAGTAGCGCTTATGAAGTTTATCAAAACTATTGGGAAATTGGCAATTAAAACCAGTAAGGTAACAATAAATTATGGCAAGTTCATGTTCAATTAACCACAAATATTGCTATGAAGGCTGTTGTGGTGACGGCCAGTCGTTGCTGAAAAAATAAAGTTATTCAAGATCTATGTACAGGCAAGGCGGTTCGCCGACAAACTGATTTCATGTGTGCCTTTTCTTTTGACTTTCGGACCTATAAGTAAATTAATGTCCGTTTATTTACCCTTAACTCGACGTTTCCAGCTGTTATACTTAGGAGGTTTCATGATCACGGTTAGAATTTAGTTGACTTGCTTTTGTTTATCTGTATACTTACTATACTCTGGACGGATTATGATGAAACTATTCCGGTAGGTATCAGGATCGGCAAAGCTGATAATAAGTATGTTATTATGAACCTACATGTTAAATGTATGACTTAGTTTAAAATTACCATACCGTGAAGGCACTAAGTTTATAATTGACATATTAATAAATACCGTAAACAAGTGTCGGTGTGTACCTTAAACTAATACATGTAAGTTTACAAAAAACAAAGGTTATTATGAAGTTCTGCCAAGTTGAGTGACAATAAGTACGCGCAAGGTGTAATAAGGGGTGATATTACTTGTACTAATAATAAAGTTACAGACTAAACTCTGCAAATAATCATTAAAGGCTCAGCGAAATTCTTTCCTTGGAACACGTTACGTGGTTTTATTGCCTCATTTCTTTTCTTTTTCTAAAAATATACCCTTTATAGCGAATTCGAATTTATTATACAAGTTAGTAGTAGGTACAAGTCTTTACTGCAAAGTGTTCACAACCACCCAATGGACATTTGCACACCTTTTTTTCTGTAAGTTTTTAGAAATCTTTATTACCAAGTCAAAAACTTGGCTAACAGTAATAAAGGCGGTTCAGATGCTATGGAGAACTTACGCTTTTCCCGCATGGATGAGATGGCCGATATTTGATTACAATTTTACAAGTATGCGATGTACAAAAGACAATTTGCGAAAATGTTCATAGGGCACGAGCCCCCCGGCCGCCATTTCGCAGTGCGGAGATTCAATTGAGCATGGTCCAAAGGACAGACTCGCAATATTGCCCGGCCTGTGTATCAACCAACCTCTGCTCGTATCAACCAATAGCTTTCGCGTTAATTTGTTATTCAAGCACAGTGAAACGACAGGAGCGCCACAATGCCGTCTGTGATTGAGAGCCACGCTGAGCAAACACAACCTTACAATAGGGTTTGTTCTCGTTTTATCTCAATATCAGTGTAGTTTCAGCTTTAGAACTCAGTGACTCTCGGCTTGTCGAATAACAAGAACCCAAACCCAAAAGTAAAAGTTGTATAACACATGCTGTGCTGTTATGTACTGGATAACATTTCAATTAGTATTTCTTCCTAAAATTTTCGTTTTTGGGGGGGGGGGGGCTTGGCCCATTCCGAATCCGAACGAGCGAAGCGTCAGTTTTAACTTTGGCAGCTTTTATACCATGTCTGGATTACAGGATTTTGTTTGTTCTCCTCTAGTACAGATCGCATTTCATAAAATTTGTGAGCAGGTTCGAAAATTAAGTAGAATTTTTATGTCGATTTGATTATTTTATATCTTTTAAATGGCGCACGTATAGGGTTATTAATGTTTAAAATGATTTAAGCTATGCAAAAGTAGACGAACGCGGTATAGATTTCATGGTCATAGAAGCTGAAGAGCTTCAATGGTTATTAGTCCCTTTGCTGTCTTTTTTAGTTTATTTAGACTAACTAATATTATTTAAACTATAAATATTCACATGCGCTTGCTTATTATGACTGTGGTTGAACTTTCGAGTAGAGTGAATTCTGAGCACAAGTCAAGCGTAATGCCCTCGACGGCGCAGTTGGTATCGCGATGAGCAACTTGGTTCATCTCTCCTAACTTTTATATCTGTGCAAGTGTCTTCGGCTACTGCCGCTCCAGTAGTTGTCTTACAAGTGAATCAGTTTTTGGAATTTTAAGTTTCGGCTTATCGTTAGTTGTTAAGTCAAACATTTTAAGCGAGAGACCTCATCATGTTCTTATTGTCATGTAATAATGAACTCTTTTATACATGATGTATTTCATTATTTATTGACATTTTGAGACTGTCGACATCTATGGAATTTATATTTATTTGACAATGAAGGCCATCTCCATAATATATTTTTTTCTGGACCCTTGGAGACTATACATCTCTAAGATCTTAGATTTAAGTTTAAGTTAGGGACTATACATCCCTTCAATGTAATTTTAGTACGTACCTATATGTATATTTTATACATGTAATGTAAATTTTGAAAAAAGGCCTTCTGCTTGAGTTTGTTGCGGCGCTTCTTTTCAAGCAATGGGTCTAGGAAGCGCTGGTAAATTCTTTTTCTGACGTGTAAAAGTGCCGCTATGTGGCCAATTTGCTGAATAAATGATTGAATTGAATTGCTAAAAACTCGTCTTACTGCAAAAATAGTTTGATGAGAAAAATACTGGAGAAGCCTGTCTTGCCTTGTTTACATTGAAATTGAAATTATTTCATATGGTCTTATTGTCAAAACAGTACATATGTAAAAATAAACTATGGGCGGGCAGGGTTATAGCACGATACAACTCAGAAGGCGCACGGATTAAGCAACTGTAGACTCCGCGTCAACGGTTTAAGTGCTTCGCCGCGCGCCTTCCAACTTGTGTCGTGCTGTAACAAAGTTACCGTAATAATTTGCCGATTAAATAGCGTGTTTCAGGATCGTAATATTCTTACAAGATCACTAATAAATATACAAAATAAAAGGTTTCTCCTGTATGTCCTTTTGATTAATCAAATAAATATGTAGGTTACCATAACTTGTGGTAGAATATTGTTAATTATTAGATTATTTATAAAGAAAGTATCAGGTGTAAGGAAGAAAGGGTAAAGTACCTATAATATGATTTCACGTAAATTTGTGTGTCAACAATATATGATATCAGAATTGTTTCTGGCGCAGGAGAGCGCAGTGCGATAAAGCACTTAAGAGAGCTCGAAGTGTGATGAATGAGGGGGTCGTGGCAACGGGTTGGAACAGTGCGCCTCGCCTCGCGTTCATGATTGATTGACTCCAGTCCCGCGTCACTGCCGCGTCGCGCCTGGCCTCGAGCGAAGCGGGTAGCGATAATAGGCCGACTTGTACCAACGCTACTAACCCCCGGTTAGCCGTTTAAGACGCTGACAAGAGCTAATGTCCTTGAGCAATCGAGGCAGGCATCTGTCTCAGCGGACAATGTCTGTTTGCATTGGACGGAGCGAGAAGCACGACCGCGGCATGTTTTTACGTAGAAAACCAGAAAAATGAAGATTAAAAAAGATCCTACATTGCATTGTATACTACCTATATAAATTATCTATTTTTTGGTATGAGTATGATGGAATGGAATAGTGTATTTAATTATAGAATGAATTAATGAATTATTATCTGCGTTAAAAAATAAACTTATAGAACCGTTTAAGTAGGATTAGAAGACGTACCTAACTTCACGATTTATTAGGGTTCCGAACCTTAAGAGGTAAAAACGGAACCCTTATAGGATCACTCGTGTGTCTTATCTCACCACTAGACCTAAAATTTTGGAAAAAAAAACGGATGATAGTTATTGATAGATTACAGGAAAATTATTAAGAAGTCCATGGTATTTGAAATCTATCATATAAATGACCTATAGATTACAGGAAAATTATTAAGAAGTCCATGGTATTTGAAATCTATCATATAAAAGAGGTTATCCTGTGGAACGGTTTGAAAATGACGTCATTGAAAATAATCAAGGGTCGGAACCCTCTTGAGAGTTTAACGAGGCCGGTTTTTTTCATGGAACCAATTTCATGAAATCTTTTTTACAAAATAGCAAGTTTTTTCAAGTATATAGTGAATATGAATATATATTTTACTCGCCTTACAAAATCAAATAGCTTTCGTTTAAATACTGTATAAATAAAGTCAATTTAGGTCTTGTCAGCGCCTTAACTCGGCTTTGTTTTTCTCGCCCTACATGATTATTATTATTTATTTAAATTTCTAGGGATTTGCGAGGCGAGCGTAGCTTAAGCAACTCAAGAGTAGTCTTGTTATAACAGCGTCCATCTACTCGTATGTAATAACTTCAGAATTCTGGCGAGATTACAGTCAGCTGAATATTACGCCTCAATGTTTTCCACCTACCCAAGCATTAAAAGGCGACCCGACGTCTCTTTATATTAAATTAGCTTCTGCCCGCGACTTCGCCCACGTGGAATTCGGTTATCGCGTTCCCGCGGGAACTCTGCGTTTTTCTGGGATAAAAAGTATCCTATGTCCTTTTCCGGGTCTTCAACTATCTCCATGCCAATTTAATCCAAATCGGTCAAGCGGTTGAAGCGTTAAGAGGTAACAGACAGACAGACAGAGTTATTTTCGCATTTATAATATTAATATGTCCGAAATAAATCATTTGTATTGTATTGTATGGGTTACAGTTGAGATCATTAATATGTGTAGGTACACTTTGGACCTTATGAGAAAGGTGCAAAAGTGTGCATAAAAATTGGCGAACTTAACTGTACTTTTTCTAACGGACAATATTATTTCTTCAGCAAAAACGTTCTATAGCTTGAGTAGTTTTCTCGCTTTTCTTTATCAAACATCAGACAAGGTATTTTTATTTATTTTCATGTTTATTTTCTTATAAAAGGGGCTTTGTAAAGCATACATAAGTATGTAGAAAGTCTGTTGTGATTTAGGCGGCCCAATTTCTTTGCCAGTTGCTTTATACTAAAACGAACTGTTGTCATGGCAACGGTAAATCTTTCCGGATTCAATGCCTAGATGACGAGGAAAATATTTCCCGGGGTTTGCAAGATGTAACAAAATACTAATTATAAATATCTAAAAATAAAGATGAAAATGTTTACCTTTGTTTACATTCATCTCACGAGGAAAAATACCAGTTATATTTTAACAATGATTAATCTTAGTTCCGTTTGCTTCATTTCATGATGTACGTAAATAATGTTCATAGGATATAAGCAGTAAGTACTCGTATTAGGATGTGGTATTTCATTAACTGAGATGCGCGTAGTATTTGTATAGTCTTTACACGTTGTCCATTTTGCTCTGGGGCGGCAGATTGTCCTTGATTGGTCACCTCAATATAGAAGCCTCAGCATTCCGGCGCTAACCTCAGGAATGCCGTCCGAATGGCTCTCATTCCTGTCCACAAACTAGATAAGCTTGTATATTGTTACAGCATTCTCTACCAACACGCGAAATCATATATACTTACCTTTAGGTATGCGATTGTACCTAACCGTTCTTCTTAATTGTCGCGGTAGCAACCCGTCGATTATTCGTGCGGATTACGTCGAGGATTATCTAATATCCAGCTGGATATAATCCCTGTTAATCAGATAGCAAAATAGTTTAATTTGGTTTAGTACCTCCGGAGAACGGTGTTAAAGAGATTAGTGGATTATAAACAACTGCTTACTGAAGGGAATGGTTAAGCTTTTGTTTGATTTTTGAAAGTTAAATTTTATAAACACAATGTTAGTCAGCCGAGAAACGTCCAGTGCTGGGATATAAAGCTCGCAACTCGGACACTGGTCTTTTGACTCTAGTGCCACACGCAACTATCGTATTCCAGCTTTCTTCCCCAGGTCGTCGTTCTATTATGCTAAAAATCGCCGAATGTCAAAAATACAAATAACACGCTTGAAAGGAAAAGGAAAGAAAAACACAGGACATTTTACGTAAAATTTTACATCAAAAAATTTAAAGGAGCCTGTTAGCGCATAAAAAGTTGGAGCGGAGTAGAACAGACAGATTGATTAACAGCCTATTGAATTTTCAGTGGCGCTGCGAGACTGAAGGAAACCGGCGCGACGCACGGGCGTTTTGTCAGCGATCCGTGGGCTATCGGCAGCCGCAACCCAAACTTAATTTACATAATTAATCTGCGTCCACGGCTACAGGCGGTGCGTTGACGCGTCTCCATTAATTAGCGGCACCAACTCGGCAAGTTTTAGCCTACTTTTAGCAAATGACGCTCTCTCGGGCCTCTTTCTTACTCACGCCGACGATTCTCGATTCCAGCTCCAGCTCGCGCGCTGGATCAGTCTAGATTCATATCGTTATCAATTTGAACACGTGCCATGTTTTATTTGCAAACCTTGTACTTTCATTGAATCAGATTAGGATATTGTAAATGGAATAGGCTCCCATATCGCGCTTCAGTATCAATCATCAAATACGGGTAATTGAAACCGCGCGGTTCTCCTTTGTTAATACCGTAATTATTTAAATCAAGCTTCTGCCCGCGACTTCGTCCGCGTGGAATTTGGTAATAATTTAGCGTTCCCGCGAGAACTATACATTTTTCGGGATAAAAAGTAGGCTGTATGTTGATCAGTGTTATAAACTACCTCCATACCAAATTTTGTTACACTCCGACCAGTAATTTTCGAGTTAAATCCGGACATACATACAGACAAATTTCGTATAAAAAATATTTTTTTGTGTGTTCGGTATAGTTCATATAGTCCCCTAGACTAGATAGTTTTTTTAGGGTTCCGTAGCCAAAGGGTGAAAAACGGAACCCTATTAATATGCCTCCGATGTCCGTCCGTCCGTCCGTCCGTCTGTCTATCACAGGGCTCTATCTCTTCAACGGAAATAGGTAGAGCATATAGCTCCTGCGCTCCTCTCTGGGCGGCCAACTAAGGCAATCCAGAGGTGGGGGAGGTGTCTAGCTGTGTGTATGTGTGTGTATGGCGCATGTGTGTGTGTGCCCCTAGGAGGTCTCGGGTGCGAGGTGTCGCCGCTCACCATCGGCCCGTCACAGGCCGCCCTGCGCTGACTGACTGCACCGGTGGTACAACGCCAGGTGGGCGATGGGGTCGTCACATCCCTACGCCTTTATTAGTACTATTATTAGTATAGATTTTCTCTGTTGTTACGGGTTATAAGTAGGTATATTTTACAATATCCAAGTAGGTAGGTATAGGTACCTTATCTATCTTGGCAATATCTGATTTAAGTCTTACTCTCTTCGTCAGCGAAGAGTAATAAGAGTAATAACAAATCGCTAGGGACCGAAGCAATACTGCACCGTCTACGGTAGCAGAGTATTAACTTTGCTCCTATGAATTTAATTTTTATAAGCATAAGCCTACCTTTCCTGTATATTGGATAATATTGAACTGATTTCTAACATTCGTCCAAAAGGAATATTTCAAGAAGATTTATTCATTTTTGGTTTTCTAGCAGACAGGAAATAGTATACATATTAAGTACATTAAGTATTAAATTTACAAAATTCTAGAAATTCTCACGAATTTCCTTTAATATAAATATGTATAAGAGAAAACAGATAACACAGAGTAGTCTCGGTCTCTCAGTGACGAGGGGCGCTTCAATTAAAACTGTTCAAGTTTGTTTAAATGTTTGTGTCGGCCCATCGTCGACTTGAACTTACCTACCGTGTACCAGATTTTCTCTCTAAATTGAACATGAACTTTCGTATCTACCTACCTTAATTAAAACTATTGTAATAGAAATAAAAGGTCGACCTACCGGTTAATACTCGTACGCGGACTGCACAATAAATAAATATTTTTTTATGTTTTTAGTTGCGTTTGATATTGATATCATCATAGAATTTTTGAAATGTAATTCTCACTTGTTTGCGCTATAGATGGATTTTACGTTTATTTGGTTTTAAGCATTTTTCACGATATTGCCTCTTTTTTGAACATTTTATATGTCTGTTGCCTCTTTCAACAGTTCTTTCAACATAAATTGCTCGAATGTTATGTGGAGAATCCAGAGTTTGTGGTGTAGAACGCATTCTCTTTATACACTTAAATGATCACTGAGCACTGTTAGATAATGCGATTGTCGATACTTTGGCGGTATTAGCACTTGTGGTTGTGGGAGATTCGGGCGCATGGTAAGTCGGCCTAGTCCAGCAAAGTTGCCGGTTGCGCGGCCAGTTTCGACCGCCTCTGAATATGTGTAAAGTCCAATGCCGTTACATTTCACTGGTTGTAGATAATAATATTCCGGAAATAATAAAAGGAATATATTTTTCAAAATATGTACTAGGTGCTGGCTTTTTCCCGAGACTTTGTCGGCGTGGAATTTCATACTAAACTTGTAAGGCCATTTTTACATTCTTAAGGGATGTTTTTCGAGACGAAAACTACCCTATTTCAGCGATTTAAGCGTGAACTGTAAGCACCGAACTGATAGACAAACTGACAGAGTTACTTTTGCATTTATAATTATTTCGATGTATACATAATATAGAGCTACTTTGCCTTCGTTCGTACGCATGTAGATACGTCATAAACAGTTGCGTTATGACGCAGCGTTTCATCAGACCTAATTATTCTTAGTAAGCGTGCGTTGTTTATAAATGTATCGTTTAATCAGCTATCCTGTACTCGATGTTTGGGCTTGTTAGATACGGGTGCCGCTAGAGTGGGGGTGTGGGGTCCTTGAAGGGGGTGCTCTAAGGGTTGGCTTCGTTGGAGTTAACAAATCGCTTGCCCGCACCATGCACAGGTAGTGTCACGGCTCATTACTCCCAGCTTACATTCGCCAAATCACTCCGCGCGATGAATAAACAAGACGTAAGGTTCAATCGCTCCACTGATCTCGCTATTTGTAGGTGTCTTTTACTTAAGTGTACATTCAATGTAGTTTGAAGACGTAATAATGAATGCTTGTATGCCACGAAGAAGGTATACCTAAGACTGATCTATTTTTCATTTATTGATAGTGGGATTGAGGTATACTAATTTGTTATGTTATCAGGCTATCACATGGTTAATAATGTGAAATTGACATTCTACGCATGGCCGTGATCTTATTCACTTTCATCAAATTGTACGACTTTTTGCGTCATCCCTAGCTTTCTTTCTATTTCATACGGAAACGGAATCATTGAATAGAAATATTTAAAACTTAATATCTCAGTAAATCTTAAGTAAGGAGATGTTGGGAAAACTTAACAGAGTTGTTGAGTGTTCCTAAACTAAATTATTCGTTGCAGCTGTAGAACTCTTAATAAAACACGCGATCTTTGTTATCCTGCACTTTTAGAATAATTTAAAGTCTTTTACCGTTCGTATTCCCCGTGGTGTCCCCGGGCTAAAGTTCTCAATTATTATAAAAAAAAGCTGAAGCGTTTACTGAATAATCTGAATTCAATTGAATTGTCGGACGAATAATAACTCGGTCAAGTTTTTGCGTGAGAACTACATCAAGAATAGTAAGTGTAGGTATATAGCCACAGAATATTTAATAGTACCTACTACATACAGAACGCGCAACTCGCGCCCAGCTCGCCCTTACCGTCATTTTTGTTTCATCCGGAGATGGAGAGAGAATCATTGGCCCGCGTAGTGGTACACACACATTTATAAGTGTACAGATGTCCTCGCACGCACACAGACGTCCTCGCGCGCAAACTTTGACACTTCATTCCAATTGTGTTCGAAATCGTGCTTTTATAGGCCCAAGTTAAGCAGTATCCAATCTTGATTGGGTCCCACGTTGGAGATTTTGGCTAAACTCTTGAGATGATGATGATGGAACAAATATTTTGATGTAAGTAATGGCAGCAACGTGAGGCGCGGGCAACCAGCTTTCGACTTGGAATGAAACGTGACATTAGTGCTGACTCACTCCAAATGGCATGACATTAGCCAGAGCTGCGACTAAAACAATGATTAGTGAAATTAGTCGGTCCCGCCGTGCATTACGCGCCGCGCTGGCGCTTGCGACGCGTGTATGGCAATAATTATGTAAATAGGATATTCGGGAGCGCAACTCGCGCCGATGGAATATGTTGCCTACCGTAATGCGCAGATTTAACCGGGCCATCGGCACGTTCGGATGGTGCAATGCGTGACGCGTTGCTCCATCACTTTGGTTGGACCAATTTAAAGTTATTATCTTTTCGTGCCCGCGCTATGGCCGTTACCAACGCGCTAGGTACTAAATGACTGAGAGAGGAAACAGCTATTAATATTAGTTGCTAGAGTTGACACTCTGCACTATCTACAGTCTACACTACGAGTAGGTATTATACGACTCGGATCAAATGTGGAAACCGCGCGCAATGAAACGTTTTATCAACAAATTGTTAGAATCGATGTCCGTTATTTGATTTTGTGGAGCTTCTCGTGAATAATTGGGGATTATGCACCGACTTTTATAGTGTACCTCCAAAAGATATGTTGATCTTTTTATGTACAGTCCAATTCATTAATATGTGTTTACTTTCAGACCTTATTACAACGGAGTAAGGTGCAAAAGTGTGCATGTAGGCTGACTCAATTTTACATAGCATATCTTTTTCAGCTCAATAAGTACACGAGTATAAAATTAAAGTAGGTATATGTATTCCATATAAAGAAAAAATCGCGTAGCCTAACCAGCTATTTGAATAAATATCGAGAGAGGGAACCATTTTTCACTGTTCTGGTGATAATAATGACGCTATTTATCAGCCACTCGAAAGGGTAGGTAATTATTAACGTTATATTTTGGTGGTTTCGTTTGTTTGTTACCGACGCTTTTGTGCGTTATTTTTCCGAGTTGGGAGTCAGGACAGTAGGTTATTTCGTTTGACGCCGGGATGGCTCTGGATGATTTATTGTTGCGTTGAATATGCATGTCGAGATGAAAAATGACGACAAACGTGCGAGTGGTACGCGAAGCGAGATACCTACGTCGGCAGCCGCGCGGCCTGTCGTGCATCTGACAAACGCTGACAGACAATTCCTTACCGGCCCTGAGACAGGACTTACCTAACTCTAAACTGTTGCACAAACTTGTCTCCATATCGTAAAATACTAATTGTTAGTCAGGCGGCCGAAGCTGATAATAGTGATAATACAACGTGGCCAAGCAAGTTGCCTGTTAGCGATGCCCGCGTCGCCGCGCTGCTTCCCTCCCTCACACGTCACATGGAGGAAGTCGTTAAGAAGATTAATCGTAAACCACAGAAGACTCGTAATCCTTTTAAAATGTTAAGTGAAAACCTTTCTTAATCCTTCCCTTGTCGTCTCATATAGCTAATGTAATATTTACCGGTTGTCTTCGTTTCTTTTTATTTCAGTGAGGTCAGTCTTCGTACGGAAGCATTCGTATCGTATTCAGATAGGTGTTTGAAACAATAGCGAGAAAAGTTTTAGTTGTTGTGTACGGAGACGTTTGCACCCGGTTGTTTCAATGCGTCTCCGTTTCCCTACAATGCATGAATGCAAGCGCCAGTCGAGTTGGCTGTCAACTGCAGTGCTGGTTTTTCTTTTTAATCAATGATTTTTTTGTCTCTGAACAAAACGAATGAAATTCCTCGGTGTGACATTCATGTTACTAAACCACAAGTAGTTTAGCTGAATTGGTGCTGTGCATAGTCTTATTGTACAGTTCAGACCTTTTGTCTTCCCCTCCTCTCCTCCATATTCAAATGACTGTTAGCAAATTAGCAGTGAAGCAATGATAAAGAATAAAATCGGACCATTTGATTATAAAATACATTGTGAAGATTACACAAGTAGAATATCAAGAGCGTATATTGCAATATATGTAGCAAGGACAAAGAAACTATAAAGCTCTACGTCAGAAAAAAGCCCCCTTATCCCCCCTCCACTCGAGCCAGTGACGTCCATCCGGAATATTTATGAAGCTGGAAATTGTTGTTACCACATCAGCCATATTATTTTTATTATGATGTAAATATGAGAAGGCTTTAAGTGTGGTCAGAAGTACGTGAATATTGTTTGTACAAGTTATTATTTATTACATTTCGATATCCGGTAATCTATAACATAATTATTTCCATTCTGAATACAATGTTTGCAAGTTGTTTCAACTTTCTGATCAGAAAACCGATTTTGAGTTAGTTAATTGCAACCTTCTATTTACCCTGAATTTAAACTGATTACCTACTCATAATTATGAAGAAAAATTTATCGTGTTTATTTTGCTTCGATCAAGGTGCGAAGCGGGAAATTTGTAAGCAAACGGGCGTTGTGTAAATGAAACGGAGTTTATGAAAATAATGTAATTATACGGGACAATCGGTCGCCCGCCGTGCCCTGTAAGTCAGGGGCTCGAGTGTTCGGCTCCGGTTGAAATTCATTGTACGACCGAGCGCTAGAAATGCACTTAAACGGCAGTCGTAAATCAAGAAGGCACCGGCTCAAACCTGCGAGCGCTATACCTACTTGTTGATGTTCAAAGCATTCAATCTGCGAACAGTGAGCTGAGCGAACCTTAGCAATTAGCGCCTCAGATTGGCAGGAGCTTAATAAATAACAGTCACAGTTTGACGCTTTTCTAAAATAAGTAGCTTCTTCTTCCCTTCGCTTCCGTTTCGTTTAAATCTTATATCCCGTATTCATTCGCCAACCGAGGGGCTTACGATACCCGCCTCATTTACGAGATTGACTTTAGCATTTCCAATCTATTGCCACTCCCAGTTCACACGGAGTTATTTCTTTTTCGAGTCGCTGATATGAATGTATACTGAACACCGCCGAAAATGTTCCGCCAACCTTTTTTTAGCGAGCAAACGTACGAGGTACGTGTTAGAATTTACTTTTATTGAAAGATAAATGATGGTAGAGCAATAATACAAAAAATATACGCACGTTCGTTTATATCGGCACTATGCGTGTGTATTCGGCTGGTTATTACGATTCCATTGCCTAGACACGTGCGGAATAAATTAAACTGCAATTTGGACGCTTTAATATGGAGTGTTATTGGCGCTATGGCCTATCGCGATACGACCGGCATGCGAATGAGCCAGCCGCAGCCGACAAAGGGGCCCGCTGCCGTCCCGGCCACCGGTAATGCAACCAGCCAAATGATTCCTGGAAATTGCGGCGAAAGGCGCTAGGGACCTGACCTGGGCTACTGCTTCGCGGCACCTCTCAATAAATTTTGTATTGATTATTTAAAACACTTTTATATCACCTTTGTATGTAAAAACATTGAGTAATTTCCTCCAAATACCTCTCCGAATGTGCCCCGCCCACTGCCACTTAAGGTTCGCAATTCTTCGGGCTATGTCGGTGACCCCAGTTCTACTGCCTGCCGATGGGGCCAGAAAGTCCTGGGGTGGCGTCCGCGAACCGGTAGACGAGCTGTCGGTAGGCCTCCAACAAGATGGAGTGACGACCTTGTAAAGGTCGCGGGAACGCGGTGGATGCGAGTGGCACATGACCGGTCTGAGTGGCGCGCCTTGGGGGAGGCCTACGTCCTGCAGTGGACGTCTATCGGCTGAAATGATGACCTCTCCGAATAGGTATAATTTACCAAGTAGCTTATGCCCGTAACTTCAAAGTTGAAGTTTTGAGACCCGTTTCGTGTTCGTACTGCCCTGTCGCATCCGCATCTGTTGCTCACAACAAGGTACACACGTCATGTATACACATCTAATCCTAAACATAAACAATCTACCCGCAACAAACTTGTATATCCCTCTGCATGAGAGGCGGTAAGTCGAACCATTAGGGAGACACCATACATAGAATTGAAATTAGGGTAACAGATTGTACTTACATTGTAGTCTAGGTAATTCAGGAACCGATTTTATTGTTTGAAGTGGGCGTAGATGAGATATATTTTCAAACGAGCTTCTTTCTTACGTTTAGAGCGTTCCCGCGGGAACTACTGGTGTGTTTTTCGGGATAAAAAGTTGATTCAATATTAACAAGTGCTATATCTTTCAGGATTCAAAATTTTTGTGGCGATTCGATCAGTACTTTTTGAGTTATAGCTCACGTAATTATTACAGTCAAAATTACTAAAAAGTTATTTTGGGTTTAGTAAAAAAATCAAAAACTACACGATTATGCTTAGAATCGATATCCTATTCTGTGGGTAAAATATCGTCACAACGTTTTGCTGGACCCTATATAATATATTATATAGCCCGACAATCATGATCGTTCACTTCTTCAAATTTCAATTTAAAGACCCGAATTCTCAACAGACTTATTATAAGCATCATAGATATGTACTTATTTGATGTTCAAACCCGCTGACTGTTAGTAATTAGTACATTGTAGGTCTGAAGTGAACGCTACGTCAGTGCTATGCCTAGCCATTATTACTACAAGCCTCGTAGACAGCGTCGTATAAGCATGCCCTCGGGCGATACTCAAGCTTTGCAAAATCGATGCCTCCTAAGCACCCCCCGGGACCTGTTTACTTGGCCTCAGCTACAAGATTATATTGTCCATGTTACATAATCATGACAAAACCCATATGACTCCTGCCGTTATCTCTGAAAAGTCAACTTTGACGTTAATTCCCGCTCGTGGATTCACTTGAATAATTAAGCGTGTAACTCATTTGTGTAAATTGTTCCTGTCTGCGACTGTTTATTGAAGACTGTGCTTGGAAACGTTCCAAATATAAAAAGGAAGAACGCACTAGCGTTGATTTCATTGAAATGGCCTGTTTGTATTTATGTGCTAGCGTTGGTGTTTTATGGTTATAGTTTGGTTTTTAATGAGATTTTTGATGAAGTAGGCACCTGCGTATAATAAGCAGAATTAGGTAATTGCCTTTTGTAAAGTTTCATCGCGCTCATTCTAATCGCTTCGGAACTATTTTTGTAACGACGGCAAATCAACGGCGCCCTCGAAGACCTCCGCCGTCTAATGAAATTCTATCTTAATTATTTTTGAACGTTTCTCGTAAAGTTCCCCGCTAAACCATTACGTTGCGGAAACATCCTTTCCCGGCTTAATTATTTCCTTTTTTTTTAGTGTTCAATATTCATTCCGATTTTCGCGGAGCAGACATTAAAATTCATAACGGCTATTATATTCGTCAACATCTGGCGCCCATGGAAAGTTATTATATAAAAACTTCGAGACCGCTTTTTACATTTGTTTTTCATTGGGAAATCGGCATTCCTTGAAAATTATCACTCAACAGAAAAAAAGAAGAATCTAACTTAAAACTCTATATGGAGTTAAAGACTTGTCATCGATCGATACGACTTACGAGTATATAATATAAAACGCTTCCGTTACTGACTTAGTAATTGAGTGACCGAAAGACAACGTACAGCTGAAACTATTTGTCGTAAAAACCAGAAATTCGGCATTTCCTTGGAGAATGTGGGGGATAGTGCTTGCTCTGCTGCTAGGAATTCATTCGGGAATGGGTAGAATGGAACCTTCGCCTATTGTTCCGCTGGAGACGGAAAATCTGTTCTAATTTTATAAATGCGGATGTAACTCTGTCTGTCTGTCTGGCTGTTACCTCTTCACTCTTCAACCGCTGGACCGATTGAGATGAAATTTGGTATGAAAATAGTTGGGGTCCCGGGAAAGGACATAAGGCTACTTTTCATCCCGGAAAATAGCGTAGTTCCCGCGGAAACGCGATAACCGAATTCCACGCGGGCAAAGTCGCGGGCAGAAGCTAGTTACCTATATTCGCAATCTATCCATACAGTACTTTAAAAGAGTCGTCACTTGACTTCCCCTTTTTGGCGCAATGTTTTTCTACAAATTGATGTGTTCGTGAGCTAAGCTGTGCAGACTGACCATTCGCCTGGATGTCACTCGATTACGTTCCCGCGGGGCAATAATGTCATCATTACACCGATGCTGTTCTAATCTGCTTTTATGTGCTCTAATAGAACCAATTTCAGCTGGTATATAAGTTTTAGGAAGCTGTGATGAGAATAAAATGTGAACAACTTTTCATAATTTAGTGGCTTTGTGTAGGTACATGCGATGCTTGGTTAACTTGGCGTGACTCTGTAATATCCCAAGTTACGAGCCAGATAAAGACGTAGGTAGACCGTAATTGTTATATTAAGTACGGATTACGAAGACATTCGTCTTACTGAATTGGGTACTCAAGCACCATTTAAACTGTTCACTCGGTTTAAAGTAATGTAACAAGTTGCACGGCGAGTGCGGTTGGCAGGCTCGCGCGGCGCGTGCCTTTGTCTTTGCATCGGAGTGGAGTTTTATTGCTTGGACATACTCTCGTGGCGTTCCTATGGGTGCATGCGATAAATTCAAGTCGGCGTTCACGCCCACCAGCGTCGCCAACTCGTAAAGCGGTTGACGGCTGGCAAGAGGCGGCCTCGTAAATAAGGTGCACGCCCTCCGAACACTGCCTCAAACATTGTGCGCGCCGAGCACACACCGTTCATAACAACTTTAATAGTCACTTGCTGCACTGCCCGCGACGGAGCGGGGATATCGCGCCCAGCTTTGCCAGCTTATCCGCAGTGGGGAATTAAAGATAATGCTACGGTGGTAAAAGTGTAAGGGTATTTTTGTTTTTTGTGACGCGTACGCACATTTAGTGCAGTTGATATGTGCTAACAGATCACACAGAAACCTACCTACATTTCAAATTTATAAGAATATATTACTTATCTGTATTATTTGTTTTAAACACTATAAATTTAAGTGTAGATATTATGAGGAGATCGCAGGTCTATATAATTGTAGCACAAGTTGATATGAACGCATAACACTTCAAATATAAATCAATCAACATAACTAATTCCTACGGGAACGGGAATAAAACGGGATCTCCACGGGATATCTCGAGAGACGGTTAGTGTTTAAATAAAAAGCTAAATAGCGCCAAGTATGCGGTGCTATGTCGGAAGTCTCCGGGCGCGGCGCGCAGATAAATCTCATTTTGTGAAGGCGTCCGATCCTCGACAGCCTGCATCGTTCCGCTGCGAGAATTTGCTGCTCGACTCACCTGTGCGATCTTTTTTTCTTCCTTACTCCCCCGCGCGGGTCCGCTTTGCATTTTTATTTTACTCCTTTAACTGTAATTTAATATGCTCCCTCGTAGAAGGTAATTCAGAATAAATTTTCGCATTATTTACGTTCTAAAGTATTAAATCATACTTTTCGTGGCGTCTGAGGTCCGTGAGAACTTTTGTAATTTTTATTTAGCCCGCAGGTATTATCGTAGCATCAAGTGAAAGCGCGCCTCAAAGCTTATTCAACGTTCAGTGAAGGTACCTATTCATTACGGAAATTGTGATAGCTAATTTTGTGTAGGTATTCAAAATGACAAGTGCCTCCGCGACGAGGAAAAGATTAAAAGCAGAACCGCAGGATGCCTAAAACGAATGAGATTTCATTAAATCTTCTCTTACAAAAGAAATAAAAGTCCTGATCTTGCTGGGAATTTAGACAACCCTCTATTGCGAGGTTTTTAATTAAATCTGCTTTGATCACAGGCCTGGAATGTCTCTTTGGTAAAATGATTAAAACCAATTTAAACAGAGTTACTGTCGTTATCGTTTTACCTTAGCACGAAACCAGTGAAGGCCTTTTTGTGTCAATAATTCACCAATTCATCGTATTAAGTATGTACCAATTGATAGCGAAATCGCAATAAAGAAACCAATGCAAACTTATTTGTTGCAAATATTACGTTCTGTAAGTACGAGGGGGAGTTAGATTTCGCTGAAATCACGAAATTATTCTGTACCAAAACCATCGCCGTATTGGAACTATCGGTGCGTCTTCGTGGAGGCAATATCAATTAAGGTCGTGCGACGTGCTGGCGATAGAACGGGGCGCGTGACCGCGCGCCGGCCCACGGCGCGGCTCCGGCCTCCCCACGGCGTCGCACCGACCACCCCACGACCGGTGCACGACCGACCGCTTCCGCCGCTCCAACTTAAACTGCAAAATATGAAACGTGCCACTGCCTAAATAGGCACTTACCTAAACTACGCTCCGCCATGTTTCTCGACCTATTGTTTACTTGTATATTAATTAAGATTACCTTTATAAGTTTTCGGTGCGGACCCCTTTTAATGACTATGACGTGCTGAAACAGCATTCGCTTGTTATTTCACGATTAGGTCACGATCGCGATCTTGATTCATCTGAAATGTGAAATTAATTTCGTTGAAAGTTCAGTAACGAATTTACGTAACTGTTCCATGAATTTTAAATCAATTTGGAGGTGCGTCATTAATTATGTTCTAAAATATAATTTCATAGGAAGTCAACTTTTCGAGAAAGTTGAGCGTCGATAATTGAATTTGTAATTTTACTAGTTCATTGCAAATTCCATTCGAAAAGATAAATTTTGGTATAATGTTTTGACTCAATTACTCGCCTGGCTAAAAGGCATATTTGAGATTTTGGAACTAACAAGGTCTTCAGTCAGCTTTATTATTAACTTCTGTAATTGGTGTTTCGAGGACTGCGATAAGTTGTACCGCAGCCTAAGGGTAAGGTCACACGGAGCAGACGACCATTCTGTCTTTGAATCCCATAAACTTCAAATCGCTAGCTGTTTTGGTATTATACCGTCTTTTATGAGTAACTTTTTTTTATTAATTAATATTAAGTGATTTATTATGTTTTTAACCGACTGCGCCATAAAGAGGGTTATATTTTTCGATGTATGTATGTATGTATATTTCTTTGGCGCGGTCTGTAGCTTGTGAGATGTCGTTAGGTTCGTCTTGATTACGAGAGTGACACTGCAGGGTCCAAGAAAAGATTGCATTCATTCGTTTTTCATATATTTTTCAATATTCGAGTTATTTATAAAAATATGACTATTCCGTTGTTTCTGAAAGAATCTTGATTTGGTTCGTCATCGCGCGGTAATAGTTTTATTGCAAGAGCCATAGAAGAAAAAGCGCATACCAAGCAACGGACATTCCAAGTAAGTGCTAAGTAAAAGTAGGTTGCGACTTTTCTCTAGAAGCGTAAATAAATAACTCGGATATACAAATTTTACTTTAAATACGTACATAATTTTTAGTGCGCTCTCTCCAGGTTTTGAAAGTTAAATCCCTCATGGTTTCTTTACATATTTATGAAGCCCTCGGCGTCCACTGACTTTAAATACTTGGGATGTATTATCAAACTCCTGTTACTATAAAGCTTCTTAGATCATCATCTACCGTTTGAATGAATTTAATTTCTTAATTCAAGGAGCACTTCATGAAATTACATCAATTTATATTGTAAGTATCGAAGCAGCAAAAACAGTTTCAAATGTATTTATTTTTGGAATGTTCTTTCAATGATTGTTTTTGCCTTAATATGTTAGTACTTCTCAAATACTGTTTTAAAAGGGTCGGTAACTGGGCCACGAATAACATCGTTTATTTAAAAAAAAACTCGACGGAAATGAAATGGAGATAACGTTGTAAGATTAATGCAAGCTTATTTAGTCTCTCATAATAAATAAAAGCTTCGCCTCCCTGGCATTGACAAAATTCGGCAAGTACTCGTCTAAAATGTTGCCCGTGCGGATTAAAAATAGCGTTTTGCGATAACAAGAAGTAAGTATGTACTTCGATAAGAGGCGACCGGATACATTCATTCTGATCGCGATGATTTATCGCACCGAGCAGCATGGGCGCGTGCGACGTCATCCTCACCTTCCATCGACATATCTCTTTGATAAATTACAAAGAAAACCGGAAAGTGGTGAAAGTCTAAAATTAAATAATGCGTCTCTGTGAAAACGTTTTCCTGTCTCCGCTGTAAAAGTAAGTAATAAAAAGAAGGGAATTTCGTGAGTGGTTTCATCTCAAAGGCCACGATGACTGTTGTTTTCCGTAGTGTTTTTTTTACCGGTGTAATCGCGTAAAGTTTGCAGTCACGTGCATTGCACTGCCGAGGAGTGAGTGCAGATGGTTGACGCGAGGACGCGCGGCTCGCATGCGCGGCTGCTTCGGCGCGACAGCTGCCGATGACGTGCTCGGAGCCTTTTATATCCGGCTCTCCTTTTATTTATGGCCGAGTTGAGCGCGGCTTATTTCGACTGCGGGCGCGAGACATGTTTCATAATGCTAACCTTACTTCCACATTAGCTGCTTTTCTCGACGTTTATTGAGCTATTTGTCCAAAATTACCTATCTCAACTTGTTGACATTACGCTTGATGTACCTACCTATACTTAGTATAAAGTACGATGAAGATCTCATAAAGAAGTTTTTAATATTTTGGACGCTATGATTCTGAAACTACTTAGTGTAAAAAACTTCAGTCTACAAGGTTTTCTTATTTGCACGTAAGCTTCAAGAAAATAGCTACATAATATTTGCAAGATCTCATGTTCATTCCTGCTGAAATAATAAGCCTTCCACACTTTTCCAGCCTGTTATATGCAGCACGTTTATGTTGCCTTGTCTTAATCCACTAAATCCCAACATACATTTTCGTCGTTTTTGTCTATCAACTTGGCAGCAACTTCTCCAATGTTTTCTCATTCGCCCGCAGTTTCCCCCAAAACTTAGCTCATTCCTGTCTCGGTGAGTGCCTTCGCAAATTACAAACTCAGCACTCAATCGTCGATGCGTGTAAAATGTCTTTGCGATCTCGTAAGTCGCGCAATGTACGCGTCATCGCCGCATAGGTTGGCCAGGTACAAAAAGTTTCCAATCAACTAATTGCTAATTGAAAAACTTTACGAGACACCAAGTTTTATCGAATCAGGTGGAGAAAAACCGTCCCGACCTAGTTTTTAGCTGAAAACAATTCTCTGGCGCGACTTGCAACAAAACAACGTTTAATGCAAGAAGATAAATGTGCTATTCATGGAAAACACTAAAAAATATCTGTCTCGCGAGTCGTAATTAAAAGAGGGTTTTATAGAACAAACTCTTTAACTTTGCTGAAAATTTTTAAAAATTATTGTCAACATTCTTTGTTAAATAAGTATAAAGTATTTTTTTTGCTGTTGGTACTATACAATGAAATATCAAATATCAATTATATAGCTTCTTCCTTGGAGTGAAGTGGAGTGAGTCTTTGAATAAAAGTTGACTGAATCTTAGTCTCTTGCGCTGTGATCTAATTTCCACTTGTAAGGATATTCTTTGAATCCACGACTCCACGCATAAGTTCTATCTAATTTTCCGTAGAAATAAATTTGTTCTTGTGATGTGAATCTTGTTTATGATACCTATATCTTACACTAGCTTCTGCCCGCGACTTCGTCCGCGTGGAATTTGTTAATAGCCTTCCCGCGAGAACATTTTCTCGGGATAAAAAGTCTATATGTTGACCAGTGTTATAAACTACCCCCATACCAAATTTTGTTTCAATCCGTCCAGTAGTTTTCGAGCTAAATCCGGACATACATACATACATACATACAGTATTTTTTTCTAAAAATCGTTATTTTGTGTTCAGTATCGTTCATATAGTCCCTTTGACTTGATAGTTTCTTTTAATTTTCAATTATCAGCCGCGACTTCTTCTACAGAATTATTATTTATTATATGTATAGATTTTTAATTTTTTTTCTCTGATTTTTAATCTCTTATGAATAAATAGTTTAGTGCCAAAATTCATTATTTAGGTAATAGCAGACTGGTTTAAAGAATGTTTTAGTGAACTCATCAATCATTTCCTTTTTACTGGACAATAGGCAGGTAATCTAACAGTAGGTAATCTGCATAACATGTTTCTTGAAAGTGTTTGTAATCTAGGATTATAATTTAATTTTTCCCATTCCCGTGGGAATATCGGGAAATCCTTTCTTAGTGCTCCCCTACGCTCCCCAAGGAAACTGCATGCCAAACTTCAGCTCTTTACGGTGATCCCCGCGACCTAAACATTAAAATGTAAAAATACCATTTTTTCCCGTTCCCGTGGGAATTTCGGGAAGTCCTTTCTTAGTGCTCCCCTACGCTTCACAAGGAACCAGCATGCCAAATTTCAGATCCGTACGATGTTTCCCGCGACTTCGTACGCGCCTAAACATTAAAATGTAAAAATCCCATTTTTCCCGTTCCCGTAGGAATATCGGGAAATCCTTTCATAGTGCTCCCCTACGTTCCCCAAGGAACCAGCATGCCAAATTTCATCTCTCTACGATGATCCCCGCGACTTCATACGCGCCTAAACATTAAAATGTAAAAATCCCTTTTTTTCCCGTTCCCGTGGGTATTTCAGGAAATCCTTTCTTAGTGCTCCCCTACGCTCCCCAAGGAACCTGCATGCCAAATTTCAGCTCTCTACGACCAGTAGTTTCGGCTCTGCGTTGATATGTCAGTCAGTCAGTCAGTCAGTCAGTTTCTTCTTTTATATATTTAGATAGATAGATAGCTGTTTCCCGCGACTTCGTACGCGCCTAAACATTAAAATGTAAAAATACCATTTTTCCCGTTCCCGTGGGAATATCGGGAAATCCTTTCTTAGTGCTCCCTTACGCTCCCCAAGGAACCTGCATGCCAAATTTCATCTCTCTACGATGATCCCCGCGACTGCGGACGCGCCTTAAAATGTAATAAACCAATTTTTTCCCGTTCCCGTAGGAATTTCGGGAAGTCCCTTCTTAGTGCTCTCCTACGCTCCCAAGGAACCTGCATGCCAAATTTCAGCTCTCTACGATGATCCCCGCGACTACGTACGCGCCTTAAAATGTAAAAAAAACATATTTCCCGTTCCCGTGGGAATTTCGGGAAGTCCTTCCTTAGTGCTCCCCTACGCTCCCCAAGGAACCTGCATGCCAAATTTCAGATCTCTACGATGTTTCCCGCGACTTCGTACGCGCCTAAACATTAAAATGTAAAAATCCCATTTTCCCGTTCCCGTGGGAATATCGGAAAATCCTTTCATAGTGCTCCCCTGCGCTCCCCAAAGAACCTGCATGCCAAATTTCATCTCTCTACGATGATCCCCGCGACTACGTACGCGCCTTAAAATGTAATAAGCCCATTTTTTCCCGTTCCCGTAGGAATTTCGGGAAGTCCTTTCTTAGTGCTCCCCTACGCTCCCAAAGGAACCTGCATGCCAAATTTCAGCTCTCTACGATGATCCCCGCGACATCGTACGCGCCTTTAAATGTAAAAAAAACATTTTTTCCCGTTCCCGTGGGAATTTCGGGAAGTCCTTCCTTAGTGCTCCCCTACGCTCCCCAAGGAACCTGCATGCCAAATTTCAGATCTCTACGATGTTTCCCGCGACTTCGTACGCGCCTAAACATTAAAATTTAAAAATCCCTTTTTTCCCGTTCCCGTGGGGATTTTGCAAAATCCTTTCTTAGCGGATGCCTACGTCATAACATCTACCTGCATGCCAAATTTCAGCCCGATCCGTCCAGTGGTTTGGGCTGTGCGTTGATAGATCACTATATCAGTCAGTCAGTCAGTCAGTCAGTCAGTCACCTTTGAGTTTTATATATTTAGATTTAGTAGCCGGTAACCTTGGTTCGTTTTTATAAAGGGAACTAGGATCAAAGGGAAAGGCGGCCCTTTTTTCGACGGTTAGTTGCAATTGATTTTCAATATTGGCAGACCTGAGGTTGTTCTCTAAAGGGTGCTTACTCCATTAGACGTCACGCAGTCTCCGGCGACGGAACGGACGTCTACATAACGAGGTTAGTCTCGCAATTCAATCACAGACTTATGTAATAACATCATCTGCCTAGTATACGCCTTGGTGCAACGTATTGCAGATAACGACATTTTAGTTCAGTCTTTGGGTAAGATATACTAACCATATTACGTTATAGCCAGGCTATTTCATGCAGTCGGGATTTTAAAGTGTAACACAACCTTTGTGCACTCGACTTTGCATAATTGCCTATGTGAAGCTTTAATAGCCAAAACGAAGAGATATTTGAAAAACGCTTGCTAAATATACTGCACATCGATAAATTCGCTATATCGCTTCATTTAAGGGCAACAAAGGAGTCCTTGTCGTAAGTACTTCATTGGTAAACCCTTTGCCGTTATCGTCTTAATTCGAACAAAGGTCAGTACGAATCTAGTCTAAATTGATTAAACATCATTAGATCGGGTATGGATGTTTGTTTAGTTTCCTAATTCTAACGAGGATCTTAGATGTATATACTTGTGTTTGAATTTCATTCAGGCGCTAACCTAACAGTAATCGACTCTAGAAACATGGAGCAGAGATAATCTACTATAGGAAGTCCCGCGCCTCCACATTTCAAAAACGGATTAATTAATTTATTATTATTTAAAAATCACCACTAACACTCTCAACGTCTAACTGACGGCCGTCTAAGTACACTCACATGCATTGAGTGTGTTGGTGGTGATTTTTAAATACTTTGAAGCGTTTTGAATTGCGGATGTGCGGGACTTCCTATAGTAGATTATCTCTAGGAGAGTGGATACCTATCAGATTTTATTAAAATGTACATCGCACAATATCGTAAATGTTTCCATAGTTACATATAAATATTATCCATGCAGCAAAATTATTTTTGGTGCTCTTGCCTCAACTGACGTTATATTAGTCAGTTCTGCGCAGCTCCCGGGAGCGCCGCGGGTCCGCCGCGAGCGCGCTCGTCAGCTCGTTAACGAAACAATAAATAATGATTTGGACGAAGTCTCCATCGTTGCAATCTTTTGTTCGGGCTTCATATTTTCCGTCGGTATCAGGCGTCGCCTTGCCGTTTCCTCACTGTCGATACCACTGGCAAGACGTCCGGTACCGTGTGTTCTTGGTTGATTGTTTTATGGCAATTAATTATTTTCTCCAATTCTATATAAATAATAATTGTTATTCGGATGTAAAGAAATAAAAGCTTATTAATTACGTAACTCCGCCTACCCTTAATGAGCACCGATCGTGTTTCGCAATGATCTCGCACTTTTCAGTAGTTTATTTCGCTTCCGGGTTGAATTGTGACACAAACTTTAACTAAGCGTCTGAAGCACGCGGCAAACTCCTGTATATAATTGACTTTTTCTATCGTTGGTGAACTCCCGTTAAGTTTACAAGTCGAGTAATTACAGAGTTAAATATTGTAACAGTAATAAATACAATGGAGTGGACTATTTTTCATGATTCCTTTTTTTGTTACAGGTAAGAAAAATGTCACAAGAACGAGATAAATACATGATATGAAATGGTAAGTGTGTATGCTTACATTTAGAATAAAATAAAATATATGAGTACTTAGTAGGTACCTACATACAATAATTGCCAAAAGAAGTAAAGTGCCTATGACTCCCAAAAAAGTGGAGATTTGACAGTTTTGCATTATTAGGACACTACGTACGAGTATCACAATGGTCTTCTTATCCGGATATTTAAAAAAATACCTCGACCGTCACTTGACGTCTTTGAAATGTCTCTATTCATACAAAATAATCCATTGTTTTTCACATCATCGATACCGAGGAAAGGAAAGAAAATTGGTTATGCCCAAGACGAAACTGTCAGTGTGTCAAAGAAATATTTATACTACAGCCATATAATAAATCTTTTATGATGCGTTCAAAAATATGGAGTTGTGTATGCAACTGTAGGTACATAATAGGTAGGACCTTAACGATTATTAATTTCACCAGCTTCGATTTGTTTCATAAAACCACACTCGTGTTTTAAGGCCCTTTATTTTGTAGCAGTTACATAAACTACTATAAAATGTTGTACCCCAGAAATGGAAAACATAGGAAAGGGTGAAATTTTTATACTAAAGACGTGTAGACAAGCTTTTTTAACAAAACAAAATTGTGTTCTACATTATCATAATTAATATTGTTACCAAAACGATATATACCGAACCAAAATTTTCTAATACATAGTTTGTCTGTGTGCTGGTTTTTCAACCAATGCCAAAAAGGAGGTACTTAAATGGTTTCTATGTTTTCTTATTCACAGTTAACTATGCATTTTTTTTTTATAAATAATTAAAACGAGAATTGATTTTAAAATGTTCCGAATCACCACCGATGATACCGTCTACAAGCAACTACAACTCGTATCAGATGGTTTTATATGTATCTGTATATGAAAAGTAGATTGATTTATGAAGTTCGTTATAAAACTCTGGTTTCGATCGTAACCAGCAGTCTGTGGGGACAAAAGATTCTAGGGATAAAGTTGATTTTGTTAGGTAGAATATTTCTCATACGTGAGTTGATTTTGTAGCGATGGCCGTAGGTGAAAATATAATTCAGACCACAAGCGGGAAAATAGAAAAATATTACCTCGAAACAACTAGCGGCGGAGAGTTAAATTAACCGCATATATAATTATTTTTTATTTACTTACAATAAAAAAAATCAGCAACAGACTTTTTGAGAAAGGACTATAAATGTTATCGGCGGAGAAGCCTCAATAAATTTGCTCAATGGGTATTGAATTGTCTACTATAATGACCCACTTACACCTACCACGGGTTGCACTCAAGAAACAGCTGTTTCAGAGATGTGACGATTTCAACATATCGGGGTATAAATGTAGTCTCAAAGAGCAGCAAGTACCTACGTGTCCGGTGTTCGGAAAAGCTTTGTTTCCAGAGAGTGAGAGCGAGGTAAAATGCGATACAATCAGAATGCAAACCGAGTAAAAGCAAGAGCAAAGAAAATGTAATGTACGCCTCTAAAATAACCAAGTATATATTCAGCGACTTGATTGCTCTTGATTTAATAGTAGGTATGTACCTACTTGTTTTCGCGGTTTGTTTGGGCACTAATGCATGTCTTTGCCCTTGACTGTAGGTGCCAAGATTGAACCTCTAAAAGAGACAAAGGGAGGTTCGTGCTTGCGGTATGAAAAATGAATTTTACTGTGTCACTTGTTGTAGCCACCCAGGATTGATCGAATAAGAACAAACATTTGTTTAATCTAATAGAATAGTGAGCAATTGATATCTAATTAACATCTCTGTAACAAATATGGTTTACGAAAGTTCCTACTTTACATTAACAAAACATGCGGACAAGAAGTACGTATACCTAATTATGCGAGGTAAAGAAACAAAGATAAAAATTTTAATCTCGGTTTAGGTTCTCGGAAACGAATCACATACGTTAGGTAGATACTTGAATTCAGCATCAGTTTATCAAACGAATACACTACCTGGCGCCAGTTCACTAGTTTTTGTTCGAGATTTTTACTCGGTAGAAGTGAGAGATGTTTACGAGGTTGTTTTCTGAACTCCAAGCAATATTTATAATTCCAGATAAATTTTTTGATTTGCCTGAAAACATGTATTTTAATAAAGGGGCGGTTTTGTATGGGCGCGGGCGCGAGGGGCGGCAGTAGCCAGTGGCACGCCGACTCGCGCCGGGAGTACCCGCGCTGCGACTGCGAACCTCTACCGACACGGCTCAGTAGTGACAGTGACGTTGAAGACACTCGCACAAGTTTCCGAAATCAAATATTGGCTCAGTAAGGACGAAACAGGAAGCCAAAAGTTTCCAAATATCCGTGGACGACAGTGATAAATTCATAGAAGTTACCATTTCGAAACGTAACCGCAATAAGCTTTGACTAAGTTTATTTCCTGCTCATTAAACAAAAAGGAAGTTTTGCGCAATCTACTTGAAAAAAAAATTCATCTAAATTGAAACCAAGAAGCTAACTAACTTAATTGCTTCATATAAATCATGAGTGTGAAATTGTATGGAGATTTCCGTTGAAGAGGTTTTGGGTTTGGTTTTAGTTAAGAGAAAAGTTACTTTGTTGGTTTTCACGAAATGCAAACTGCGAAGTAGGTTATCTTGACAAATTCTTAAACCATGAACCTCAATTCAATATTTAGTTTGACCATCAACAAGATTAACAGTGTTGATAGTATTGTGTAAAATAAAATCGGTTTCTGTTTCAAACAACTGCCGGAAAGTTACGTGGAAGCATCCGGGTGGGTCGGGCAGCTTTCATAGCGGACAAATACGGGGAAATCCGGGCGGCGTTGCTAAATGCGATGGGACGGGTGCGATCAGTCCTGTCAGGCTCAAACGCCGTGAAATAAGTTGCAAATAATATTTTTTGTTCCGAAAATGCCTAGTCTTCTAGTCGAATGAGCGTGGTTATTAGGGAACATTTTACTGCGTGGAATCTAGAAAACATATTATTTTTTTGCCTATACACCACGTTCGACGACAGAGAAAAACATTAATAAGTTTTTTCTTTTCGTTTGAATACTTTTATAAATAAGTCTTCATAAATCCTTAAAATATGTTAAGGTTTTCCACTGTAACTGTAAAGAGTAGGTATAACGGTGAAAAATCATGAAAAATATATTCAAATTTTATTTCCCACAGATATAGTCGTTAATAATCGTTATTTTGACCATGTTTTCATTGCGAACACGGTCAACGGACACCTTTAAAATCATGTAAGCTTCATTAAAGTAGTCAGAATTACAAGTAAAAAAAAAATTGATTAAATATTGATTGGTGTTTTATTACTTTATTAATGTATATCAAGGAGATTATATGTTACCAAATGTCTTAGTTTGGTAATAACAAGTTAAGTAAAATTCCCAAGTTTTCAAGTACCTACGATCCGATGTTTAATTTGTGTACGTTTTTGCCAAAGCATATACAATTGTTAGGTAATTCAAAAGAGAATGCCTGTACGAGTATCTACTTAAATCAGCCGTATCCAGGTGGATTTAGGAATTACGCAGCTCATACTTTGAAGAAGGCTTGTACCAATACAGTTACGTGTTAATATTTGATGCCCTTGCCTCTATAGGTAAACTGCTTTTCGACGAGTAGGTATACTTTTACGTTTGTGAATCCGGCTTTCATTAGCGGCGCTCCTGGTTTTCACTCTCTTTGTACCGAGGTTTAGCCTGGGATAAATTCATGTAACTTGAACATCTTAGACATGTGTCCGACGATCGTGGTCCTACCCCAAAAAGGTTAAGTATTTACTCCCAAGCCTTTTTGACGCAAGACCAACTTTCTATATCAAAACTTTCCTGTTAGGAACGGAGTAAAAAAAACCATTTGTAGAAATATATTAAGGACTTCAAAGTAATGAGTACTCTTTGACGATGTTCATGACATTAAGCTCAGAATAATTTAAGTCAATAGGATCGAAAAAACAATTGCAAACATTTTGCACAGGGAAAATTTTACCCTTCATAGAAAATCTATTAATTTAAATACGTGATTCATTCACGTATTTCATTCGCTGATAAAATACAACATCCTGACCTAACCTGTCGTAATATGTATTAAGAGGATTATCCTGAAAGTTGGCAGCGTCGCATATAGCTGTCAAATGTTTCACTGGTGTTATTAATTTCTCAATATTGCTGAATTAAAAAGGAACATATCATTCAATGGTTGAATGACGCGTCTCGTTTTATATTTGTTGGTTAGGCATTCATATGATAAGATTACATTAAAATGCATGGAAACTGCGATGGAAAGTTTTCAAAATATATTTCTTCCATAATACTAAAAACTTTGTGTTCCTATAATAACTGTTGCAATCCATACTTAATGTTTTCTTCAACCATAGAGCGATAATTCATGGTTTAATTCAGTAATATTCAGAAATTTATGAAAACAGCAAAATATTTCACAGCTATTTGCGACGTTGCCAACTTTTGGAGTAAACCCTCTTAATGGTGATCCTTAATAATAATAAAAATACAGTTCATTAAAGCTAGGACAGGCTCTTTAAGGACGGAGCGCCAAAATCGAGCAGTTTAACGAAAATATCATAATTGCCTAGTACTACAGGGTGACATTGAATTGAAACAAGAATCCATAATCCGTAATCCATAATATCCATAATAATATTATAAATGCGAAAGTAACTCTGTCTGTCTGTCTGTCTGTCTGTCTGTCTGTTACCTCTTCACGCTTCAACCTCTGGACCGATTGAGATGAAATTTGGCATGGAGATAGTTGGGGTCCCGGGAAAGGACATAGGCTACTTTTCATCCCGGAAAAACGCATAGTTCCCGCGGGAGCGCGATAACCGAATTCCACGCGGGCGAAGTCGCGGGAAGAAGCTAGTATTATATAAAAATGCATCTATATAAACATGTAAGTAAGCTTGTTTGACAGCTACTCCAATTACCAAGGAGTTTCTTGCATACCTACCTACATCCACATTGCTACTTATTTTACGTTTCGTAATGCATTCACAATCAAGAATCCCATGTTTGAATGCGGGCTAAGAATGTAGAAAGGCGTTTCAGAAATTATTTGTAGCAGAGTTGTAAATTCTTTCGTATCTACGAATAAAGGGTGCATTCCAAACTCTTCATGAATGCCATTTCTTATCGATGTTAGTGCACGTGCTTGAGATTGTATGTGTACAGGTACTGTTGAGTTTTGTGTTATTGTTATTAATTCCCTGCTTTTTTAAATACTTTCAAAAGGATATTTCCATTAAATTTTCGTCTTTCCTTTAACTACTTGAAATGAAATTCTGCAAAATTATGTTGAAACTATGTGTTATAACATTGTATGTACCTAGGTACAAATTGATAATAATAACATAACAAAGAATAATACGCCGTCAATATCCGATAAGTACATAATATTTCTCGTTGGGTTATGATTTTTTCCTGGGATGATAGCGGGGATATATTTTATTTTTAAGTATATCGCGTAAAAATAATTATAATATGTTTTCTTATTTACTCTGAAGGAGGCAGTCGTGACGTGATTGTTATCTATTTTTGTTTTCGTGTTATTTACTTTACCGGCTTTAGTAATTGCGAGAGCAAAAAAAAATATATTTTGTAAAACCATTCAGATTAAGGTGGTTCGATTTTCCATTTAAAGAGTTTAAAAGAGTTACCTAAGTTATGTTTGATATATGTGTGATTTCTGTATGAAACGTGTTTATTAATGTTGCGGAAACAATACCCGAATGTATGTAGATGCTCATATTTATTTAAATAATAGTGTTTCTTGGTTATATTTTTGTCGATACTACAGTATTTCCACCGTGAGTTCATAATACGATCTAGAAATGATAATTTCTGACTCCTGAGAACTTAAATACTGAAGTAGATGTTTCCTGAGAGTACTTATAATATTTTGACATTAAATGTTACTTTCCTACTAGAGATTGAAATGCCCAACAAAAACAAGCAAGGTTGTAATCGCTAATAATTATTGAAGTAACCAAAACCAAACCCAACTATTAAGTACCTATTGATCTAATTGCTTCGTTTTTCCAATGGAACCAAGGAAAACTACACTCAACACCAATAAATTCGGGTCACTTTGTATGGAAACCCGAATTCATTGCTGTGGAGCTGGTTGAGATTTTAGATGCGGATTTTCTTATCTTAACAGTAACAGAACGGTCATTAAGAAATAACGGAATTCGGTAGCAAAACTTCTTGAATCTTTGTTAAAATAAAGATACAACAGCTAAAAACTAATGTGATAAGTTTTGGACAAAGTCAAAATGGTGGAGCAGTAACGTTATTTTGCGTTGATTCGCAAGGGCCACATGGGTTAATTTATAGACGGCTAATTACACGCGCCGATAAGGGTTCCAGCCTAGTTGATTGGCCGTATGTTTGACTCGGAAACTGTTTGGCTTACTAATACAGTATCGATCGCTTCAACGCCGCCATTTGATTCTGGTTCGGGTTTGATCGAATCCTCGTGAACATGGATAGCTATTTGTCAAGCGTCGTTGGTAAATATTAATTACGAACTTCCACTTAATACTTAACGCCACATTCCCGGCCAGGCTTCCAATGCGACAAAAGGTTAATTGATTTGGAACAGGCAATGGTGTTTCGTTGGCCGAATCCCGATTAAATCCCCGCTTTTTATTTTTCAATCTGAAAGGCACCCGAATTCGATCGCACTTTGTTTTGTTGTCACAGAATCTGAAGAAGATTATATAAAAAGTTCGTGTTTTATGCCCTTTTGTCTTTTACTTCTTATTTTCTCTCTTTAAGTTGGATACCATGCGGCGTAGGTACAACAAGTAGGTAGATACATATTCTATTTCAATATTTGTTGCAAGTCTGAGGTTAGTTCTATCAATGCGTCTTACGAAAGACCGTTTCGACCGGGTTGCAATACTTTTCAACTACGTTTTGTTGCAACCATATATATTATATTTTATGTTAATTACCAAAAAAATAGGAGAAAATAAACTAAATGGTGTAGAAATTACGTTACTGAACCTTATCACATTCATGGTATTTAGTAGGCACAAAAAATATTGATTTTTTCGAAAATACATGGCAACGTAACGTAATCCACACTGGGCCCGCGTGGGGACTATAGCCCTAACCCTCTCGCGATGAAAAGAGGCCAGTGCCCAGCAGTGGGACGCTAATAGGCAGATGTAGAACATGGCAACGATTCTGACGTTCTTATTTGGACGTTAGCTTAGCTGAGGTTTAATAATACAACATTTAAATTATTCTCACAATTTGACAAATTGATGATAGAACGCTGTGTAACATATTTTGATATTTCCGTCATGAAATGTTCGATACTTACTCAGTTCCATAGGGGTTTTGAGTACCTAATTATAGCGAGGAAAGATGCTAATTATAATACGGTTCCGACCCCCAACCTCCTTTACATTCAATTATAAATAAGTAGGTATAAATCTCTTGCAAAATAAATACGCTCGCTTGATGAAAAGGGTATTTACGTATTATTCTGTACGTACGTTATGCACACTGGTGTGAACACGGTTGTAACAAGAGATTGAAATTTTTTATATAATAGTAAATACCTAAACTTTGGGTCCTTTCGCTAATAATTGAAGTAACCAAAACCAAACCAAGCTATTTAGTACCTATGCATATATACCTATTGATCTAGTTGCTTCGTTTTTTTCCAATGGAAAATAGGTCGCTGGTTCAAATCATGTGTGTGTTTGGTTGATCCAGCAGATTATAACATTTTGTAACATAGTAAAGACGCCTTTTACAAAGTCTTGTGCTAATTTAAGATTTAGGTGATTGTAAAAGTGTACCCTCCTCTGCGGATCCAAATTATTCATCGTCTTGATTAAGATAGTCATGGCTGTTGTGAGGATAAGAACCCTTTTTATTATTACTCTCCTTCTTTATTTACATTTTTGTTGGTAGGATAAGTTAATTTCGAGTCTTCTAAATTATTTTCGGCCCGTCTTGCGTAAACACTGTTGTTCTTTAAGCTAGTATTCTTTGTGGCTCCTTGTTAAAATGTTGTTGTTACAAAATTTGATGGTCTAACGCAATTTTCCAACACTTCTTCTATTTATTATCTATATAAAAATTAAGTAATCTTTTCAATAAATTATTTTGGAGTTTCAGAAAAAAAAAAACACTGCTCTTCGTGAATAAAAATCAATTAAATTTTAGTCAGATGTTATGTTTTTTTTTCAATTATTGAATTGAATAAAATTTAAAAAGCTCATTTTTATTTATTACTTTTTATTTATTTTACGCCTTGCTGAAGCGTCCTTAGTAAAATATACCTTTAAAACCTAAGCAAAAAAGAGAAACAAACTGAGTTTTCTCAGATATTGAGACCTAGGCTAGATCGATTTGTCGCCCCCGAAAACACCTTTATTCCAAATTTCGTACAAATCATTAGATCCGTTTCAGATTGCTTGTATGAATAAATATCTTGGGACATTTCACACATATTGATCTAGCTCCAAACTAAGCAACGCTAACTAACACTAACACTAGGATAGTCCATAACTGTAGGTAATGTTTTACTAACAAAATATGCCTCTAGTCGGGCGATATTATTATTACATTATTATGGGTGCTAGACAACGATATAAGTAGATGCTTATATAGAGAATTACATGCATATATAAATACCAAACCTCCATGACTCGTGTACAAACATTCGTGCTCATCACACAAAGTTTGCCCCTAGCGGGATTCGAAACCGCGACCATCGGAACAGAAGGCAGGGTCACTACCAACTGGACCAATCCGGTCGCCAAATAAAGAAATATACGTACAAGATGAGCGCGTTTTAAGTACAAGATTGAATCATCAAGTTTTTATAAGTACATGCATACGGATTACATAAAAACCGGGACAGGAGTAAACTTGATTTGAGGGCGAGTTTTACAAAGCGCCGTAAGTTCAAATGTCAAATCCTTCATCATCGTTCAGACGGAAGACGTCCGCTGCCTCATTCCATTCTACCCCTGAAGGACCCACACAGTTATTAATAAATCTTTCTTTTCAAGCTTTATATTTAAATCCTCAAAAAAAACACATTACATGATGAAGTGTAAGTTATGTATCAGGTATTTAAATTTATGTTTTAACCATCATCATCCCTGTCGGTATCTATCTACCTACATACTCGTACAATGTAGCTAGTAAATTACCTTAAAAAAAACGAGATTCTTGTCTTAAATGTGAATTAAAAACCTTCTTTTTCATTCGGTTACAAACCACAAAGCAAATTTCAAATTCTCCGCTTGGCTATGCCCGCCCGACTATGCTCGCTGGGGATGCATCGGTTTGCAACGTTACAGCGGAAGTCACCTCTTATTATCTTAGGATTTCCCCGGACGCCTCATTTGTTCGATAAGGATGGCTGTACTTTAATATTTAAATGAAACTATTTATCACTTTTTGATAACATGATTTAACAATCCTTTCAAATATTAAACGTAATCCATGGGCTGTTCTTCAAATATACTTATACCTAATAATATAACACAGGAAATATTCTGCAAATGATATGATTGTACTTGTGAATATTAAAATACTGTCATTTTTCCTGTTTTACATGAAGATAAATGTAACCAAACATATAATCTTTCATAAATATCCATCTCCAACATTCATTAGGTTATTATTATCTGAATATCATTTTGTTGAGATTCAATTTGGCCTACTAATAAAACAGAAGAGCGATTCATTCCATTTCGTAGCAAGGAAAATAAAATTTTAATAACATACCAATAAGTGAAATTCGGTAATATCGTTCCCGCGGGAACTATGCGTTTTCCGGGATAAAAAGTAGCCCATGTGTATGACCAGTATTTTAAAGTACCCGAATATATACCAAATTTTGTTGCAATTCGACAAGTAGTTTTTGAGTTAAATATACATACAGACAATTTTTCCAAAAATCGTTTTTTGTTTTCAGTATGTATCGTTTATATAGCCACCTCGACTTGATCGTTTCTTTTAATTTTCAAGTGACAGACGAGATTTCTTCTACAGACTTATTATTAGTACCTATAGATGAAGAAGAATCTGACATGAAAAAGATTTTCATGCTAGTTTCACGTCAACTATATCTCGAATTGTAATACCAAGAAAAAAATAGCCGAGTTATTTTAATAAAAATAGTCTTGGATAGCAGTAAATTAAAAATATGGTATTTATCAATCTATATTTAGAAATCACGACTTCAAGACAAGGGTTCAGGTTAACATGCCTATTATAGACATCATAATAATGCACGTCACGCAGAATGAGGCAGCTGGGAGTACGCCCATGTACCAACGTTAATGTTCGTGCAATTTAGACAAAGTATTATGCTAATCCAGGTAAAATGCAATTGAGATAACGGCAATTTCTTGAATTGGTGGTGGTGGTGGAAAGGGTTTGCTTTGACCCAAGTACAAAATTCAAAAAAGGGCAACGTGCAATAGGGTTCCGTACCGTAGTTTCCCATCACTATGATTTTCAATGGTATTTATACCTACCGACTATTTTTTTACTTCTCCGAGTATATTTTTTAAGTTGGTCGACTCTCACTCTTGAACTTATACAGCCTGATTAGCTGTGATACCTATTATTACATTCATGCCAAATTACAGTTTTCTAGGACTAAGTATATTCGACCTATGCTGCGCACAGACGGACAGACATGGCGAGACCATAAGTGAACTACGAAACCCTAAAAAAAGCTCGGAATTGTTCTGATCGAAATACATTTTGCTAAACTTGAAATTCAGGTGACAAACGATTAGAATTACAAATTTTGATTCCGTGAGCATCCCAAATGAGGGATACTGTTGACCAACTTTACAATGATGCTTGGGAACATAATATAAGTTTGGTCGTAAAGTGTAACAGCTGCATGGGAAGTAAAGATACCTACTGGAATCGACCCGAAATGGGATATTGAAGAGGGCAGCGGATAAGGAATAACGGAGCGGATGTAGGAATGGCGAAAAATCGCCAACACTATACGAGATGAATGAAGGAAAAGTCTGCCCTCCGAGTATGTTATGGAAGCGATCTTGAGAAGGGTCGTCGAGGCGTCTAGTCGCTGACAAAGCATTATTGTCATTGTATGAAACAATAGCTTCCTCATAATAACTTTTGTGACTGGAAATATAGCCAAATGTTTATTTTTCTATGGAATAAGATTTGTCAATACTTGCCTTGCAAGGAATCAAATTTTTTTTAGTAGATATCTACACGTAACACTTGGGCGAATCAGTATTAGTATTATCCGAAAGTAGTTCTTTCCATAGTATGGAATATTTTTTACAAAACTGTGTGCGTGAAATTGTATTTGATTACGGCCGAAAGTCGTTTGATTGAGGCTCGTATAGACGGAGAAGGGTGCACGAGAATAAAAGCCGGGCGCTTAGACATCTGCCCTTTTGAGATGCCTATTTTTTCCGGGGCTATGCTTCCAGTCGTCGCTCACTTCGAGGAAAATAGAATGATGTAATTTCGACATATAAACGTTTTTTTTGCACTACACTAAATATTTATGAATCGTCCAAAAACACAAAATGTATATGAAGACGTTATTTAAAAACTGAATGTCACGTCATCATTTACTGCAGAGAGGACGTCACGTCTCATTATCACATCCATTCTTTAACATTTAATTAATTGTTTAAATTGGATTATGTCATAAAATTAAATCAAATTATGAAAAATCTGAAATTTATCCATGGTCTGTCTTTATCCGTTTACGTGAACGTATTTATTTAATGTCGTCAATCATCATCCTTATCTCACTGGCCAATAATATCAAAGAAGATCGTTGTGACAAAGTGGAATATAGTCGAATATTGTTATACTTAATTGTGATACCTATGTATAGTTTGTGCATATTTTAATTTAGTCGTGTAGGGTTTTTTTTTTAAATTTATTTATACCAAACAATTCACAAAAGTTACATAATATATCACTTCACTGAAGCCCTTACGGGTTTATGTGTGAAGGCGAGGTCGCAGTCGGAAACGTTATATAGTCTTAAATTCTAAAGTTATTTTAATTATTTTCTAGGATGCATTTATGAGGTGTACGCTTTTAATTAGGTGTGTCGTCTGTGCCGGACAGTTAATTGAGAATTAACGTCAGGAAACATTAAATTGCTCCGTTCAGTTACGTAGTACAATGGAGCGGGTGAGGATGAGGCCTTATAGACCGGAAGATGCTGACACAGAATTCCGAACCATTTGTACCAGGCTGGCGAATCTACAGGGGTATAATTAAGTAATGACGAAAAAGAAAATCATGGTCATAGCGCCAGGTTCGGAATTCTGTGTCAGCATCTTCCGGTCTATTACGAAGTATGTCGACCTAAACACATAAATTACCGAGTCTTTATGTTTCGTTCAGAATCTGTGCCTTTCGTTTAGAATATAAGTACTTGAATACGTGTCGATAAAATATGCTATAAAAAAATACGAATTTCAAAATTGACCCATGATATACTAAACAGCAACTTCAAAGGTTCGCCAGTAGGGATTTGTTTTTATCCGTAATTTAAGGAAAACATCACTCCCCGTTAGGGAAAAGGAAACATGTGAATACGATCTTCAAATTAAGTTATACTTTCGTACCTACTGATTTTCTTTTACTCTCAAAAAAGAATCACGAAGATTTTTCGAGAACATTTTTAAGACCACCTTTTTTAAAAATCGGAGAACACTGGCCTTTTCCTACCTAACCTACATAAAAATAATTACGCTGGTGAAATTACGAAAAATGGAAAAGCGAGGGCGCCGCGTAGCTAATTGGCTCCGAGCTCTACCTGCCTTTCGGATCTTAGGAATTTCCATTTGCTAATTCCGAATATCCTTTGTTTTACTCCAGATATGATAATGAAGCTACATACATAACTATTCCATCAGTAGTAGTATCAATGTGAAAGTAACTGTCTGTCTGTCTGTTTGTCTGTCGGCTAACTCTTCACGACCAATTTAGATAAAATTTTGTATGGATAGTTGGAGTCCCTGGGAAGGACATAGGCTTACAATTTTATCCCGGAACAACGCATAGCTTCCGCGGGAATGGGATAGCCGAATTCCACGCGAGCGAAGTTACATCTTCTTCTTCTTCTTTCTTCTTCTTCTTCTTCTTCTTCTTATATATAAAAATGAATTGCCGTGTGTTAGTCTGGCTAAGGCTCGAGAACTGCTGGGCCGATTTAGCTCATTCTTTTCTTGTTTTGTTCCCTGTGATTCCGGGAAGGTTTAAAATAAAACCGGAAAAATTAATCGGGAACATCTAAAAAAGAATAATAACTTTGTATTCGTGGAATTCGTGGTGAAACGAAGTTCATCGAGTCGACTAGTTAATCATGAATGTCAATTTAAATAAATAAAACACATACACGTGTTATTTACCAAACATTCGCATTGCAAGGTGTATGTAGTGGTAGTCGGGACATAAATGGACACTTTGATATAGCCACCGTCTAAATACGGTTTTGAGTAAGTTTTTGTCTGATCGTATTCTCATGTTTTCGATGTCGATATTTTGAAGCTGCCTTTGCCATCCGCGAGTCACAACCAGCAGTCGAAGTCTGTCACGATTCACTGAACAAATTTTTCAAAGATTCGCGTTTGAACATACATACATGCATTTTGTATTGGAACTTTTCAAGTTCCATTAATTTTCAAGTACTCTTGATAGCCCATATAGGGTGGGTAACGTTATTATTTTAGTAGGTAACGTTTTTAGTTTATGTGCTAAACCTGATTTAAAATATTGACGTGGTACAGAGAAGATTTGATTTCTAAATAGTAAGTTTTGATACCCTCTCGTGATGAGAGGAGGCCTGTGCCCAGCAGTGGGACGCAAATAGGCTGTAGTAGTAGTAGATATGAGTTCTAGTAAAATGATTTAAAGTGATGAAGCTTTGAAGTGAACTAAAGCAAATGCTTTTGCCGATTGCAACTTACCTACGTTGCAGCCTTCGTTGTATTTATGACAACTGACTGCACGGAATTAGTTTTTCATTGCTTTTGTTTTGTAGATTCGTTTTTGCTAAAGCGTTATTAAATTCGAGATTAAAGGGCTGCGCTGCGTTGTTAAATAAATCATCCCTTTTGGTAACTCAGCTAACAAGTTAGGGACCTATCTACTGTTTAGTTAGCATATAGGAACACCTTAGCAGCAACACCGTGGAGACATGGTTAATCGAAGGTTTTTACAGTTTGTGATCCCAAAGTCATAAACTTAGGTGATGCCGGTGTAATTGCATAACTCAAACCATTATTACTCGTACTTACTATATTTCCAGTCCCATTGAGAGTTGTATGTTTAGTAAACAGAATTCTCTATAAACGTTTTCTCAACGCGCTCCTTCGCTAACTCGAGTAATGAAGTTATTTGTTTACTACCTACAACCGCTGTGGTCGTTATCTCTAGAATCAGCATTACGTATATAATATTTCCGACTTCTGATGCCTCCAGAAATTTTTTATACAATAAACCAGAGATACAAATAAATTTATTCACGTTTTCTACATATTAGACGCAACTTTTGCAGTAATTTTTTTCAATAATAAAGTAATAATGAAGAGATCCATGTTATAAGTTCAATACTGTTAACTTCACCTAGCTTCTGGCAAATCGAATTAAGCTAGGTGGTTTCATCCGCTCGTCATATATGAACAAGCTTTGTGCATATGCACCTCAGTGTTCTCGGTTGTTCCCTCCAATCTAATTAGGCGGGAACTGCAGAGATAGCTGCGATAGAAACTTGAGGCTTACGAGCAGGACCAACACCACTGACAAGATTACCAAAGTTTTACCCGCCGACGACTTGAAGGCGTACGTAACAGCCTCCGCGGCTTTATCTTTTACATAACGCGCTAGAAATTACACTCGTTACATCTTGTAAAATATGCCGTATCTCTCATACATTGATATGATTAGAGTACCTAAGGGAGAGCGGATTTCCTCTTCGCGTGTAATTAATGTTTACGGATGCTTGCTAATTATCGAAGGACGTTTATAGCCGACCCGTGCACGACTGCGACACCTAATAAGACCCTCTCGGAGCCATGTATTAAGCTGTTGCCTTCCTTTTCCGTTCCCAAAACAAATGACAAGAATATATTCAACTCCGTTGGAAAACAACTATGTCTCCCGACGTCTCCTATCTCAAGGTACCTTTATCGCTCCTTAGAATCCATCCAAACTATATTGACTGATGCATCAACGCACAGGCCAAACCACCGGTCGTAGATAGCTGAAATTTGGCATGTAGGTTCCTTGGAGAGTGTAGAGGATTTCCCAAAATTCCCACGAGAACGGGAAAAAATGGGATTTTTACATTTAAATGTTAACGCGCGTACGAAGTCGCGGGAAACAGCTAGCTCTTAATATAATATCTCATAAAATTAGATTTGAGCTTAATGCAATGAACAAAATTTTACATTTTAAGTCGGTGTGATTATATTAATGTTTTAAAACAGAACCTTTTGCTTATCCAAGAACCTATTTCTTGTGCCAGAGATTATTCTGTTAATTTGACCGTTTGAATTAAGGTTTGGGCCTCAGGTATTTGCAATACATTGAATTTGTTTTTCGTTTCTTTAAGCTTATTTGCCTTGATCTGGGGTCGGCGGGCCGCCGGCGGTCGGATGTTTTCCCGGCCCTTGCTTCCGACAGTTTATCAAGCTGGCTGCTCTTGACACACTCTCCGTTACCCTTAGTCCTTTCCGTGATTAATGTCAAACTGTAAATATATCCACGCAATCATCATACACCCAAACGACGATGTTATTCAAAGTCATAGCGCACCGGCTAACGTTGCCTTGACTCCGAATAAATCGTCAATTTTATTACGAAAAACCATTTCCTCTGGCTTCTCTTGTAATTCAATTTAGTATTAGATGTAATAAACTAGAAAGATTTGTTGCTTGGTCGCTTGCAGCAGTATACGCCCGTGCATTACGCTGAAATTAAAGTGCACTCTTAACCTATTAAAGGCTACAAAACGCCATGAATTAAACCATAAAAGCCCCCGAGTGAATAGTTACACACGTTTAAACAAATGACATCCCGATGGAGCTGTTCTTGCTTGCGGTAGTTTTATTCCACGACTGTTAATACTTTTACGCGTATCTCTTATTGGTTTTATTTTTTACCACCTTCGGCGAACTGTCCTTTTTCTTTTTCATTCTAACTTAGGTAGTTAATAAAAGACGGCAAAATAAAAGAAAATAGAAGGTTACATAAAATCCATATCAACTTAATATATGTAAAAGTATGTCGAGGAGTCTTCAGAAGGTGAAATCTGTAATTTCTACGCATCGATCCATTCCGGGAGCAGGTTTACTAAGTAGCGAAGACGGGATATTTGCATTGCTAAGTATTCCTAGATTGCTCTGGTGCCTACAGAGCACGTTTTTGTTCCTGCCTGTTCTTTACATATATATATGAATCTTACGTAAGAACGATAGTAACGCTCCAGTTTTCATGTGCCGAGTTTAGAAAAGTTTTGCGGGAGTTCACATTTCAGCGACGGGTTCAAGTGGCATTATTATAAAGGAGCGCTTGGATTCAGACCCGCCGTCGACTTTCTATATGTATGAGTATGACCCATTGACGCTTATGACTTCTTTTAGAGTGAGCATTTCACATTGAGACTTTGCCGTTGATGTTCGATTTTAAAATGTAGATTTGATATCAGAATAACAATTTATATGGTAAGGTTTAAATAATACTTGAATTCCATGTCCTTATCTATCTTTTTACATTGCGGCGTAAATTGGAAAAGCTCTGTATATGAGCAACTTCCTCGAGGCGCTTCAAAATTTCATACAGGTTTCTTGGCAGCGACATCTATTATCGCATTTGACACTTATTTCGAGCGTACGCTTATTTACATGAAGGCTGTGATTCTAGGTGTACCTTATTTTTTCCATCTTTTTAGTAACTACTAATAGCACTGAATAGATGTATTTTTTTCCATCATGAGTCTAGACCCAATAAGGCTTGACACATATTGTTATTATTAATACTTTGATAAAGCGTAGGTATATTGGAAAGTTTATGACGCGTTCATAACATACTACTTCGATTGAAATGAAAGTGCGACTTGGCGGCGCTATGTCAGAGCCAATGGAGCAGAAGAGCTTATTTTCACGTTTAAATGGGTAACGTTCGTCCCTGTGTCTCAAACTGGTTTATGGCTAAGTAATCCACAATGCGGTAGTTACAATCTAGTTCACATGTCGCTATATCTTCCAACTCCGCTCTAGAAATGTGCTTTTTTTTAAACTTGTATCCTATTTTGCACCAGCGCATTGGATAGACACGAAGGCGTGGGCACTAAATACATTCACCATTTCTCCATCTCCTTGTTTCATTCCATTGTTTTGTTAAAAAAATCCACTCAATACTGTTTTACTTATTTTTAAAGCGTTTACTTACTGCGTCCGATTCAAAATCGAGAAAGCCTGTCGGTCCGGTGTCGGTTTAAATAGAAATAGCATTATACGGATGTGTGCAACCTCTCGTATTATCTAATAGGACAACATCCTTTTGGTCCGATAACTACTCTACAAATACCAGACATTTTATTATTTATCCGCAGCACAAAATGAAAATATTGCAACGATATATATAACATATAATATGCAGATACAGTTCCAAATTGTCATAACGCTCATTGAACGGAAGAGCGCTTCGATCGCCGCCAAGAAGGCGGGATAGTTGCTCAGTCGGCGCGGTCGCATACGCATAAAACTTTCCGCCGTTGCCGCCGTGACAACTGCCTTCGATTACGACCCGCCGCCGCCACAGGTGAACTTAGGTACCCTACCACTTCGCAAATTAAATTCCTCCATCATACTTTATTCCTCCGCTTAATGGCCTGGACGCGAATCGATTTCAATCTATGGAAATGTAACAGATTTTCAAATAGCTTTAAATTAGATTTAGAACAGTTGCACGGTTTCTCTGAATGCAATGTTCCAGAGTGGGAATACGAATCAAAGCGACGAAGAATTCGATTGAATTTGGAGTTCCTTTTGTGGAGTGTTACAAGTATTGAGTATTGTTGAGTCCGGTTCATAGAAAGTAGTTCGTAACTTAATATTAGAAGTATGAAATTCGGTAAGTAAAACTAGCTAGCGTCGGTATTTAATTTTACATTGCACCCGTGCGATGTATATTTTTTATGTCATTGGTAGGTAAATTGGTAAGCCTGTGCCCAGCAGTGGGACACAAATAGGCAGTAGTAGTAGTAGTAGGCAAATGAGCACACAAGCCCCTGATGGTAATCGGTCACTGCGGCCCACGGCCACCGAAAACTTATAATTTCTTATTCAGAAATCATGATATCTTGAATGCGTGTGAATATTACAGCAACATGTAAAAACCTATTAAAAATCAGATTGCTTCAAATTGAATTTTCAGTGAGTCTCTTGTTACATTGATTATGTACGAGTAGGTAGTATGCGCGAGTGCGGTGTTTGCTCGCAGTCGGCCGCTATTGTGCCACCCTTCACGACACGTGCCATCAGTAGAATCATTTTCGTACTCCCGTATGACTCTGATTAACATTGCTTGTACTTTGTATTTTGTTGAATTCCTCAATAGGGCTTTTTATTATAATTGTTTTTAGCGTTTCTTCAGTTAACTTGGGTTACTATCGGATCGCATAGAATTTGGCATTATTTAATCGCTTATAATGCCGCAACGTAATGTTAGGCCCGGCCGCGAGCCAACTATTAATAACGTATCCTATATGCCTGTATCATCGCACAGATAGGCCTCTCGACCCGGCTCTCGCGTATTCTATTGATCAACATTCTTGTCATCCACACATTGTCCTTAATGGACTCCCGGCACTATCATTCAAGAAACAATTGTTTTTGTCCTACAGACAGGGCACGACCCTTCATTTTGTGTATCAACCCTGCAGCCCTATTATTATCTATTTAAATGACCGGGTTAATATGTAGGAAATAAGTTCACGTCGTATTTTGTATCTTACAATGCGTCATTTGTAGAAACGTTAAACAAAATACGTAGAAGTTTAAATGCGGTCTGACAAATATTTTTACAAAGTAATGCGAAAATATTTACCATAGTTAGCTTTATATTACTTTACACGGTGGTAATTTCTTCCTTGTTCAAAGAATTTTCAGGTAAAATTGTTCTCAGTTAAATGCGGAATACGTTTAATGTTTGAATTCGAATGCTTTCTTATTTCCCTCGGACTGTAAACATTGAGGCATTCACCGTCGTCGGAATTACACCATGTGAGCGGAAGCAACGGGATTGAGTTTCTTACAGGTTGAAACCAATATCCTGGGATATTTTCCCGTTTTAGAGGTCCGAGGTGCCTCCGGCGGACCACGCCTTCCTTTACTCCACGATTCCTTTTGTCAAATGCTTATTTTATTAAAGGAGTTGAGGTTTGAGGTTTAGCTTGCTTGTGCTATTCGATATTTACCTCTTTCTGTACACATTTAGATACATATATGTTACAGTTTTGTTTTAGCTACTTGTAATAAACAGAAGCTTCAAAATAGCGCTCAAATCCTCAAGAGAAAATTCTGTTAAGCGAGTGCATATTATAATGAACATTTTGTTATAGTAACCATTGGAAATGGGATGGGAAAATATAGTCTAGTTCTGAGTGCAAAGTTCCGCTCGGTCTGCAGTGTAGTGCGTGGCGCACCCATTTATTACGGCCGGAGTAAGTTCAATCTCTTTTATCGCGCATTACAGCGCAGCGAATTGGACCCCGCCTCGAATCCCATCAACAGTTTCTGCTCTCACTCTCCCGTAAAATTATGTTAAACTTGCTATTAGTTATTTCTTTATCCCCACAGTCTAACGTGAAAACTTTGTGTTATATACCGATATATATTGTAAACTGGTAATATTCATATAATACGTCGATTCAGTAGTCGGAGAGACCTATAAATCCGACATTTGACTATGTCACTTGACGTTTGCTTGACTTCTAATTTGATGAGGCTAAGGAGCATCGTATTTCGCATTGAGCTATTTTGAACGAATGGCGAAGGCGCATGACGTTTGAAATCAAACCTAATGACGAGTCTTTCTATCGATTGTTTTGCATGGCAACGTAACACGGTAAAACAAATTAGAATGCACAGTACCATCTCAAATAGAGACATAGCTGGATCGCACCCTAAAATCCCTCTAAAATTGTTTGTAGAAATAAATAAATAAATATACAATATTAGCTCCGTTTCCGTGTACCAAAAAATCCCTTTAGCTTGCGCGTGCCGTTCAATCGAGTTTGTCGTGATTCGTGCAAATACTTTTTCTCGGCATAACCAGATAATGTAATTGGGTCAATTTTTCAAAAAAAGATACATTCGTAGAATATGCGGTACCTATGCTGCGCGGCATCGTAATTACTACGTCACTCGCCTAAAACGGGAATATAAATTGAAAAAACCGACTCCCGGTGAAAATGCGAGCCGGAAAATATCTCTCCACGGTACTTGGCCCGCTGTGACATAGCCGTGGGTAATGTGTTTGCTTTTGTCAAAATGCCATTGTTTTCGCGTACAATCGCATTTTTTGCGATAAATATGATAATGAACTTACATTGTCCGTTTATTACAACCTAATTACCTTAATTTAATATGTTTAAATGATATGGACCCTAATTGAAAGTTAAAATATTGCTTTCGGATGATTTTGTTAACTTTAACAATGAACGAGTTTCCATTGCAGTCGCGTTTTAAAATCAATAAAAACCTTTCTGGTATTAATCGACGGATGTCGTCAGGACGTGACTTCAATTCAGTTGACTGCCCGGTGGACTTAGAAAAACTGAATTCACCCGAGGACAGAGGTTATCTGGCATTCCGATCGCGTGGGCGCGGTGAATGGGGCTGCGCTTCGCACAACAATCAGGGGTGATAAAAGTGAATCAGTACCTATGCCTTTAAAGCGCAATGTCTTTAATTATTGACTCTTGTATGGACACAATGACTGAAAACGCGTCCTTCTCTGATGTTAAAAATTACAAAATGCGATTTCAATAAATTAATTAGATTTTCCTTTAATGTAGTCATGTTCATATCCTCAATGTAGAGATCTTCTACTATCTAAAGGCCCGTCCCTCCAAATTACTGTTTCAATGTGTTTAGTCTCATCCTTACGAAAGAGTGTGTATGTAGTAGTAAACATTCATCGTCAGTAGCGGACCGGCAGCGGTCTGAGACAGTCAAGCTATTGGTACCACGTCGCTCAATGACACGAAAGTACTGACTGCATGTAAGTTATGGAAATTTCAAATAAAAAGAGAAAAGTGACGCGGAGCCAAGTAACACAAAACTATTGAATTACATTTGGTCATGTCAATAGGTAATATAATGATTGAGTGACAGAGTAGTTGCCAGTTCGTTCTGTCGTATATTGTGAAGAGGCCCGCATTTGTTTAGACTTTTATTACCCGACTGCGCCAGAAGGAGGGTTATGTTTTACGGATGTATATATATATACATATATATATATATATACATATATATATTATATGTACCTATACGTATATTTTTTTGGCACGCTCTGTAGCTTAAACGGCTGGATAGATTTTAACGTGTGAGATATAAAAAGTATATGTCTTTTTGTCTTTCTGTCAATAAGAGGTATACCCTCTTCAACCGTGGACCGATTTGAATGAAATTTGGTATGGAGGAAAGGAAAAGGACATAGGCTACTTTTTAATCAAGTAAAACGCATAGTTCCCGCGGGAAAACGGGATAACCGAATTCCATGCGGGTAAAGTCGCGAGTTTATATATTATGGGTAAACTGATTCATAATACTTTGCAATAAAAAATCATGAAAGTCTGTTAACTGGAACTGAGTTCCGAGGATTTATCAATTTTATGTCTTACATTATATATACTGTACCATTATTTAAATGTCTCATTAAATAAAAATAAATGTTTTACAATATTATAAACATTTAATTTCATTAGAAAATCAAAGAACGCAAACAATACGTACAGTAAATTAAAATTTCAATTTATCGCGATGTCAACATGTTTTTACTTTTTGTGTAATTAGTACTTGTAAAATCTCACTTATTACAAGATTTGTTGGTCAACTAATCATAACTAAGCCGGCCGCGCAACAGAACGGACGTGTCAGTTTCATAGAGTGCGCCAGTGCAGCGCCATACTGCTAATAATGAGCTTATTAGTGACATGACTAGTCTGACAATTAATCCGAGTATTTGATTTTGTTTGACGGCTGTCTCAGCACGCACACATACGTTGAGAGTGCTCGTGGCGCTTTATAAATACTTTCACAAATACATTGAAGCGGTTTGGATTTTGGAGGGGCGGGACTTTGGATAGTAGAAGATCTCTAATTGTATAACCTTTTTTATTTTATGCAACGCAACCGATGTCAAAGTGACATTTTTCCGGTTGTCACGCTTTCAATGAGACGTAAATATGATAAAGACCAATGAGCAATTTCTATGGAGCCTTTTTGGCAGATAACCAATTTTTCACTTTTATATTTTCAAGTAGAGATTGCCCTTTCTCGATTTTCATTATGTGAAACGGATTGGTAAAAACTGAATATTGTTTCATTATCAGAAAAAAATCGTTGAATACACACTCTATTTTCCGGGAAAAATTATAAATAAATTTCCTATATTTTATGTTTAACCGAACTTTGTTACAAACAATAGTACATTTTAATGCAATTGCGAAAATTTCGTCATTTTAGCACGAGTCCCTAGTTATGTTGGCGTGAGCGAAAGCGAGCGTTAAAACTATAGGGTCGAATGAAAATGACAATTTCGAAAGTGTATCAAACTTTCTTTTAATACATTGGCGAAACAAAATATAAAAAAGTAAAAAACCACTTTACGCACGTTCACTAGGTGTCAAAAAATAAAAAAATAGGCATGTGCGGAATCGCATATGTAGGGTTCCGTACAACTGAGCGTCTCTATGTGATCCCTATTCACAGTTGGTGACAAAAAAAACAATGTACCTAATCATAACACTAAGTACCTTATGACCCTATCAGGCAGGGTCGAAGCCGAACAAGATTTTATTTGAAGACAGGAGAAAATTCACATATCGGAATTGGGAATCATCGTCTGTATAGAATTTATTAATTCATTATAACCATGTACTATTTTTTTTTTAATCTAAACATACTTCTTAAGCTAGCGACATCGATGAGGTCATTAGAAAAAAAAAACACTGGCAACATGGAACTATTTAGTCATATCATGGACTTGCATGAATATACAAAAAATATTCGAAATTTATAGCCGGGCGAAGTGAGGTACAAGGGAAACTCAACCTTAAAACGAGAACTTTACTACACGGATGTTCTACACTACCGGAAACAATAAGTGCGCCACCGTACTGACAAAGTGAATCTCAGATTAAGGTGGAAGTTCACTGCGGCAGCCACGGTAGTATCCGAATACTAGACGCTAAAACGTAGCAGAGGTGAATGCGTATAGCGTGCTAAATACTAGGTCCTAAACTGAAGGAACCGGCTAAACACAACAAATATTTGCATATGACTGCAGGTCACTGTTTGGTGGCAACCAAACGATAGCGCGGTGTAATCGACAGCTAGCGCCATCTAGCGAAGACCGCGGTAAACTTGACGTGTTACAAATTTGAATTAGACTTTTGTTCTATTCGCTCTAACTAGATACCTACCTAATTTCACCAGCTTAGTAAGTGCTATGGTGGTGTATTCGTGAGAGACGTGGAAACTCATTCAGGTGACCGTGGCTTCAAATCACAAACCCTCCACACTTTTTTTTCTTGTTTTTTATACTTGTGAGTTTTTTTTCAGTTTTTCTATTTTTTTATTGTTAGAGTCAGGAAATCACTTTTTTTAATATTTATAAAATTTTATTGTATTAATGTACGTAAAGTACGACGTTCGAAAAAATACGTAACTTTCCTGTGTGAAAATCCGCATTGGGAATAAACTTAATGACTGTTTCAGTATTTGTTGTGATGGAGGCTTTAATAATGCGTATTTTGTGAAAATTTCAGGTGTCTACCAATAATGGTTCATTAGATAGAGCACTTGAAATGAGACGAAGAAAAAAACAGTTACTTGTATGAAGACCCCAATTTATATAGATATATTTTAACTTTTTAGTATTTGTTGTGATAGCGGCCACGCAGAAACACGCATTCTGTGAAATTTTCAAATCTCTACCTATTGCCGTTGAAGAGATAGAGCCCTGTGACAGACAGACGGACGGACGGACGGACGGACATCGGAGGCATATTAATAGGGTTCCGTTTTTCACCCTTTGGGTACGGAACCCTAAAAAGCACTTTTCTTTATGAATTAGGTACATTGTTAGATTATTTTCTCGTTTAAATACATCAAGCACTGGAATAATAAATGTGACCGATTGTCTAAGGACTTATTTTTATTTATTGTTGCTGTCGATTTCGACAGCAGTAGCAGCGGTACAATAGTACTTATTAGTTAGATATACTTACAGTCATATAATTTAGTAAGGCTCATGAATGCCCATTGCATGCATCCGGGTGTTATGAAGTGCTCATATTGGATAGTCATACAAGTTAAGGCCCGGTTCCTATATCCACGAACGCCTCGTTTTGCCTACGGACGGTTGATTTTTGACATTTGTTCACTAGAGAATCTGTCAAATTTTAACCGTCCGTAGGCAAAACGAGGCGTTACGTGGATATAGGAACCGGCCCTAACCCGAACTGTCGAGTGCATCTTGACTGGGTTTCGGGACTTTATACCAAAACTAGTTTCTGCCCGCGTTTATGTTCGCGTTATACTTAATCGTTCCCGGATAAAAATTAGCCAATACCAAATTGCATCTAAATCGGTCCAGCGGTTTAAGCTCGAAGAGGTAATGAACAGAAAAGTAAGACGGACAGATAGAGCTACTTTCGTTTTTATAATATTAGTTTCGACAAATAATTCAAACATCCCTTCGGTGGACACTGGGTTTAACGGAGGACAATGCACGATCTTATTACATTTAAGTACAATAGGCATTGAGCGTACGAGTATATATATGGAGATCAATCGACTTATTTACTGGGGCAGATAGGGATGCTTCTTATTTCACGCACATCGGGCTGCCTGCGCCGACCACGATAAATTATCCATTGTTGGCGCCGTATTCAAGAGCCGTTTTTGTTCAATTCTTCGTCTCTTCGTCAATGGGAAATTTATTGCCTCCTCCGCCGAATTCAAACATGGACGATTATACCCGGGAAGCTAAGTGTTCTTTGCCCGCTCAGGTGGCTATGCTAATTTCTACTTTTACTTCACTTGAATTATAACAGTCATTTTGTAGACAACGGAATTTATCTTTGGGTATTTACGTACGTTTATAAATTATTAGCTTCTGCCTGCGACTTCGCCCGCGTGGAATTCGGTTATCGCGTTCCCGCGGGAACTATGCGTTTTTCCGGGATAAAAAGTAGCCTATGTCCTTTCCCGGGATCCCAACTATCTCCATGCCAAATTTCATCTCAATCGGTCCAGCGGTTGAAACGTGAAGAGGTAACAGACAGACAGACAGACAGAGTTACTTTCGCATTTATAATATTATAGTACTTTTGGATTATAAAGGTATGTTAACATACTGTATTATTCAATATTTGCGATTCAGTAAAATATTAAAAATAACGTAGGTACATAGAAATTGAATCCGAAAATGTTTACTTACCTGTTCAAGAATTTGGATTGCATGATGTTTGGATATTTTTGTATTTTAAATGTTTTTCTTACTGAACGGTAAAACGCATGCACCTAAGGAAGCATAGGTATCTATAGTTTATTGTGTGGTATTTATGATATACGTCGACGCCTCCGAACTTGCGGGACTAACTTATCACATACATTTCCGTACTTCAGGACTTAGTTTGACACCAAATATTTGTAAAGTTTTAATTGAAATACTATTGGAGGGTGTTCTGCATAATGAAGTAAACGATGCAGTTGTTACACACTAAAACGTTATGGTTTAAAACACCTTTAAGCTGGCACTTGAGTGAATCAGTATTAAATCTTAGAAACAAAGTAAACAAACGTAATTTAATGTATTTTTTATTTTATTTTTAAGCTGATTTTGTCCGTCGTATTACTTCTCAGAATTGCTCCGTTATAGTATAGCACGACACAACTTAGAAGGCGCGCATTCAGCAATAATAGTCTCTGCATCAACGGCCCAAGTGCTTCGCCGCGCGCCTTCTATCTTGTGTCGTGCTATAGCTGTGTAATCGTGTCATAATATTGGACCTGGCAAAGTGTTGTCCCAAATAGCTCCGTAAATAAAATCTGTGAAGCAGAAATTTCTATAAAAGTCTCTCGAATGGATCAATCCGGACTGCTGAAATGCTTTAGAGAGCTGGTGAAGCAAGTTTTTACTGTTGTCGTCATGAATAGCCCCGGCTCCGAGTGAATGAAGATACGTAAGCGTGCCGGCCGTAATCCGGCGGTCTGCTGGGCCGACCGCCGTCAGTCGGTTGACCTTACCCGATCCGCCTTTCGTCTCGTTACTTTTGTGAGCACCGGATCTCATCTATCATATTCCTACGAAATCGATGACCTTGATACAACGGACATTTTCATTAAGGATTTCAATTTCAAATAACTACAGTTAGAGCGGTTTTTCACTACGTCCAATACGAATCCTGGAAATTGCGGAACGGGATGGCCGTTTAACTATTTGCATGGTAGTTTACGCTGAGACGTTTTACGTTTAGATCGGGTAGAAATCGGGTGACGGATACATAGAGTTCTGCGACGACTCCGGACACTATTTTCGCGGATTCGGATCGGACGTAGTGCGATACGGCTCTTACCGATATGCCAGTACAGTTTCGCGAAACTCAGGAAACATTTCCGGACTGAAGGGTTCTGTCACGTCCAATAATAAATTCCACGAAAAGATCAAATGATGAATGCCAGTAATTTGTGGAAAATCGCACATCACAGTATTCCGGATAGAAGAGTGAAACACTCGGTGACACCCCTTAGAAATAGCCAGTGTAACTTACTTATTTCCATGCGTCCATTTTTACTTCTGTAATATTGATAGAACAGAAAAATAATTTAGTTATTTTTTGCGAGGTTTAGATGTTTCTTTATTAAACTGGAATATGTACAATAGAAGCTAGCTTTTGCCATCCATATGTTATTATCATCAAGTACGAAAATTCTAAGTTTAAACAAGACGAAGTCGCGGGCAATGGCCAGTGAAGTGCTATAATTATGTCACTGCAGACTATCGCCTGCTCCGCCGTTTTGATATCGCGTATCCCGTTGATTGATTAATATTTTCATCTGTATTTCCACTCGTATAAAATAAACATTTTATTTGATCTTAACAACAGATTGAATGGAGCAAATATTATAAACGAGGTTAAATTATATTAATGACGCAAAGATTCAGGTCTTTCCTAAATGGGTGAAAAAGAGTTTTCACAAACAGTTCGATGTAAAAAAATGAAAAAACGTATGATTTACTCTCGTGAGGTCTCGTTTAATACATATCATCGTCTAACTGTATATTTAAGAATCATTTTGGGATAAAATTGCCCACTGGAATTCGTTTTCAAGTTAAAAAAGTAATTTATCAAGTTTCTTTTTTATGAAAGTTCGCTTATTTAATTTCCATGGCTCTACCTACCTCTATCTTCGCCGTTTGAATTCGTTACGCCTATTTTAGAATTGGTACTTCAATGGATTCGCATTATGTAAAAAGGAGATGACTTTGTAAAAGCTAGAGAAAGAGGGAGAAGCTTGTAAAACGTTAATGCATTGGAAGGTATGTTGATGACAGCCGCGAACGGCATTACAATAATGCCATAAACAACATTTTTTAATGGGATCCTCATTGAAATTCCCCGAATTGAAGTAGAACCTTTATCTGGTAAAGCTTTTCTGGTGTACTTATTTATATTACAACTAGCTTCTGCCCGCGACTTCGCCCGCGTGGAATTCGGTTATTGCGTTCCCGCGGGAACTATGCGTTTTCGGGGATAAAAAGCAGCCTATGTCCTTTCCCGGGACCCCAACTATCTCCATGCCAAATTTCATCCCATTCGGTCCAGCGGTTGAAGCGTGCAGAGGTAACAGACAGAGCTTTCTGTGGGCACAGTATTAATTGTGATTAGAGAGAGCGGAAATAAACAAGCTATAAATTTAAAAAACTTTTAGAAACAATATTTCATTTTCAAGAAATGTTTGAACGATTTTTCTAAATTAAATATTATATTCAGTAAAATATAAAGCACTTTTTATGTCTTTGCAACATCATCGTAAAACGAACGTACTTAATAACAATAATAATGATATAACGAAATACGCTTTAATTGCGTTTTATTCACCTCCCATAGCCTGTAAACCGGATAACTTTCGGAGGTTTTTGTTCCGGTGACATATTATGGAAACGCGAAATAACTACTGTTCCCCAGTGTTCCCACTTCGCAGGTTGCAACAATGGCAAAAAATAGAACAACAGATGAAAACGCAAAACTACGCCATCATCCAAACAGATTCCGGATTGAATACTTCAGATTTTATATCACAACTAACTTCTTCCCGCGACTTCTTCCGCCTGGATTTCTGTTATAGCGTTCCCGCATCTGCGTTCCTGTTCCTATGTCCTTCCCAGGGACTAAAACAACGGACTGTCTCGGCCAACCGGTTTAAGCGTTTAAGGTTCATAAAAATCGGTCTCGGCGTTTTAGCGTGAAAGAAGGACAAACATACAAATACGCTTTGACAGTTTAATATTAATATTCATAGGTAGTTAGTTTTCATTGTTTTTGTTTTTTGGTTTGATTTAATAAATCAATGTAAACTTAACCTTCATACAGATAATTATTGCTCCAAATAACAGTTGAAAAGATAGAGCTATCTGAAAAGTAGGCCATTTCTTGCGCTCCGGTCGTTTGGGTAGATCGCGACGAGCGACTCCCCGGGCGGTAATTAATCCGGTTCCTGGTCGGGGTTTTCTGAGGCGTTTACCAGCTGAAGTAACGAGTGCTAGAGACCTCCGCGCGTTGATTGGTGTCTTTAATATGCATGGGACCGTGATAGCGGTCGCGGCAATATCACGAGCTGCAGGAACCACTGGGGCCTCATTCGGGGCGCAAAAGGGAATCTATGTAGGGAACGTCAAAATGCCACGGCGCTCAAATTGAACTTTCGATCTAGCCAATTAAAATCAGTCTCAACGCCACGACGTTTTGACGTTCCCTATTGATTTCCTATGAAATCCATTTTGGGCCCCGAATGAGGCCCCTGCTTACGAGATAGACTCCTGTCTTCTGTCTGTTGTGATGCTTTAATAGACCCGCTAAGTTGGGGAGCTTAAAGCATCTTTTGACGCATCGGAAATAAAGGTGATTTTGATTTAAATTTTTCTCATCTGTAGTTAACGTGTTTCTTATATTGTATTCTTCATATATTCGATTTCAATTTGTTAGATTACTTTTGTGATGTAACTTTCATAGCAGATGAAAAATATTGCAGACCTTTTCTAGAACAGAGCGCCTTTGTAAAGTGATACTTTACTTACTTACATTTCCGATGAAATACGCTTAATTATTTTATTAGGTATCACAGGCTCACTGATACGTCGCCTTAATAGTATAATAATCAAAGAGATCGTTAGTTTCGGGTACTATCTAATTAATGTTGAAAGCAGCAATTGGAAATTCGCGTACGCAACTCTTGCTCGCGATAAGGATAACGGTGTGTACCCACTAAATGTAGCCAAAATATTATTCATGTTACTTATCTATTCTGTTCGACATCCACAATCACATCCATAACAGCCTATTTACAGCCCACTGCTGGGCACAGACCTCCTCTTGTCACGAGAGGGTCTGGTCTATATGTATGATATGTAGTCCCCACGCGGGCCCAGTAGGTATATAGAACGAGCACGAACCTCCTTGAATTTCTTCGCAGATGCGTGCAAGTTTCCTCGCGGTGTTTTCCTTCACCCAAAAGCTCAGTGTGAATTTCAAATTGCATTCCGCACATAAGTACCTAAACAGAGGTGCGAGCAGGGTTCGAACCACCGACTTTCTGCATGAGAGGCGGTAGGTAGAACCACGGCTTCTTCCTGTTCGGCATAGCATAATAACACGTAATAAATAGATGATAGATCGGCGGGTTGTTTGCAAGTGTATTACATCGCCTCTGTAGCAGTAGATACCATCAGTAAATAAAATATCATCATATACTTTAAACGCGCTAGTCCTGTAACTATTTTTTTTCTTAGAAACGGCGATATAGAAGTTGACGGGTGGTAAAAAACGATCTAGCTAGGTTCTCGTATTTGGGAAAACTAATTTTGGCTATTTACCTTAGCAAAGCTCAGTCGCCCAGATACTATTATTAAAATGAGACCAAGAAAATACAGCACCTTCACTTATCATTTGCTTTGGCCCTTTCAAAAACAGAACAGGCACGGCATTGTTATTTTTACAAATGAAGGGAAAACGCAATTTAGTATTCTAGTTGGTATTCACATAAATATCTCCGACCAACCTCTTTCATGGGCACTTATACGGAATCTAAGTATTGTATTTTGCGTTTGCTCTTCTTTCGCAAACGTATTTCAAAGCGGGTGCTTACCTATCTATCACGAGCTCAAGTTACGCTTTATTTTTTGATATTAGTATTCATGTCATATCGTTACTTGTGGATTTGTTTCAGTGCTGTTTATACATTTTCGATGTTTTTATTTGTGTGAAGCCGTTCGTTTTCTATGTATGTATCCATCATCTCGCAGTTCCTCAGTGCGGTCTCTGCTCAATAAGCTGCCACCACAGCATTTGTCTGTGGTTCGACAGATTTATCCCTCGAATTGTGATGTTTTATTCCGACGTGTGATTTATTATTAAGTTAAGTAGCGTACGCAAAACTGGGTTCGGTACAAAGTGCGGCAAATCGATGCTGAGTTACCGGAGAAAATTGTCGGAGATATAAAAGTGTACATGCATTTGACTGTGGATTAATTACACTGTGTACGCTTTTCCCTACAAAACAAACATAAATAAATATTAAATATTGACTTAAAATATCGAAAATTGTATAAAAAAATATTGGTGCCTAAAAGAAATGTCCTTACGTTTTAGCAGCAGTTAACTCTTCAAGGGTTTTTCGAACGAATGTAGAATATCAGTACCTAATCGATTTTCGAGACAATAAAAATAAACTCTACTATCACAATCAAGAAGAATTCCACCATACTTATATCAAATATTTTTAAATGTCACAACCTCGAGTCAGTCAGACAATAGTGTAATGGATATGTTGACATTGCTTAAATGTATAGCTTTTTAATTCGATGTCTGTCGACGATGTAGGTACCGGACCGGATCGTCTGCGTTGTCCTTTATCACAAGTAACATGAGACTCCGGTCACCCTAGTATTTGTTCCGGTTAATGAAATTTGAAATGACGCTCGTCCTTTCAATTTTGCAGTTCGTTTTACTGTGTGTATGCAGCGGGTGGCCTGGTCGGTGATGGGGTTATTAAACGCGTCCGTGGCTGGTTTTTATCTCCGCCGTCCAGCCGCGGTCGCTCTGACCTCCCTGTAGAAAACGGCGCCTGCTCGCACTTCCTGTAACGGAATGAACGCTTAAAATAGGAGATTTAAAAATAAAAAAAGGGACAAATGGAAATCTACGTTAAACCGTAACAAAGCTTCTAAATTTCTTCTAAACATCCTATCATTGTGCACTGTCTAAAGAAATTTAAGAGAAAGTAGTCTATACTTACAATGATTAAAGCATGATCGACCTCTTTAATGATAATGATATAACTAAAATACAACAAAAATCTTACTTAACTCGGAAAACGAAAAAACGGCAGAATAGCTGATATTGCGTTTTATGTGACTATAAATTAAAGCAAAGAATGGCATGGGATGATTGCCAAATAGTTTATTATTGACATGTTTTCAGTAAATCGAGTTCAAGTAGTCCTTGTGGCCGTCACGTCCCGGCCGTTCCCCGCGGAAACTTCATCAGATCGCGTCGCAACACAAATCACCGCACCCCTTTTTAAAAACACTTTTCAGGGCGTGATTTATTTTATCTCTGAGACCGATGGTATTATCCACACTTACTTCTAATCCGTCTGTGAATTATTCTGAAAGTTTGCATTATATAGCTGCGGCCACAGTAAGCCCTTAAGACTTGAGATGTCCCGCGGTGTAATGCCGCCGGATTAAACTTCATCGATCTTATTGTCGTTTGTGCATATTTAGTTATACATTTAGATGGATACCCGAATCTCTCGTAACCTTAATTTAGTTTTCTTTTTGGTAATGTTAGGCGGCTACGAATGTACTTCTCTCTACGTTTTCAAGTTTAAAATGCTTTGCTTTCATCTCGTGGAATGTTCGAACCGTGATACTCGGATAAAAAACTCTTTTCATATGTACCTACCGAAATGAACTTTTCAGAGATTAACATTTGCATTGACTCGATGCTACGAAAATATTATGTATAATCCAATATGCACGTATCGGACTGTGAGACAATTTTGTAAGTATTCAATCCCATTTACTTTTTAATCACGAATTTAATTAATGAAAAGCTCCCATGGGTTTGCCTTGTTTAAAGATTTTGAATTAAATTAATTAATGGCTTAGGGACAATAGTGACGCGGCCCTGTTGTTCTGTAATGGGAATGTAATCATAAGTAGTAGTTGTGCGGCTGGCAATCGGCCTCAAGTGCCCCGCGCTCGCTAAGGGCTTACCATACCGCGCCTCTCCGCACCGGTCCCGATTTGTATGTTGTTCACAAACTTTCCGAATATATTATTTTGTAGTGGTCCCTTACATACAGATGTTGAAGAAACTGATTTAAGAGTCTCCATTGAATGGGGATTTAAGGGCTCGAGAGGGCGGAATTTACCTCTTCTTCCAGCATGCGTGAGCTCCTAAAGCCTCACTTTTCACTTTCTAGACTTCTCCGATACATTACACAAATGCTCGGCGTTGTTTTTCTTGCGAGTTCGGATGTTTGGAGGAACGATGTTGAAAGTTTTGCTACTTGTATTTGTACCTACTGTTATGACGATGTTTACGAATTTGCATTTGCTTAAATAAACACGGAGAAAAATGTACCTACAATTTATAGGAGTCCTGATTACGGACAAATTTTTACCTACTGATTTTCCAAACTTGATTTTGTGGTTACCTTGTTAAACTTCGGGCATAATCTGGTTGTTTTTAGCTCGAATGATAGAATTGAGATAGTCGAAGTGTACTTTATTATGTCTTCTTATACATCTGAATCGCGCCCGAGCAAACCCAAGTTTGATACGAACCTGTTTTCTTATGTTTAAATTTAAGAAGCACTACCATCTTCGCTTACCGTACCGCGAACCATTTCGTGGAAAAGACATAAAAGGAAATAGCACTGAAGATATAAGAGACATAATCGAAATTCATAAATAATAAGAGACTGCCTTAATTAATCATTAAGTCAAAGTTTATACATTTGGCATGTTTTCATTTAATACATCAGCAGAACGTCTAAAAAACTAATTGAGTCACTAGTTCTTAACATCAACTTAGTGAATGAAACTAAATAACAGTCTTAAATGCCTTTAACTATTCAATATTTGTTTAAAGTGTCAAAATCACTAGTTGCATACACAAATGTCACAAACGCGTTCGATCCGTTTTTTTAAGTCCAAATTTACACTAAAGGCTCTGATTTTATCAAAAGCTTGCTTGTAGCCGCGCGCTCAATGTATTCTGAAGGTTGATAGTAGTAATCGGGCCGACATCGAGTTAACGGGAACACCGAAAGCATTTGCCTATTCATAAATTTCAACCAGACCCCGTGGAACTCCGTCCCAGCCTCATTAACGTAGAAGTGGCGATAAACTTGTAGATCGTCGTCGGCGTCGTCGGCGCGCCGTTATATAAACGTAAGCAAATCGTACTAGTTGGAGTAATTAATGCATATAATTAAAAGACGATACGTTAACTATACATACCTATGACGTAGTTAACTGTTGTTTGTGTACAATTAAATTTAGTTTTAATTCCAATTTAGGAAGATGGGTTCAGAACAGTCTGTCTTGTTAACGTCTATTCTAGACTTTTCTCGGTTCATAGTCAAAATTAAATTGGAATAATTAACTACTCGTATACGTGTATTTTATAATTTAATCTTACAATCATGAGTTCCATAGTTTTATTCAATCCTATCCTACATTTCATTTACTTTTTTCTTGTGCACCGTGATTGGATGAAGTCATACATATTATGTTTTACGATAATACCCTAAAATTAAATAAATTCGTTTGTTACATTTTATCTGTGTTTTGACAATACGTCCTATAGCGATAATATAATAAATTGCTGTCCCCTGGTGAATCTCGAATTTGGCCGTAACGATGAAAGGGATATACCCGCGTCGCCTATAAATGAATATTTAGCAATTTTGCTGCGCGGCGACGAATAGCGCTGTCGATCGGCCTGCAAAAACAAAAGACAACAATTTGCATTTTAACTAGCTGTTAACTGGACCAGCTCGACCCTATGCCCTATAATTTCCTCGAATCCACCGGAGACACGGTAATTTTCTTTATTAGTTCAGATACCAGATAAAGAACCGTAATATCTCTTATCGAGCTAAACATTTCCTATTCGCGGATCCTGATTTCAAATAATTTGGTGTAGGTTACTATGTCCGTAATACGAGTATAATAAAATGATTCCCACCTATTGTCAAGGAATGATACAAATGGTAAGGAGCTGTGGCTAAGCTCTAATAGGTACTAAACACATATGTCACCCTAAACCAAGACTTTAAATTCAATAATGAAATGTCAAATAAGACAGATGTAGGCACACTCGATACGAAATGTATGCTATATGCATAGATACATACAATTATACCTACCTACCCAAAGCCTGTGTAATAAATTAGGGTCTTCCTTGTATTATTAAAGTGCTTTACAGAAAGCGCAGGCTAACGGTTACAACGTGTTTTCTACGGTCGTTTGCCTAAAATCCAGTGGACATAAATAACGGGTAAAGCCAACGGCATTGTTCCTAGAAGATATTGGAATAAATAAAACATAACAACTATTTTATAACTAGCTTGCTAGCCGCGATTTCGTCCGCGTGGAATTCGGAAATAGCGTTCCCGGAGTAACTATGCGTTTTTCCGGGATAAAAAATAGCCTATATGTTGTAAACTACCCCCATACCAAATTTTGTTGCAATCCGTCCAGTACCTAGCTTTCGAGTTAAATCCGGACCTATTCATTTATACATACATATAGCCAATTTTTCTAAAAATCGTTATTTTATGTTAATTAATAGTCCCCTCGACTTGATAGTTACTTTTAATTTTCAATTTTCAAACGCGACTTCTTCTACAGACTTTTTAGAGTTCCGAACCTCAAGAGGTAAAAACGGAACCCTTATAGGATCACTCGTGTGTCTGTCCGTCCGTCTGTCACAGTCGATTTTCTCCGGAACTACTGGACCGATTAAGTTGAAATTTGGTACGTGTATGTAAGTTTGTGACCCAAAGACGAACGTGTAACGAAAATAAATGAATTTTAAATATAGGCCCTATTTTTGGGGGCTAAATTCGAAAAAATATTAATGAAGTTTATCAAACTATATAGTGTGATATATCAAATGAAAGTACTTCTTATGAGGATCTCAAATATATATTTTTTATTTCTTTTTTGGTCAATACTTTTCGAGTTATTTAAGAAAATAAGCGAAAAATTACCATAAGGAGGGGCCTTATCTCCGAAACTACTGGACCTAAAACTTTGGGAAAAATACGGAGGATAGTTATTGACTTATAGATCATAGGAAAATTGTTAAGATGTCCATGGTATTTGAAATCTATCATATAAAAGAGCTTATCCTGTGAAACGGTTTGAAAATGACGTCATTGAAAATAATCTAGGATCGGAACCCTCTCCACGCGAGTTTAACTCGCTTCTTGCCCGGTTTTTTTATTAGTATGGATTTTCCTCGGTAGCTGTAGTAAGTAGGTAGGTATTTTTTTATCATTGTCACTTAAATACATATAAAATTACATACTTAATTCATAAACAACCCTGTAAATCAGGAAAAAACTCTGCTTTAATTCAGAGGCGTGAATTAAAAAAGTTATGCGGATTTTGAGTGAGTTATTGTGCAATGTTCAGAGGCAGTTTCTGGGGAATACTGAAAACTGACGCAGCACTCCCATATTTTTCATTGTTTTTATGAAACTCGCCAACTTGTGTCGAATCGAATAATAATGAGGAAAGACATTTTAGGCGGAGTTTAAGATTAAATTTGTTTCAACTTTGTGTGAATTTCGTGGATTGTGGTGAAACATGTGTAAATAAATAGGACGCTAAGTTTGTACGGTCGCAGCCGAGATGTCGCAGCGCAGTTAGTAAGTGGAATGTGATGGATCGTGGTCGTGTTGACAATGCGCGTGAGCGAGTGACCCATGGCTAACTCTCCGGACCTGGGTCTGCTAGCCGCCAGCCTGCTCCGGCTTATCATAGGTGAGTAGAAAGTACTAAATATGTGTATGGGTCCGTTATCTATACTACCTATTCATTTATTTATTTTATTTACCTAAGTATTAGTGTTCATATTTATTTGTACCATCAATTCAACAATCAATCATAATAATGACAAAAGTTAAGGAAGAGTAGAAATAGAATTAGGAGAACAACAGCGACGTGTTATTTTTAACCTCTTACCCGATTCACATTCCCGTGTATCTACTCGTAGTTTGCGGAAAACAGCCTGCGCGACGTGCTTCTTTATCCGTACGCTGCAGAGGCACTTGGTTCGCTTCTTTGCTTTTACAAGTTTTAATCTTCCTAATGCGTCGCCTTCTTCAAGAATTGTCGCGTTCGCTTATGCTGAACGGCATGACACTGTGCCTCGTTTAATTTTTCGGTAGTTTAGCTCTTTCACTATAGCATAGTCTTTAGTAACTAGACGTGCAAGCTATGCTTATGTTAATAACTTATTACTCTAACTTATTACTACCTTCTGCCCGCGACTTCTTTCGCGTGGAATTCGGAAATAGGATTCTCGCGGGAACTATGCGTTTTCCGGGATAACAAGTAGCCTATATGTTGACCAGTGTTATGAACTATACCCCAATACCAAATTATATTATAATCCGTCCAAGTAGTTTTCGAGTTGTCCGGAAATACATACCTATATACATACATTCTACATACATACACTTATTATTAGTAGGTTTATAGATATATAGATGTAGGTGGTTCCAAACTTCTGTTTTTTGGGTTTGTAACGAAGCTAAGCAATATTAGTTAACTACGGAATTCATTGCCATGACCGAGTTCTACGTACAACTTATTTTATAACGCAAGATACGTACGTTTAATCACCTCAAAGCGACGTTTTGCCTGCAGGCTTCATGTACTTTCTTGTTTTTGTGTGCCGCTTCCCTGTTACGGCTATTATTCCTGAAAAGTATATAACCATAACAACTGTAGGTACGAGTATGTTGTTATTACGTTAGAGTTCCTTGGCATCTTGGCATACTTTATGTAAAACATGAATAGGAACTGCAACTTGATTTTTTTTATTACGGTGAGAGATTTTTCATTTATTTATTGCAACTATAGCATTATAAGTACCTATACTAAGATATGTACATGGAATTACATCTATTGTGAATAAATTAACATTTACCGATAAAAAATGGCACGAGGCAATGTGTGACTGATGGTTTCAGTTGAATACTCGGCTGAATAGCAAGCAACTTAGTTTTATAATTAAGTCTGCAGTATGCCCGTGTTCTAGACAATTTCAAGTGGAAATTTACTTCCTAGCTTGGGATGAAGTGTCAAGCTCAGAGCACGGGAAACTTTAAAGTTAATTATTAACTTCAGTAGTGTCACGTTTCATATCTGTGCAGGGCAGGGAGCGATGGATTACCATTTTAATGTCAGTGATACTGAATACAAACCCTGGTGTCCTAATGTTTTGACCTACTGGCTCTCATGGATTTGGAGGTTCAAATCTGGCACGCATCGCCGCGTCGTCGTCACAGTTTAGGTACTTAGAGGTTTGGTGAAGGAAGACACCGTGAGGAAAATGGAAGACGCCTACGAAGTGATTTAAACCCGGGCCTGCGTTGGGGGAATAGGTATAGCCCAAACTCTATCGTAATAAGGCGAGGCCTGTGCCCAGCAGTGGGACGTTAAGAGGCTGATGTGGATCAATGAATGCCACATATAGGTACCTAACTATGTTTCCATCTTTTTATCAAAACTTGTGACATGCCAAAATGTTTTGTTTCTTTGAAACTTCGCATGGACGGATTCTGAAAAAACGATGTTTAGTCATACACAAGATATAATATATGCCTAATATATAGATATAATAGGCAAATTTTTAATGGGTGATGTAGGTGTGCGCGACGTCGGGACGGCGTGTCAAGTGCCACCTCCTCGACCTACCTCAGCCGGGCTTTTAAAACATTTTTGAGACCCTACAGAAGACGTTCATTAAGACTCTAATATGTAATATGTGGTTATAAATTGAAGTCCTATTTTTTCACTAGCCATTACCCGCGACTTCGTCTGCGATAATATAAACCTATTTTAATAATAAACGTTACAAAAATAATTTTGGGCAGAGACTATTATTTTATTAAATTGCCGTTGTCCGGAAGATTGAATGGGTTGGTGCCTATTTAAACACTATTACAGTACAACAAACACGGGCTGAGTCAACAGAGCTGGCTCAGCAACATACCGGGCATACAAAGCGGGCGAAACCTTACGAAGTGGGCGTAATTTGGGCCCTTTGTGAGAACTAGGACTGTCGGCCGTGTGTTGGCAATCGTCACCTAAAGGAAATATAGAGCGCGGGATCCAATAAGCGGCCAGCCTGCGCCGCCGCTGTCCGCTCGCATGTCTACGGAATCTTGATGCTCGTAGCCTCCAGTATTACCCTCTCAAACTTCATACTCCAAGATGACTCTACCATAAAAATCGTCCGCATAACTTATCCCTCCTCACAGATTTATAATATTGCTCACGAGAAGATACAGTCTCTGTTTATGCAGTTTTGAAATATTTTATGTCTTTGGAATTGCTCGGTCCACTCGTATATTTTTTATCGCTTTTGTTTTCCCTTTTTTTATCTTTAAAAATCCATGCTGATATTATAAACGTGAAAGTAATCCCGTCTGTCTGTCTGTTAAACCGCTGGAACAAACTACTAGGTACATGAAACTTGGTATAGTACTTTTTGGCCCAAAAAAATGGTTGAAATCCACGTGAGTCTCTCTTGTCTTGTTTTATTTATTTATTTAAGATTTATTGCACACAAAATTATACTACAAATGGCGAACTTAATACCATATGGCATTAAGTTATGTGTTTTCTCTACTTAATATAAATAATAATATATCTATCTGTACTACGTACAAATTATAGTCGTATGTCATTACTTGCTTGTGTTGATCTTCGTTTACATCGAGCAGTTTATACACGGTGGGTCAGAAAATATGGCAAATAATTAACCCACCGTATCGGCTATCGATTCTAAGTATATTTTATAGGTCTTTAATTTTTTAATTTAAGGGTTAATTATTTGCCATATTTTCTGACCCACCATGTATACCTGTAGATGGCATCTGCAACTACGACACATAGTATAGGTTGTAGCGATTTGACGGCAAAAAGTAGTACCAAGTACTTACGTCAACTTCGAAATGAGAGGATCATTGATCAAATAAATAAGAACACGTTTATACAGGAGACGAATCATAAGTAAATGGGAATTGGGAGTTCACCGGCAATAAACAATCGATGATCCATTTACTCTGTGATCCGTTTCATCTACCTACAGCTATGGATGTATTAGGTAGGTATGTACTATAGGAAACACGATAACGCCAATTGTTACATATCTGTTCTAACCACATATTGTACATACAAGATACTTTTGGGTGTACTTTTGAACAGTCTTACAGTACTCCAGGTTTACTCGGGTTAGGCTGAAAATTTGCTTATATTTGGTACGTAGCGGTTATGACGTGATCTTAAGGGATAACTTGGAATAATTTTATGGTTTGCTATTATTGTAAGTCACTCCGAACATAGAGGTAACAAATTAGATAAAATACGGGTAGTTACATTACCCTTTGACTAGCAAGCAGCCGAATATACTTAAGCTCTTGTCATAAATAATGTATTCTCTGACTATGTAGGTATATAAATAAAATAAAGGCACGATTAGATACCTATATCTAGACTTCAAAGCTCTCTTCCAGTTAATCTTCTTCTTCTTATATATAAAAACTAGCTGACACAGCGGACTTCGTACCGCCTTAATTTTTGTTTGGGGTGTTTATGAAAAGTACCATTCTCAGATCTACTGAATATTTAAACAAAATTTCATAAGAATCGGTCGAGCCGTTTCGGAGGAGTTTGGTTACAAACACTGTGACGAGAATTTTATATATTAGTAGCTGACCCCGCGGACTTCGTACCGCCACAGTGTTTTTTTTTGGAATGAAAAATAGCTTACGTCCTATTCTCAGGCCTACTATGGGAATCGCCTTGGGTGATACGAAATTCACCGGGCCAAATAGAGATAAAACTTAATAATAGAAGATCAATAATTATTTCCCTTATTTAAATGAAAATCATAAATATCCACTAAATATCATGCTTTTAAATAACGAGAGGTTTATATCAACAAGCTATTCTGAAAGCTCAAAACGTACATTTCATTTTAATTACTATAAAGGGACTACAATAGTAGAAGGAAAATAAAGTATAAAGTTAAAGTTAAGTAAAGTATAAAATTTTGTTGTTTGTTTTTGATTTTTTACTTTGGATTATGAAATGAGTTGTCATTAAGTTCCCTCCACTTAGGCGTAGTTTTATTTAAAATTTTAGTCATTATTAAGTAATTGTGTACTAAAATGATAACAAACAGTGTAACAAACCGCAACGCTTCTATTAAAATGTGTTTGCAACGGACCTAAGCAAACAGGGTGTTAATGTGCCACCCACCAGGACGTCTGCCGTGCAAGCATATCAGGTCACACTCCGGGTCTCGTGCATCTAGCATGCTAGTTAAGTACATCAGTGGCTAGCTGCCTCATGCGGAAATCGTATCTTTAGACATCACTTGACATTTTTAAAACGAACAGGATACTGACGTGAACGTAAAAACATAGAAAATTCCATTTTGTTTTTCGCGTACGAGAGATACTTTATTTTGAGCGTATCTTAAAAAGACACTTGAATTAAGTATGCCATAACTTTTAAATCAAAAATTATAGCCACACTTATTCGATATCTTTTGGCGTTTTAACAGCGTACGTATCAGGAAATAGAAAATAATCAATTTTATGAAAAATCTAGTTAGGTAGGTACTTGAGTTCTGCGTAAGTACAGCAGGGCTGGAAAGCGGGCAGTGGGGAATTAATTAGCGAATTCGAGTGCGAGACGCGACCGCAGCGTCGGGCGCAGGCTGCGGTCCCACCTGTCCCGCCCTGCTTTCATCTGCCTCTGTAATCCTTTTAACATTTTTCTGCCGCTGACGCTGCATAGTTGCGCAGCGTTTTATACGCTTTTAAATTTGACGAAAGTTCTCGGAATACTGAAATTTATATTTAGCTCAGCGTTACGTTCAAATAATTAACGCATCAATTTAAAAATATATTCATTTTTGTTAGAGAATAAAGCATGACTTTTTCCAAAAAAAATCTCCACGTCCGTCTCACGTTTTCAATTGTACATTCGATCATACTCCTGCAACTTTCCATGAAATATAAAACCATAAGCAGAGCGTCATTCATCATTAATATCATCATTATCTTCTTTTTCTTTTCCCACGTTGTGTGGGGTTGGCATTGGCACTACAAGCTTTTTTTTCTATATACTAAATGATTTCTTATTCTTATACGTTTTACGTTATACGTATAAAAATCATTCTGCGTATGTTAAATTCGATCCCGGATTAACCTGACCACCTATTTCGGTTACTCTGCCTGCAAGCTTGGCTTAGGTTTAATTCCCGTGACTCGTTATAACACCGGCTATCAGCGGTCGTATCGTATCAATCAGAAACAGATTCGGCCATCGACTTCACTATGGCTTAGGACGTGACCGAGGACGAAGGTTCATCTGAATAGACCTATAGGGGAAATATAATTAATCAATTGCATTATCCTATATGCTATACTTATTCGGTGAAATTTCGATGAAATTTTGTATATAATAATATATTCTTTATTACAGACAATAATAAGTCCATACAAAATAAACCTTACAACTACTATAAAAATTGAAATTGAATTAGTTTAAAAGAATTAAACACATATAGGGAATTTTTGGGGATGACAAATCGATCTAGCTAGGTCTCGTATATGGGAAAATTCATTTTCAGCAAAGCTCGGTCATCCAGGTACTAATCTCAACTTATAATAAGTCTGTAGAAAAGTCGCGTCTGTTACTTGAAAATTAAAAGAATCGTTCAATTTGAGAAGACTGTACTGTATTAACCATTTTTAGAAAAAATGTCCGTATGTATGAATGTATGTACCGATGTCCGGATTTAACTCGAAAACTACTGGTCAGATTGAAACAAAATTTGGTATGGGAGTAGTTTATAACACTTGTCAACATATAGGCTAGTTTTTATCCCGAAAAAACGCATCGTTCCCGTGGGAACGCTTTAACAGAATTCCACGCGGACGAAGTCTTATATATAGGGCTCTTCTCTTTTGTAATTTTGATGAATGTAACAAGATTTCGTGATGAAAAAATGTTCAATATGACGGCCGCAGTGTCTTTTGTGACGGCATTTGTTTGCCTCCCTCGCTGGCTTTTATGTAGCGCTGTAATCCGGTTACCCGTCTGTGAGACCACAAAAGTAATGTTGATGCCTCCGGCTCAAACAGACGTTTCATGTGCATTGTTCAATCTATATATACTGTCACTAATATGGCTAAACGCGAGCCTTTTCTCATCCCCAAGTTTACCGTATATGCTTTACATCAAAAGTCTGATGAACACTTCAATGTTTAGGCTACTCTATTTCCTGTCTTCTTCAGAGATGCATTTTCTTTTTATATCACATATGGTTTGCGCCCATATTGTCCACAATAAAGAAAACTGCGGAAAATGTCAGCTTACAGATTTACAGTTACTTGCTTTTTTTTGGTTTGTTTTAATACAGCGTTTTATATCGCACTTGCAAGGCAATTATCAAGCCTGGTAGGCAGCAAAACATTACTTTCTACTGTTACTACAACCATACCACGTAACGCTCGTTAGATGGTCGGAGTTTTAATTTATCTAACGTGGGTATAACGATTATATATCACAAATGTAACAAGGATGCAATTTTTCTAAATTTCTCAGTAACCTAAGCATTTGTAACTACGCTATGTATACGTTAGCCTATTTATACTTGATATTAATATAAGTGAAACTCTTCCTGACGCCCTCTATGAAATTGTGGTGGAACTATACAGCTTACTTCTTTGGTTGCGCCATCTATTGGAAGTGGCTCAATTGCCTACTTTCTTCAAAAGGCTAACAGCCTTGTCTGTTTTCACAACCCTCCGCTAGATGGCGGTGCATGCACTGAAGTGTATGAGCGTCGGACAGAGTGGTTGAACAGCGCCATCTAGAACTACTGCCGGGAAGTTTCGTTCTTATCTCTTCAAACAGAGGGCGCATGGATATTGTAAAAAAGGCGGATTATGTTCATCTTAATTATACTGATACTAGCGGTTGCCCGCGACTTTGTCCCGTGTAAACTTGGAATTTGCGTACCCAAGGATACTATACATATACATAATATATACATACTTATACATGGTTGCAGTTACAGATGGTAAGAAAAATGTGGTTTCTATTTTCAGTGAAAACCAATTTGGAGAGACTCTCTTGCACAAGTCTTTCGCTCAACAAAGGGGACGGGCGTAGACGTCTCGCTACACGTACAAGCGAACATTGTAACTGGTCGACCGCAAATACGTACATGTGACTATACTTACCTACATAGGGTTATGAAGTATCAATATCAGTCAATATCTCTAAATAAAAATGAACTTCCTCCCTATTTAGCGGGACAGGCCAGTCCATCAATGTTAGGTATACTGTACACCATCTACCGATTTAGCCAGATGGTATTGTAGGAGGGGTTAGTGTTAGCTCACGTAGATGCACGGAGATCAGCAGTGGAACTTGAAGACACGGAGACTCGCTGGGTATCGGGATGATGTCTAGCTGATTAAGAACTCTATATAACGCAGACTGGCCCTAATACTGCCCTAACACTTCCCTAATTAATAAATAATAGACTTTACTTTAAAATTCATATTATATTTTCAGAGATCATTACTTTAAAAGTGCTACCAAAAGACTATAAGTAACAAACGCAACACAATTCTACGTTTAAAAATACCTATATTCGAAAGAAAATGTGTCAACTCACCGATTATACTCGGCCAGTCTCCACAGTATGTTACTCAAATACGTAGAGATAATCTATCATAGAAGGCGTGGTGGCCTAGTGGTCCGAGCTACCGCCTCTCATGCAGAAGGTCGGGGTTTCGATCCCGGCTCGCACCTCTAAGTATACGGTACTCATATATGTGCTTAATTTAATTCAATTTGATATTACCACTGAGCTTTTCGGTGAATGAAAACTTTGTGAGGAATCATCGCGTCTACAAGGTTATTAAAGGATGTTTGTGAAGTTCCCAATCCGCACTGAGCCCGCGTTGGGACTATGATAGCCCGAAAACCTCAAATTTTCCTATTGGGCAGTGATGACATCTAGAAAAATCGTATTCTTCGCTTTATTGGATATTGTCTCAATTGCTTAAGGAAACGTGTGTTAGGTCCCCGCGAGCGCAAGAAAGTTTACTTATGTGCTAAATTACTTATCTGGCCAAGTCGCCAAGTCGAGCGCGAAGCAAACACTGCCGTACCATCCTTTACTGGAACCATTTCGCCGCATTTTCAGGCCCCTATTTGAGAACCTCTGGATAAGACCAGAACGCAGAAATGTTCGTCATCCAGTAAGCTATAATCACATACTTAAAATCCAAAATTTCAAGTCTGTAGGTCATTTAGTTCCGAAGTTAAGTGAAAGCAAAGTTTCGCATTTATGACACTCACTCACTCACTCACTCATGATCATCAAAATAGAACTAGTACTTCCCATAAACTGAGACAGCTGAAATTTGGTACAGAGTTAGGGTTTAATGGCCACATAAAGGAAAAACTATGAAAACTAGGATAACCGAAGATCTGGAGTACCTGGTAACCCTGATTAGAAAACACAAGAGCCCAACCAATTAGAGATCGACATACCGCCTTTAAATAAAATATTTAACTTGGTGGGCCGCTTCATTTGATGTCAAAAATCGAAGGTCTGAAGTATCTGATGAAGAACCCTCAGCTGGTCTCAGCTGTGTTAGAGATATGGTAATGCCCCCTTCTACTATTGGTACATAAAAAAATCGACTGTCATTGCAAAAATCCAGCGTAGTGGGACACATTTTCTAATTTAATCTAGCCTATAGCGTCCCACTGCTTGGCGAATGCCTCCCCTTCTGCTTTTAATACGCATATTAATAAAAAATACAACCGGCTTAGGCGTAAATACCGCGCCGATCTTTCAGAAATTAAACCGTGTAAACCGTCTAAAAGAATAAATAATGAACGCGAATAGGCAATACGAAAAACTGTTGCTACTGTACAAGAATCAGTACCGGAAAAAAAAGAAAAGAAAGATTTGTAATAGTAGATAAACTACTCCTAAAAAGAAAAAATATGTCAAATAAGAAAATCTGATAAAATAAGTCAATATGCCCACGTTTCTACAAAAAGAAGTGAAATCCCACCAAATCCTTACTGCGATTTCTTTATTATTATAGTTAATGTTGTGTGACTTGGCCGTTGAACATTCTTTAAACGTTAGTGGGTACAAACGGCCAAGTCACACAACATTAACTATAATAATCATGAAATCGCAGTAACTAACCATAGACTTTGCGCGACTTTGTCTAGATTTCATTACTTTTTAGAGATAAACAAGCAGCTCCATCGAGACTTGGCTAGTTTTTTACAGAATGTTTTTGGTGGGATTTGCTTTTCGGCGAAGGAAAACATCGTGAGGAAACCTGCACACATTTGCGAAGTAATTCAAAGATGTGTGTGAAGTCCCCAATCCGCACTGGGCCCGCTTGAGGACTATAGCCCAAACCCTCTCATGATAAGGGGAGGCCTGTGCCCACCAGTGGAACGCAAATAGGCTGTAGTAGTATTAAGGTACATGATTCCTGAGAGACCTAACCTAGATTTTATCGGTACGGTAGATTATTTACATATATATGGTAGGTACCTATTTAAGTATGCAATAATAACCATTCTCAGTAAACGTATTTTTGTTCCAGGTAAGAAAACAGGAAGTTCAACGAAACTAACTGTACCGTGGCAAAATCGCTCCGTAAGTAAACTCTGCACTGCTTCTCCGATTCGGAGCCATTCATTCAGGATCATCTTTAACTCTTACACCACCACGCCAATGAGGGCCACTGTATCCCTGCTTACCAGTGCAGTGGCACCACTGCCGTATGAGGTCTGACTTTCAGCGTCAAAATTTGTTATTACATACAATAGTGTCAATGTCACTGCGACATTTGAAGTTTCGGGGACCCCAGTGTCCACTGAACCTCACGCGACACAAGCAGCGGCGAAGACGCGATAGCCCTCATCTCAAACGTAACGCCAATTTGAACTGGTAAACGCGTGCATTGTGTAGGTACCTAGTTGATCTACTTTCTTTATCACTTCGACTCGGAAGTCGAATATTTAACAGCTTCAAGTGATCGTAAATCTACATAACTTTGATTAAGTATGATTTCAAGTACTTCTACGCATTCAAGATATACAGATAGGTAAACAGACAAATAAAAATCAACAGTGAATCTATTTAGGGGTCCAATAATTTGATACTTCTCTAGTAGAATATTAAAATTGTACCCATAAATCTGTTCTTATATTAAAAATTCATTTGAATCTGTTTCATTTTTCTTGTTTTCCGTTAGCCGTTGACGCAGAGTCTATTATTGCTAAATCCACGGGCGTTCTAAGTTGTGTGAGCTTAGTAAATTTCAAGTTTTAAGTAAATTTAATGATGAACGCATTCGTACACCGAGACATTTAGCTTTCCGGATTAATACAATTTTTAAACCAAAGCCTATTGAGTTAGGGCCGGTTCCTATATCCACGTAACGCCTCGTTTTGCCTACGGACGGTTAAAATTTGACAGATTCTCTATGGAACAAATGTCAAAAATCAACCGTCCGTAGGCAAAACGAGGCGTTTCGTGGATATAGGAACCGGGCCTTAATCTATTTAACCCCTTTTCATTGAATACCTGTCTCATTTGGAATGTTATCCAATACTGAACGCGTCGGAAACACGGCAGTTAATTTGTGTTGTTAATTATTACAAGCTACAATAGGTAAACTGTCACCAGTGATTGTTATGCAAATAGCTATTGTAGCTTTGAGTTAATTTATTGAAAATCCCTCCATTAAGTTAGCGATTTGCTCAAGATTAAATTTAACAATGCAAGGAAATTGCTAATAAGAGTAATAAGGTAAGTTTATGACAGGATAAGGTAAATAAAGTGCTGCTCTATTCAGGTTATTTAATTAAGGTGTGCGTATTGAGATATTCTTCGTATAATACCGTGACTAAGCCGTATTATAAGCAAAATGGCTTTTCATTTTCATGTTTCATATATTCAATGCGAAAATACAAAATATTACGTACATTTTAGTGAACTTGTTTAATACTTGACGGGCTTCTAATTAATATAAGGCTCTTGAAACGCGCTTGAAGCGTTTTTGTATTATTTCATGGTTTGTGTTCTGATTATTCATGATAAACTACTTTATAGGAATCTTTAGCATGCAATAGTGTATTCATTAAATATTCTTTTCTGTTCTGGTTTCACGATAATTGAAATATTACGCCAAATTTTGATAAACAGTGTCATTTCTGACTACTTGCCATACTCCGTAACTGGTACCTAACTCGGCCACGCAAACACGTGGAGGACCAACTTCACGACAAGACGACGTGTGGAGTGCCTAGTTGGTGCCGAGTTGGAAATAGACTACGATATCTACGCGCTCGTCCAGTTAACAGCATACATAATGCCTGAACAATGTAACATTCCGTCAAATACCTACCTAGTGTGGTTACTCAATAATCTGTATAATTTCGCAAATTAGGCAGCTTATAATTTGCAAAGTTAGTCACGCACGCGATGGCATCATCAGTCTCATTCGCATTTAGAGTAATTTCATCGCGTTACTATTGACGCTGTCTGCACAAAATTCTCTGCAGTTGTCAATATTTTATGTACGCAATGGAGTGACGATGAGTACATGGCGGGGTTGACGGGCGGCGCGAGCTCCGATTGTTGCGGCCGGACGCGGCGACCGTTTCCGTGTTCAATACCCACCATTCACCTGGCGAATGTTCGACGCTACTCGTTATCGACGAACCAACCCGGTAATTACCGTCCTCTTTACGTGCACGCTGCCTACAGGCCGCTGAACGGTTTAAAAAAAAACCAGCTAAGAAGTGAGTTAAACTCGCGTGGAGAGAGTTCCGACCCTTGATTATTTTCAATGATGTCACTTTCAAACCATTTCACAGGATAAGCTCTTTTAAATGATAGATTTCAAATACCGTGGACTTCTTAATAATTTTCCTGTAATCTATAGGTCAATAACTATCCTTAGTATTTTTTCCAAAATGTTTCGCGAGAGGGGATAGTGCTTTTATTTTTGCAATAGTCGTGCGTGTTCCCCCATTACTTATATTTACCGTTATTATTCTTTCATTTAAGTTCGTTGGGGCCTGTTGTTTTATTTGGGGCAGCGGCTGTCGCCGGAGCCCGCGATTCGGCGCTCGCGGCTTTTTGGCATAATTACAGGAATCCATTGTGCGGGACGCCCCACTACGTGCACCGTTTACCTACTGCAGTCATTTGTGGGAAGGCCGCAAAAGCATGAAATACAATTTTTCGTAAAAGTTCCCTGAAAGCTTAGCTAATAGTTCACTGGACGCATTTTTATGTGCTATAAAAACGTGATAAGTTCAAATTTGAGGCGTTAAATAATTGTACAATAATAAAATATTATTATTAGTCCATTTTCCACTCCTAGCCAATAGCACAATTATTTTGCCGGCACAGGATTAATAAGTGTGCAATAATATATTTGTTTATGTTTTGGTTAATGTATTACGTACCTACTTAAAAGCTTGTATAAGGAACTATAATCATCTCGCATATAATTTAATTAACATTCAGCAGCTGGCGTGTTTCATTCAACATGGAATCTCAAACGACGATGTCAATTTCGGTATGATTCTGGTTCAATCAGCAAATATTTTGTGCCGCGCCGATCGGAGCGATGGAACGGCTGTGACCGCAAACGGGATAGACATGCGCCAGCAGCCGTAATTCCGTATCGGCGGCAGCCGAAATGGCATTATTTCATAAAGACATAGAGTCATAAGGCGTCACGCGATTTTCGGATAGGATTGTCCTAGGACACACGTAAAGGAAAATCTCTAAAAACTGCATATTCACCTTACTAGTTCTATGGTATTGCATAATTTATTTGTAAAAAAATGCCGTGGTGGCCTAGTGGTTCGACTTCCGCCTTGCATGCAGAGGGTCCGTGTTTCGAATCCGGCTCGCACTTCTGAGCTTAATTATGAATGAACAAAATTCAGTATGAATTTAGCATTAGCATTGAGCTTTTCGATGAAGGAAAATATAGCGAGGTAGCCGGCACGCATCTGCTAAGTAATTCAATCCGCACTGGGCCTGCGTGGGGACTACAGCCCAAACCCTCTCGTGATGAGAGAAAGCCTGTGCCCAGTAGTGGGACGTAAATAGGCTGTTGTGGTGGTGGTTGCTTATATTTATTGGTGTTGCACTGATTTGTTTGGTTTCATTCAGTTAATACTTAAGTTCACTGATTTTGTAAGTCGTCCGGCCTTTGGTTGTTCTATAGCCAAAGTCGTAGGTTTGTCGGATTTTCTCTTGATGCCGATTTCAATTTCACCCTTAATGATATTCGGATCTGCCACATTTATATTTGTCATTATTTTATAACTTAACGTAAATCGTTTAAATGGGACGTTAGGCACCTGCCTATATATAATAAGTGAAGACGTCGTCATTATATTACCCTTATATAAAGAGTGTTTGGGGTTTATTGAATATACTCGTAAATGTATGATTGCATTGCTGATATTCCAATAATTACAATCTCTTCTAAATCAATATATCTTTTGTAAAACGCTACTGTTACATACGTTTAGGCAGAGAACGGATAAATTGTATTGATTCAATGTTGCGTTTCTGCTCTTGACAGTTCTACAATGCCGCTTATGACGTGACACTTAGACCGGGAGATGCTGACACAGAATTCCGAACCATTTGTACCAGGCTTGCGAGTCTACAGGGGTATAATTACGTAATGAAAAAAATTGGAAAATCATGGTTATAGCGCCAGTACCGGGGGCCCAATCGCGGGAGCGTTAATCGAACGTGTCGCATAAATTATGAAAGTCGATCGATTTGTACCACAAAAAATCTTGTATTTTCCGATAGTCGATGAAAAACGAAGCGATCGCGTAATGCCATACTTCTTCGGCGCGGCCTACATCCCGCCATACCGACGAAAACATGTTAATTAAAAAACAAAAATTGAACCATTTGTACCAGGCTAATTTTTGCACGGATAATCATCGTCGAGTAGCCATTCACGAAAATCACTATGCCATACTTTTCCGACGGGGCCAAATGGCCGCCATACCGCTCCAATGATGTAATTTTTTTTATTTTGCATCAGCCTTGGGGGAGGCCTATGTTCAGCGGTGGATGTCTATCGGCTGATATGGTGAAATAAATTTATATGTTTTTATACAAATTAAATCTTAAAATCTACGCATAAGCGCTTTCAATTGTTTCTCGCTGTAGGAACGGCCTGTTTTAAATAACATTTTATTGAGGATATCCCGAAATCCACCAGCACTCAGTGATTATAATAATCACCATAGCTGGTCCTTGAATGATGCGTGGCTTGAGGAATGGTCGGCTTGCACTGCGTCTCCTGACCTGTTTGAGTTGAACCCTGACGTCCGCCCCCCGGGCTTCGAAGAACCTCGCCGCTCATGGTGCCTGCTTAACCGCCTAAGGACAGGCGTTGGCCATTGCGCTTATCACAAAAAGAAATGGGGCTGGTCTGCATGTGAGTCCTGTGAATGCGGCTGCCCGAAACAAACTGTTCGGCACATCGTTCTGGAATGCCCTTTGACCAGTTATAACGGAAAAGCCGAAGACTTTAAAACATTCACGCATGAAGTGGCAATGTTTCTCAAGGAATGCAGATTTAAACTGTAGTTTTTAGGTATACAGCTGTGTTAATATAAGCCATACGATAAATAAATAAATAATTGAGGATATAGCTTAAGTATTCATTTCCGAACCCGGAAAGAGGATTGAAGCTTCTCCACAATAAAAAAAATATCATTTATTATATAGTTTGTTAGTTAATTCGTGATTTCGGATTGGGAAGGTTTTTTTTTAAATTTTTTTCAAGACCTTTATTTTTTAAATCAAGAATAAATTGGTCGGTTACTTTAATCAAATTGTTTGCTGTGTTTTCTTGTGAGGAAGCGTTCTCAGGCTATTCATAATAACACTATCTAATAATAATAAAAATATCACACATATTGGAAAAGTAAATAGGTAGATAATTTATTCTTCACTATAATTACTTACAACAACGACGGACCTTTGTCAGACATAGATGAATATCACATTTAATCTATAACACCCTGTTATTAGATATTTTATCTATTCATCAAACTGTTGAATATTATTATTTTAAAGTAAAACAATACTTACAATATTTACAGTGATCACGTGCTTGTTGTATCTTTGTTAATTTTTTCTCTCGAATAATCTAACAGGCTATACTCACTACTAACTAACTCAGGTATTTATACGTAAACTTAGCACTTATAACTTGAGTTTTACAGGTCTGATCACTTGTCAATAACTTTCAATAAACTAAAGGTGAAGACCCCTCTCGTGATGAGGGGAGGCCTGTGCCCAGCAGTGGGCCGTAAAATAGGCTGTTGTGGTGGTGGTGGTATTCCAAGGCAAGGCGCTGGCCTTTAATCGCGGCCGCGGCGATTGAATCACGCGACCGTAGCGTGCATGGTCTGCTCCAGCACATCTTCCATAGGGCGTACCCAGCTTCTCTCAGGGGAGCAAGCGCATATTCAGCTTGAGATCCAGGGGGGTGGATCAATTTTGTCGGGGCATTTTGTATTAGACCAGGGGGCAGCTGCCTCCCCAGAACAACCGTTTTCCTCTGCAACAATTTTCAGGAATATTATGATAATTTATGATTAAGGAATAATTATTAATAGATAGCACTTATAGAAAGCTAGGAATTAAAAAAAAAATTACATTATACCGGTTCGACGACTTATTTTTCAAGTCCGCCGGTTCTCGACACTGACGAAGGGTCGCTTCCTGAAGTGGAAACCTGTCGATGTCTTTAAGGCTGCTCCTATACCCAGCTCAGCCGTCGCTGTCACTGGTGCAACGAGTGAAGGAGAAAGCGCTACGCACAGAACGCCCGATTTAGTTAGCATTTAACACGTTTTATTTTCTATAAAAATACCGTTTTAAAACATGGCATTTATAAAGCTGTCAAATTATGCATTTAATATGGATATTTTTCCTGTTATATTTAGTTTTATACTGCTTGATATAATAAACTGGAGTAAAGTTCGATTAAAGGTCCGAGTTAGAGGTTACTTTGGAATTAAATTGTATCGAGCGAAGTTACGAGAAACGTGTAGCGAAAGTTGTCAAATTAAGGGTGATATAATCAAATATAACATATGTTTTTTTTTCATATTTTTAGCTTTTTTATTTTTTGCTTGAAGCCGTGGTGTCCTAGTTGTTCGACCTACCGCCTCTCATGCAGAGGGTCGGGGGTTTGATTCCGGCTCGCACCTCTAAGTTTACTTATGTGCGAAATTCAATTTGAATTAACCACTGTGCTTTTCGGTGAAGGAAAACATCCTGAGGAAACCTGCACGCATATGCGAATTAATTCAAAGATGTGTGTGAAGTCCCCAATCCGCACTGGGCCCGTGCCCAGCAGTGGAACGATAATAGGATGTAGTAGTAGTATTAGTAGTAGTAGCTTTTAAAATTTCTTAGAAAAATATGATCTTACATGAGCAGTTTGACGATGCTGGGTCAGGGAACGGCCTTAACACGCCGCTTTTCCTAACCCATTTACGCCAATAGTTCTGACAATCATTAGCGCGTTTTGGATGCTGTGACGTGTATTGTAATTATAATGTACATAACAGAATTTGCATTTGTCGACTACTAAGATCACAAATAAAACCGAACCCATAAAGGATTGATGTGTGTGACTAAGTTTTGTAATGAGGCAGTAAATTCAATAGGGGGAAAACACGCAGCAACATTTCGTGTAATGCCGGAACTTGGTCTGGCGTACGGCCGTGCGTCTAGTTACACAAGATTTTACAAATGAAATTATGAAAACGTAAATCAGACACGAAGTACGGGAGGGAAAATGGTTAAGTAGCAGCCAGTATTGCAGGTGCTTGTTTGATTACTTAGATACTTGAAAAATTGTACGTGTTCGTCTTAAATTAAATAAGTCGGTTCCGTGGAGGAACTGTGAATGACATAATGTTATCCGTCGCAATCGTGATGTTGTTCATCCGACGCCGCTGGCGCGTCGCGTCTCACAATTTTCCCTCTTGGAGCATTGCAATTTTCCTCTTGAAACATTGCTCTCCCGTGCCGTGCTCGTGCCTTTCCTTTAATTATATTTATATTACAAGCCATCCTTATTTTAGACGTATTACGCCGTGATTATCTTTGCCTTTTGTCCTGAATTTAACTGAACATCGCAGCGTTAGTCTCAGATGAAATGTTCTTATCATAATAAAACCAAATTAAAAAATCGTATACAATTATAATCTTTCACGAAGGAAGAGCTATTTTAGAGTAATTTACGCGGTCAGCCTCAACTGCAGCGTAGCCATTATGTTACCCACGAAGTGAACAATTCACGTGCGCTGCCATTTTCTGCGCCACTAGGTGAAGCGATGTGAATTTTTTTGCTTAACTACCATTAAAAAGTACCGACACCGATGAGAACTTTTCTACAGTGATACTTAATTAAATTTCTTTTTTTTTCTCGTGTGGCGGTAATGTTTGTATCTAAGCCGAGTAAGTGATGTAACTTACAGCTACAGCTCCGTTTCCATTAGCGGCGGGCCAATTGGTTCAGCCGCCGGAGAACGCTGAGTGTTTTGAGCCGCCGCTGGGTTTACGTCGGCACTTAGTTCCACACGCTGACTTCGTACGTCGCGTGATGGCGCTGTCAAGGTTGAAAAGTCGGTAATTCGAGCAAATCTTACCCTCCCCTCCCCTACCCGCCTCCAAATAGGAATCCTTGAATTTGGTGTACTCGTGCCGTATATTTTAATAATTCATTAAAGATATCTTTTCCAAAAGAGTATGTTGTTGAATGAATTATCGTTTGATATCTGTATGTTATCACGCAATGCAAGTATAGAAATATTTTATCGAACTGAACTGAGATCAAAGACGTATATTACATTTATACATTAGATGTCGTAAATTAAAGGTAAGTCGGATTGAGAAGGATCTTATTGGATCAGTCTGCTGCGGAACAGAAACCAGTCGCTGCGAACAAGCCGAGTAAGGTATTTTTGTTATAGTGTTGTTCACTCGGGGACGGCGCTAACGGAGCACTGGCGCATCTGGCTTGCTAACTTATTCTTACCTGTGTACGAGAAGCGCAATCCACTCCAGTATTGTAGTGAACATTAGTTTCATATTTTACCTTAAAAATATTCTGTTTATATTTTCAATTTTTGCTCAATATTTTCAAACGTTATCGCATCATATTGCTTTTTCAATTTCGTAGCCAAGGTGATCTAAAATCGTCAGCCCTAAAATTGACGACGGAGTTCTAATTTCATCGTTGGGACTTTTTTGTCGTAAAAAAGTGAAAATGACGCGAGGAGTGCTGCGAGCGTCCGAACATTATGTGTCGCAAAAACCCACCGACAAAATGCGAGCGATTGTCTAAAATAAAGAGCGAGAGTTTTCACTGGACCGACGGCACAGTTGCAACAATATTTAGGATAGGTATAGGATACCTGTGCTTTGATCGGACTTAAAGGATTTACGTTTGGAAATACGTTTTTATTGTTAGCTAGGTAATATTATACTAATTAGTTACGCTAGAATAGACTGTGCCCTTCTATTTCGTCCGTGTGGACTTTCCCTCCGATTTTAGTCCACATTTTGTCATCATCAACATCATCATAATTTCAGCCGAAAAATGTCCGCTGCTAGATATAGATACTCTATTTACCTTTGAAAACTGCATGCATAGCTGTTCAGTGGTTCCGGTGTTTAGATCTAACAAACAGACACAGAAATTCAATTATGTGCGAAATTCAATTTGAATTTACCACTGAGCTTTTCGGTGAAGGAAAAGATGGTGAGGAAACCTGCTCGCATTTGCGAAGTTATTCAAAGATGAGTGTGAAGTCCCCAATCCGCACTGGGCCTGCGGATTATAGCCCAAACCCTCTCGTGATGAGAGGAGGCCTGTGCCCAGCAGTGAGACGCAAATAGGCTGTAGTAGTAAACAGACACAGAGATACATGGATAAATAGATGGAAAATATTACTGATTTAACCGTATTCATTTGAAATTTTAAGTTCGAAAAACATGACAGTTGAAAAAAAAGATTGCCCCAAAAAAAAAACAACCGTTCAAGTAATGATTTGGAGGTTTTCGCTATTGACTTATGGTATCGTAGGTTGCAAGGCTGTATCGATATCGTTTCGAGACACATGAAGCTCATTATTACTTTCATCAACATAGATTAATGTGGCTCTATTAGCGTTAATGAGGCACAGGCTGCGCACATTTGCCTTGCGGCGCTCCCGTTTAATTCGCTACAAATACATCCATCGGTTTCTCTAGATACGCTATAGACGCTCGTTTACTCAACAATTATTCGCTAATGATATCGTTACATTGTTTGGAAACTATTCGTCCGCTTCGTGATTGAACCAAATCGATTTACATAGTTTAGTACGTAAGCTGCGGTTCAGGGCGTTCTTACAAAGTAGACAAAAGACTTGAGTTACCCTACTATACCACTGCAATTGAAACCCTTCACAAAATTTGAGTCTTTTTAGTAATAATTGAATAAAAAAAACATCAATCGATTTTTAAATCACTACTGCTTAGGTAATTGTAGATGACTAAAATAAATGAGTACATACATAAGCCGTCATCAACTACAACTCGACGCCGTATATAGATTCCAAAAAAACTACTGATGTGTTGCCAATAAAATGAAAAAGTTTTGCATCGGTATATTTTAACTCTTCTAAATAATATACATACGTAATTTATTTATGTATGATTGTAAAGCTAAAATTAAATGCAACCGCGTAAATAAATAATTTAATGTAAATATTAATTTCACCTACAGATATTTGGTTGAAACTGTTTTGTAGAAGAAAAGTTCAAATTACAGTGGTAATACTTCAGGTTTTAACAATATTTGGATACTATTTTAAAATCGGATATCATATTTATAAATATTTTTGATATGCACCTGAAATATTGACAGCAAATCACGTATGGCAAACTTTATGGTGATATGGGCCATCATATCTAAATTGTCACTTCATTCGGTATCCGACGTTTGGTTTGATCGAATGCTTTCTATACTCGTGGTAATTTTCGTTGTTGAATTTTTGTTTCCTGTTAAGTTTTTGTTATTGTGTTTTGTTCGTGGGTTTTACGTTTACGCAAGTAACATGGAACCGCTACCAGGTCTCTCTCACAAAGATGAGTATCTTCCTCCTTCTCCACCAAGGAAGCGGCCTAAAAGTCATATGAGTGTCAGTGAGAAAACTATGGTACTGAACTGTTATAAATACCTATACCCATAAAACATGTCCCGAAGATAAATGTTGGTCACTAGTTGGTTGTGCAATGTGGAGATGTGGTACGCGATGAGTAGCTATAAAGAAAACGTCAAAATTTTGTATAATTTTCACACTTAAATAACAACAAAATATTATATGACTATTTTTATTAATGTGCATGGGTTGATTACATCTGGAACTTCACAATGACGATGAGACTTGTGACAGTGATGTTCGGCCATCTTTGGTAACTTTTGGAATCTATATACGGCGTCTAGTATACGTAGGTAGAGGTATCATGTAACACAGACTGTAACGCTTTTATCAAAAAGGTTTCTAACATGAAATAACAAAATGTATTTCTTTTCATATCTTGCAGTAAGAGTCGATGCTTTGTTCCACAAAACTCTCTAATGATGTTCATTATTTCCACCAAAACATTCGCTCTGTTCAAAGGTTTACTTTGAACATAATCGATAACTGTCGTCTAGAAATTGTTTACTCCTAATGGAATAGAATTATATTATATTAAGTAGGTTAAAGCTAAATCAATGGGATCGTGTGAGGATACCCAAATTAATTTAATCTTTGTATAGATAAACTGATAGCTAAATAGATAAAATACGGTGCGGTTTGTTCCCGGCGCGAGTGAAGGATGAGTCAACTTGAGCATTGTAGCGTAGCGAGAGACGCTTGTCCGCACCGAAGTGACATTTGACAAAATATTCCAATTGACAAAGTTGCAGGCAAGCCAAATTATAATAAAACTTTGTTAATATTACCCGTTTGAAGATACGGTGACGCCCCACCGGGTGTCGACTGCGTCACAACGACTTTAATCAATTCCTCGCTGATACAATAAGTACGCCCGGATTCCAAAGCGAACATTGAGTTGATATTGTGAAAAAGAGTATACGTGAGAAATTGGAGACTGGATGTTTCCAGTGGGAACATGTCGTAAAAGTGGCTAAAACTCACAGTTAGGGCCCTATCACCTTACGGCTTTAGTAGCCAAGCTGCACCAATGCTTCCAGCCTCGGTTTGGTCTCTAACTCGAGTTAAGTTGATACTTATGTATCTGAGTTCAGAGGATACTAAAGAGGCCTATATTTATTTAATTTGATTTTTTTTTGCTTGTTATTGTATCATTGGAGTCTTAAAAAAAACCGACTCCAAACATCGGCAGCCTGTAAATTCGGTGTCAAGTTCACTATACGAGTTTCATAGCTTTCGGTCGTTTCGTAAACATGGATAAACCGGGACGTAAGTATCACTGTAGTCTTTGAAATGGATGCCAAAATCATACTTGTGACAACAAATTTCGAGGAGTTCCCTCGTTTTCTCATGGATTCCATCATCAGAAATCCTGAGGTTTTCTTCCCTTTAGATTTAAAAAAAAATCATCTAAATTGGTCCACAATTGACGGAGTAATCGAAGTAAATACATACAAAAAAAATACACAGATAAAATGAGAACCTCCTCCTTTTTTCGAAGTCGGTTAAAAATTAAAGCCAAATTTTTGCACGAACAGTTTTCGAGGAGTACCTACCCTCGTTTTTCGTAGTTCCCATCATCAGAACTGAACCAATGTAAAATGAGACGAATACCACCTTTCGAGAATAAAAGAATCATCGAAATCGGTTCATAAATGGCAGTAAGTAACCTACATTAAAAACCCCTACATTAAACAAAGCCTACATTAAAAAAAACCTATAGACGAATTGAGAACCTCCTCTTTCTCTGCAGTCTGTCAAAAATAGTTTAACTTTAATATATAATAGCGGTATATTTAATAGTAAGTATATACAGGACATGTTCGACTCTACTATGTAACATAAAGGTAACGGTACTTATACGGTATTAACGGTATTTTTTTAACTATATGTAATTTTTCATCTCAAGATAGTGTCTCTTTTTAATTCATTGCCCTAATGCCCGCCGTAATTGTGAATGTAATGGTGTTCAGGGACGGACTGAAAACCAGCGCTGTGAGGCAGCAGTGCTCCTCGGGGCCTGCGATCACAGCACAAGCTGAGTCCGTCCCTTTTGTCATACCAACCTTCATTATTTTTCTTTTGTATTCATTGTGTCATGTGTATTATTTTGTCTTCAAACGGTTGTGTATTTTGTGTATGACAATAAATGGTTTTTCTTTCTTTCTTTCTTATATTATACGTTTCAACATTAATGAGATGACAGTTATATTCCCAGTGTAATTTCAGAGGTTGTATTAATTACTGTTTGCTTCAGGGAACAAGTATCTCCAGTTAACCGCTTTATCCGTCTTCCCGGCATAGTTTCCACAGTTTGCTGCGGTCTGAAGTCTAGATAGCGATGTGAAAATGTACCTAACCTGTTTGATTTGTTTATAGGTATTAGTAGGTATCATGTGGGTATTGTTGAATCTACCCTCTGTCTATCATCTGTCACCTCTTCCCGGTAACTGTACCAATTTATATAAAACTAGCTGACCCCGCGGCCTTTGTACCGCCTTAGGAATTTTTTTTTGGGCATGAAAAATAGCTTACGTCCTATGCTTAGACTTACTGAATATACATTCCAAATTTCATAAGAATCAGTCGAGCCGTTTCGGAGGAGTTTGGTTACAAACATTGTGACACGAGAATTTTATATATTAGATTTGCTTATGAGATATTTCGAAACTCGAGGCTACTTTTTATCCCGCAAAAACATAGTTCCCGTTTTTCTATTACAAAGGGTATAAATAAAAAAGTTAATTAAAAAAACCAAAAAACCCGACTGCGTAAAAACTAAAAAGAAAAAAACAAGACTACTTAGTTCAGTAGTAGCTAGGATTATGTTAAGTAATTGATTGCTATTGAGGAATCTAAAGATGCCTACTATCGGGACCCATTATTTGTAACATTTTAACCTAGATTTTAAATGGGTCCCGACTGTAGGCATCTTTAGATTCCTCAATAGCAATCAATTACTTAACATAATCCTAGCTACTACTGAACTAAGTAGTCTTGTTTTTTTCTTTTTAGTTTTTACGCAGTCGGGTTTTTTGGTTTTTTTAATTAACTTTTTTATTTTATTATTTTTAGTTAGGGATTAAAAGACCGTAAATTCCGCAATCTTGTCATTTCATGGAGAGAGTTGCTATCGTGGGGATTATTAAGTAGCTTGTGATGATCTAAATTACTGATTATTAATCCCTCTAGAGACCTAACCCGGCTCAAAACGCTACATAAGCCTGAACCTATTAAAATTCTTCAAGTCAACCGATAGATGGCGCTACTGGTACTACATAAGAGTATTAGGTAGCTATTTTATTTATTTACGAGCGCTGAGTACTGACTAGTGTACCTAATTGGTACCTATAATCAATTAGGTTATATTTCACTGTATCACACACACTATTGACACTTTAAATGTAATAACGAAACTAAAAGTCTTCAAGTCAACGGATAGATGACGCTACTGGTACACTACATTGCACATGCGTACGTACTTGATTGAAGTTTGAGATTTATGAAAAACATTATTATTAAGTATTTTATAGTCGTCGTGACCTGCTTGAAGACTCGTTGGTCTAGATTATTTCCTGTGTTGCTAATTCGAACGGATGTACTACTGGGTGGATAGGTAGGTACCTACTTTACGTGGTTAGTAAAGGAACTTTGAATCGTTATAAATCATAAACGGTTCTTTTGTCTGAAAAATGGTCAAAGAAACCTAATAATGATTTTTAAATACCTATTCAACGATACCTCACATGCCATAGTTGGTTGACTTTTATTTTTTTATTTTGTACAATATGGCGTCTGGTAGCCGCCATTTTGAATTTTGATAAATTTCATATCTTCAGTGACACTCGCGCAATTCAGACGAATCGATTGACGTATGATTCATTAAAATCGACCCACGCGTTTGATCTCTAGTGTGCCACAAAGGAACAAACATACATACATACAAACATACATACATACATACATACATAGACAGGTAAACACATAACCCTCCTTTGCGGTGCGCAGTCGGGTAAATAATGAATGGATATTGAAAAGGAAATAAAACTGGGCATTTCTAATTCTATTGTAAAACTAGCTTCTGCTCGCGACTACGCCCGCGTGGAATTCGGTTCTTGCTTTCCTGCAACTATGCGTTTTTCCGGCATAAAGCCTAATAAACCTATGGCCTTTCCCAGAAGTATAAGTAACTCCAAACCAAATTTCATCTTAATCGGTCCAGCACTTTATGCGTGAAGAGGTTATAGACAGACTGACAGAGCTACTTTCCCATTAATAGTATTAGTATGGATAAGAAAGGATATCTAAGTGCGAAATAAGAGATTTTTTTCATAAATGTCTCATTAGAGGAGATCGGCAAGCGGGCGGCGCGGGAGCGCAATATCGCATACTTCGCTCGGCCTTCCCACATATTATATTAAATTATCACTAAATGTTGCGTCTCTGATTTATTCCCACAAGTCTCTTCTCTACGATTTTCGGTGACTTCGAAAGAGAGACAGCTTCAGTAGAGTACATCCTAATGTAATATTGATAACACAAAAATCACACACATCTACCCCTAACTTACCCCTCTACTAAGTCAGTCAGTCAGTTAATCCGTTAGCGTAAACACTTACAATTTTTTAACACTCTTGCGACGTACTCAATGCCCCTGTTAACATAATTTATTAACGCTTTCACTACGAGAAATTAATGACGGAGAGCTAGGCAACATTACCTAACGTTTGATCTTGTCTAATGAGTGCGGCGTCGACTATATGTATCACTTAAGCCCAAAGCTACGCTTGATGTTGTTCCCTAAAATTGTTATATAACAATTTGAATGTTGGATACGAATTTCATATATTATTTTTAAGATTTCTTGCTTAACGCTTTATTTCATGTAAAGCGAACTGCTAAAAAAGACGGAGCCCCTCGTGTTCAGCAGTTTGATTGATTTTAATGGGAATCTTGAAGAGCTTTAAGTGGGTGGAGTGGGACGATATACTCACCAACATAATACGCTAGCAAAGAAATACTTACTTGAAAATACTCCTAATTACCTACTTAGTCTTCCAATTTAGTTATTGATTTCAAGTTTCATTTAAGTTGAATTAGGCGGAGAGTTTTCTTTTATATACTTACGGGGTCAAGCAAAATGTTTTTCACCTCACTGGCTCGAAAGTGGTCGTTTTGCAGCTTGATATCCGAGCGCAAAAGTTGTTTTTATCCGCTAGCGTGGAAAGTGTTTTTGAAATTCGTACGACGCATGACGCCACTGTCACAATAAAAAAACAACGATACGTTCTGAAATTCGTCGTGACAGTTTTATTAAAATAAAGGTTCAATTTACTTAATATCATCATTAATAAAATTATATTAATAATACACCGTTTCAGATGTATTTCATTATTTCACTATGTTTTATCACAAAAATACTGTATTCTGTGAATAATTGAATCTTGAAGTACGAGTAGGTGTGATTTGGAACGCAACCTCCGGAAAAAAAAAACATTAAAAAAAAAAGTTTTAGATTGCTGGTTTTGTAATTTAGAATAACTATACGAAGTAATAAAGAAAATATGAGCGATCTAGAATCTAGATGAAGCGATCTAGATGAAGATACGAATTTAACTCCTCCAGAGTTAGCACAAACTGTACGTGACGCCGAACTAAGTCTTCTTCCCGAAAAATCGCGCGTGAGGTGAAAAATTTTGTGTTGCGCTCAGCAGCAAAGTCGTTTGCTGTCTCGTGCCTTGAAACCCTCGTTACACTCAGGATTCTATATTTGAACCACTCTCTTCGCTCGTGGTTCAACCCTAGAATCCTTCGTTCACTCGGGTCTCAATCACGCACTCACAGCAAACAACAACTTTGCAGCCTTGCATAACAAATAACTATTATTCGAGTTGGTAGGAAGAATTATGACGTGATGTAGGATCGCTAACACCATCAATCCCATACGTTTTTTTACCAAGTCGAAAAAAATATGTAAAAAATATGCATACTGTGGATAAAATAATATCATCACAACGTTTTGCTTGATCGTTTGCGTTTACGGTCTATTTACGAACTTCACGAACGGACGCTTAATTCTAAAATCAAATTAAAATCTTCGTGAACACCTGCTCTGACTGGTATTGGATGTGGGTAAATCGTTTGCTTTTTAATCTGGTCATTAACGAACAAGGGCACTCGAGTATTTCATTAAAGTTTGGCAATGTCCAAGGGTGAGACCACTGACACAATTATCTACTTAGGCCAGCCGTTCGTCGGAGCCGGCTCGGCGGAGTCAACAGCTGACCGCGGCCGGGAACGAGTTTAGAAGCCAATCTTTCGTGGCTCTTTCGCCTATACACACGAGCCAATCCCATTTTCTATTCGAAACCGAAAACCCCGCCAACGATGCACGCGAACCATTTATTCGCGCCGCTGACTGACACTCGGAGCACGGCCGACGTACATTGTAGCCCGGCTGACATCATCCGCCAACACTGCAAATACACAGCCTATAGACTTGTTAAAGTATAGCCTAACCTAACCCAACCCATCCCGTTACCTTTGATAACCGTATTGAATAGTGCAACATACTATTTTTGTACATCTTTAAGCTTATTCATTGTCACCAATTCAAATTCTTATTAGTATCAAACGATTGTCGATTTTTAAAATAGTTGTCAACCACTTAGCAAAATACTTAATTTAACTGGCTGGCTTGATATAACTCATTGAAAGATATAATTAATAATAACAGTAAAGAATTGGATTTAACACTCTTGAATTTTTTTTTCCTTGTCTAATTAAGTTATTATGAACCATTCGTTTTCATTTCCATTTCTTGAGACGAAAATGCTTTTTCTTGTTACGGAAGTGTCTTGTTTAAACGCGACATTCACACCCGAAAATACCCATGCGCGAGATACATCAATAGATCAAGTTATATGTGCGACAAATAGTCTCGTGTTAGCCGAAATTGCTTTCCGATCCACTCCGACAAATAATGTCAGGCCACTGACGCGTGACCTTAGACGTTTTCGTGACGATCACAATTTGCCTATCCGCCGACTCCGGGTTGGAATGGAGATGGGGTCCTATTTTGTGTATGTATTCGGTCTTTATTTTCTACGCCCCCCAACTAGGCACTTACCAGAAGAATGGGCAAATAGTTTTTCCGTAACGCGTGTGTGTTTCGTCACGTGTAATTAAAAGTCAGCAGTATGAGTGCGTACTCGAAACGAAACCGTCACAGACTATGAAAATCGCTTATGTGAAACAGTCATGCCGTGAGTTTTCGTTACCTGTTTCCTTTGTGTTTTAAGACTTAAGAGGCTACGCGTTCTCGTAGATCGGACGAAACTTTGTTTTTCCGTATTGTTTACTTGTTTTTTTTTGTTTTTAGTTTGTTGGTGTGGAGATAGTTCGAGACTCAGAAATAACATAAGATACTTAGTATCCAGATATTTCAATGGGAACTGGTTTTACATGGGTCAAACCAGATTTTCAATACCTATATAAGTAACTATAAACAACTAAATTATCAATTTATCATCAATTCACCACTTACAAAATGAAACTAACTAATATAACTAAATGCTCTAACCTACTCTGAACGTGTTGCTATATAATAATGAACTCGGTCTCAGCCTAGGCTTTATACAATGACATTTGCGATGTCTCTTGGAGTAAGTCGTGACCGATGCCATTCTTTAATTTATGGATTAGGAGTTCATTCTTGACTTTCCTTCACCGTTTGCTCCTGAACATGAAAGGTATTATGGTGAGTTTTAATTACGAGTGGCGCCTGACGTTGACTCGGCCAACTTGATTTTTTGACAAAAGTCCCGAAGCTCACCTTTATATTAGATCGTCTCGTGGTTCACGAGGAATACGAGTGGGTAGGTAGGTATAATAATACAATGCGGTCGCCAGGCCGTTCCCTGGATTACAGTGCGTTGTGCCCTATTGTGCTCGACCGGGGCGGGGATAATATGCGAATCTTTAATTCAAGTGCTCTGGCCTCCGAACGCCCCAAGAAAATAACACAAAGTGCAGCGACTCATTGTGTTATTTTCAATAGGATTTTGACAAATCCGCAGTGCTACAAGATTTCTGCTTGATAATAGAAATATTTTTCCGAATTTTTCATTCTATCAGTGCCTAGGCGTTTAGTAAGAAACGATTCATCAGAGAAACCTTTTCATTGATACGAGTATTAAACAATATTTATGGGTGTTTTGTAAATTACTCACTTAACTTTTACACAGACGTGATTTCATTGTTTTTAAAATAAATAAGATGAATTCCGTGAATGTTTCTATCAGCGGCTCCGTGAGGGAGTGCCGTACAAGTTACTAGTAAAAGCTGTATCGTTGATGAAATGGATTTGAGGCTATTGTTTTTGTTATCCTGATCAACGTTTATTGCCTTATTCGTATGCGGGACCAATCCAAAAAGGTTCCGGGATATACAATAAAATTTCATTCTTCTTTAAGAAAAATGACCAGACCAGATAACAATTTTCCAAGTATCATCATAAATCTCGTTTATTCCGCTCTTATTGTCATCCAGCATCATCTACTAAAGTGACGCAAAGTTATCTAGCTTGTAACATTGTTTATTGAATCTAGCTCTGTCTATAGGTACTTGCTTTTATAGGAGGTTTGACAGTTTTATCCACAATTCTTACGTATTTATATGTAGTAACTAGCTTTTTATCAACTGACGAAAAAACGCAGTAGGTACGCAAATCGACGCCTTACTACTATTACTACTACAGCCTATTTGCGACCCACTGCTGGGCACAGGCCTCCTCTCATCACGAGAGGGTTTGGGCTATAGTCCCCACACGGGCCCAGTGCGGATTGGGGACTTCATACACATCTTTGAATTACTTCGCAGATGCGTGCAGGTTTCCTCACGATGTTTTCCTTCACCGAAAAGCTCAGTGGTAAATTCAAATTGAATTTCGCACATAAGTTAACTTAGAGGTGCGAGCCGGAATCGAACCCCGGACCCTCTGCATGAGAGGCCGTAGTTCAAACCACTAGGCCACCACGGCTTCTAATCGACGCCTTATAAGTATATAATTATATTTTTTATTTACGACCACGCACAAATTACAGAGTAGTTCGATAATTCTTTTTTTATTGGAAAGTTTGTTCCATTTTCGGATTTTTGGTACAATCAATCATTTATTCAGCCAGCAAATTGGTCACATAAGGGCACTTTTACACATCAGAAATGAATTTACCAGCGCTTCCTAGACCCATTGCTTGAGAAGAAGCGCCGCAACAAACTCAGCAGAAGGCCTTTTTTTAAATTATAATCACATACAAATTAACTTTACTTTTGCATTAGGTATATGTATAAAATACATATACCTAATGGGGATTAAAGGGATGTATAGTCCCTAACTTAAACTTAAATCTAAGATCTTAGAGATGTCATAGTCTCCAAGGGTCCAGGAAAAAAAACAATAATAACCGTGGAGATTGCCTCCATTGTCAAATAAATACTGTTCAGTTCTGATGGTGGGATCCATGAGAAAATGAGGAAACGCCTTGAATTTTTAGCACGTGTATGATTTTGGCATCAATTTCAAAGACTAGTGTGCGTTTGGAAACTGTAGCCAAAAAAATAAAACCGACTTCAAACTCAGACAGCCTGCAAAATCGTCGGTGTCAAGTGAACCGACCCAAAGCTGATGACAATTTTATAGTGAACTTGACACCAACTTTACATTCTGTCGGAGTTTCAAGTCGGTTATATTTTTTGTTAAAAAAAAACTTTTCCTATTAAGTGCGGAAAACCAGTTCATTTACAATAGTGACGCGCAGTGTTAGACCTTCCTTTGTGTATTCTCCTTAGGTACATAGTGTAGCGCTTTAATATCGTGTTTTTCTTAAGCTCTTCCTGAAGCTTCTGTTAATCTTCTCGGATGGAAGTAGGTTCAGTACGATCTAAAAGGTCGGCGGTAAAACAAACAAGTGTCATTGCGATCCGCGAGCACCCCCTAAATCGAGACGTAAGCAAATGTGGATGGTGGAAGTTAAATGAGCCGTGTGCTCCCTGTATCTAACTTTGTGCAAACTCTTACCCCACTTACCTATCGATCTTTTGCTATTTTCCGATGAAGCAAGTGGAACCTCATTACAACTTTTTAACGTGGCCAGTCGTTGACTGACTAGAATAGGGATGACGACAAGGTGAAGAAATCGAAATTCTAATTAGTCTTTCAGCCAGGTAATAAAAAAATATTAGACACGTATTTTTTGTTTAATCAAATTAACAATATATCTCCGTATAAGTTTTATTACGTTGAAAAAGAAAAAATACGTGTCCAATACTTTTCAATAATCTTCCTGATTGACTAAGAAAAAAAAAGTTGTCGTGTCCCCTATTCCAATAGAGCGACCCGTTTTCAATTTCTGTAAGAGGTCGTTTTAAATCATTAGTGCATTTGTTAAATATCGTTTGGAGTTTAACATTTTAATATTCGAATGTGCATGATTCCGTTTAACTTGTTTTTGAATACGGAATTCATATTTCAAGCTTATTACCATAAATATGCAAATTTATAATTTCCATTCGAACGAAGTGGGGTTACGTTTAAATACTGAATTCGCCCAGATAAACCCTGCCCGCATCTTTAGCGGCGTGGTACTTTGTATGGAGCCTACATTTCCTCTCGGTTATCCTTCTTTTCGGTACAGAGCCGTTACTAAAAGTTCAGTGTTACCATTAATCATACATTGGCATTATCTTGCCCTTCGATATGTAGGGGGTGGCGTGATATGCGTACTCAAACAGGCCCATATACATATTTAGCTCAGTCGTCATAATAATATATCATTCTCAGGATGGAAGATTTGGCTGACGGGTTGGGTCAAATTTGCGCAATCAAAACGTCATAAACAAAGAGTTTACATATAAATTAATCACGAATGTCACCATAATATCAGTGGTATTACGAAACGCAGTTGTTGATAACTTAGTTACTGAATCTGTCTGCGTGTTGCATCATAATATTGAACATTCTGTTTGCATGATTTTCAGAGCTTACATAAATTGTAAAGTTGTGACCGCATGTTACTCGCATGAAAACGTTGTTAATATTGGATTACTGATTTTGGATCTCGATAAATTATCGAAGCTTTCAATTTAGCAATTACTTGAATGGTCTGTTGGCCGCTCTAAATTCATAGTTACAAGTTAGGGTGGACCCCACTAGGTTTTCCATATGCACCCGCTGTTGGCGCACTTCGTTAATAGCCGAGGGCGACGGTAATAGGTGCTGGCGGCCGGTGCATTGTGTGCCCAATGCCCATCTGAACTCACAAACACGTACCAAGCAATAATCCATTTTGACAATATCATTGACGGTGAGCCTTAGTAGAAGCCTATGTTCAGGCACCGGATATGTTTCGGCTGAATTGATGGTAAGTCACGACAGTTTAGTTTGAGCGAACCTTCATTTATATTCTTGAAGTATACATAAAGAAGCGTTGTCGCTTCAATTGCCCTTAAAAACTTACCTCGCTAAAGTGTCTGAAACGTATAAGTTAGAGCTCTTTGGTTTATGAGAATGAGGGAACCTACTGGATATGTGGTGAAGTTTTTAGAAACCATCAGCAAAAAAAAGAAATGATGATTGTGAACAAAATTTGGTCAGATTTGTTAATTTACGTTGCTCTTTAAGGCTACAGACTTAATTAGGGTGTGCGGCAGTAGACTTGCTAATCTACTTAATAGTAATTACTTCCACAGATGTTTGATCTTGTTAAACCATGGAAGATGAAAGGGACTTAAGTGAAAGGTTAATTTTAAAACTTAATTGAACGTCAGAGGATCGTATTAGCCGCTCTGTTTGTTTAACTAAAGCACCTGATCTCCGGGTTTGGGAGCGGTTTATATTATGTATAATTAGCCTATTTAAATTATTTTTAGATGGTCAAAATTACATGACTTTAATCAGAAATTAATCACCCTGAATTAATATCCGAGCTCATAAAAGTAAATTACTTCGTATGTTGTCCTTGCAAATTGTTTCGAAAGCGTTTATGAATTATCTAGCAATATAATAATAGAACGTGGGTGCTGCGTGCCCTTAAAGCCCATAGTTTAAAATAATACACACATAAATATGTAACGTTAGCGACAAAAGATCATTCTTCTTTACCGGTAGGTAATAAATACGTCCGGCCTCTTCAAGTCAATCATCTTACAATGTAAAGTGCAGCTTCCTCTCAGAAGCAGAAAACTTTTCGCATCACTAATGCCCAATTCGTTTCGCCTAAAATTGGAATAGGAAGAAAATTAAAAAGGAAACAGGTATAATTTATAAAACGATGTGGTTAATGGTTAGAAGTGTAGTCAGAGCTCGGCCGGAAGTTAACAGTGGCTCAGGGCTGCACCAGGACAGTTTCATCGTGCTTAGGTACCTTTGCATCATCTTCTTCAATAACTCTTCGAGCACTATTCATACACGAACTAAGAAACGTTTATTACATAAGGGAGGTTTTACTACTTTTAATATTTTACTTTTCTAGAGTAAGTACGTTATACCTCGGAACCCAGCTCCAGTGAACAGTTTTTTTTTGTAATGTGTTCTGTCCGTTAATATTAAAATGTTTACCCATTTATTTATGCCGATCTGAAGCTTTTAGATTAAAAAAAGAAAAATGACCTTTTTTTTCGTCGCTTTCATTGATTTTATTTTAAAGTTAGTGTCATACAATTTTATCATAAGAAGTTTAAGAAATTCACTGTTTTGTTGTGAACGAATTCAAAGAAATATTGAGGAGTAACTGTGACAGAAAAACAAATTCGTTAATAATCGTTATTATATTGGGTGATATCAGCAATAAACATTGATTATTATATCTTAATAATTAAAGTGTGCCTACCTTGTTATAAACCCAAGCACCCTATTATAAGATGACCTAAATAAAAATTCAAACAGTTCTATATTTTATTATTGTTTAAGTTTGTTAGGAAGCTATTGAATTTCGTGTTTTATTAGGTTAAGCTTTTCTTGGAGCTTGACAAATAAAGCTATATACCTATATGTGAGTGTCGTAACTGAAATCTTTGTAGTGCTTTAGTATTATATGAGAAATGTCTACTACCCCACTGCACAATAGACTCTTGTTCAGTTGGAGCGGCCAGCACAAGCCTTTATTTGCACAACATGGCTTAAGTGTGCCTCTCAACTTGTACACGATCGTAACAACCATCAATAAACACAACAAAGCGAGCCTTTTTATACATGAAAGTATACTCACAAAACTCATTAAATTCCAAAATATATAAAGAGAACTCAGTTCGGTAAATATTTGAAAGCGCTATTAGGTAAATATAAATTTTAGTTAGAGTAATAATTACTAAAATTATAAATGTGAAAGTGTGTTTGTTTATTTATTTGTTAGTTTGTTTATCTTCCCTTCACTTCGCAACGACAAAGTCAAAGTCAAAGTAGTTTATTTGTAAACATAGGTTAATGATATGATGTTACAGTTTTTATAGTACGCTTGTTTTTATGTTTCGCCAAAAGGCATACAATAAAACATGATGGACAATAGGTATTACCTACATAAAACTAATAGAACAAAATAAGACAAAATAGATGATACAAATTGTTGCTTAATATTAAGTAATATTAACTGTTTTTACTTATATTTACACTTCAAATTATGCATCTGTGAGATATTCTTCTAGCGTATAGAAACATTTTTCTATTAAGAATAACATGAACTGTCGTTTAAAGTCATCTATACAACTTAATTTAATTGCATCAGGCAGCTTATTGTATATTTTACTGGCTAGGCATATAATGCTTTTGTGCATTAGAGTAGTGTTACAATAGATTGTGCGTAAGTTATTATTATTGCGTAATATTAATACGACGGGACTGATTTGGATGAAATTTGGTATGGAAATAGTTTGATACCCTGGGAATAACATTACTTTTATTATTAGGGTTTTACACGGGTCAAATCAGTTTTTCAATGACTACTTCTATAACTATAACCATCTACATGTATTGTATCATCGGGTACGCAAATTCTACGCGGGACGAAGTTGCGGGCTAGTAATATTATAAATGTGAAAGTGTGTTTGTTTGTACTTCCTTCACGTCGAAAGGACTGGACCGATTTGGATGAAATTTGGTATGGAGATAGTTTGAGACGCTAAGAATAACATAGGATACTTTTTATCCCTATCATAAATATACAGAGAGCAAACACATTAAGTATAACATGTTTTTTCAAGTATAATACACGCACAATCTGTGTTTAAACCTAAACAGAATGGGAAACACAAATATTTCATTTCGGACCAAGCGGTTTTCTTGTGTTCATAATCATGCTTGAGCTTGCTGTTTGTATTCTCTGCTTTACGAAATTTTGTTGACTTTGTTAATTAATCGTTTTGTATGCAGACAGGCGTAGGGATAGTGCCAGCGACGCCTTTTTATTTTATTAAATTTAAATTAATCGGACCCGAAAAGGCCGGGACTTATCTCTTTTATTTTCATACAAAAATTATGTCATAATATTTCGCAAATGCCCTTTTTCCGTCTGTGTAATGGATCATCAGTTACCTTCGTTATGCGCGCTGTCCCAAGCGGCTGCTGCCGTTAATGGAACGTCGCTAAGGACGGGACTTATTCACTGACTAATAGCAATCTTATCCAATTGCGCCGACTGCTATAGATTAAGCCGCCGATCGCCGACTTAATCGGCAGGCCTCCTCGAAAAGGTGCAAATTAATTACACTGATAGCTTTAAATCTCCCGCTCCGTTACCTTTGAAAATGTTTCCATATTTTGTTACGTCGATATTTTAATGGATCGCTGTTTGTACATCAATTTGTGCCTTAATTCATTATTTGCAGGAATTTTATCCTACTACACAGTCATGCGCTTAGGGATTTTATTTCATTTTTTATTTTTATTTATTAGGTTTACCAACAATTATTACATTCATACTTATGCTCGGTTACATTATTTTGGTCCTATCTAATCTATTACAGGTAAACACAGCATGCAATAAATGTATTATATGTATAAGATTTCATGACATTTTAATTTTTCCAGATCGGGCATATACTCGTGTTATATCGATTATATGACATGTACGATGAAAAATCTTTTTCTTCGTTAAGATACTACTGAACTCAGTAATCTGTTAAACCCTGGAATAGAAGATCAAACGAAATTAACGGCAACAAAGCGGGGTCCAATGACGCTTTGTTTATTGAGGCTAATAGTATCTTATTAATAATACAGTGATACTTAGCATAAATTAAGCCTGTCCACAGACAACTCTCATTTATAAACATTGAAGGATATTGTAGAGTCGATTTTGTCGGTTTATAAAAAAATAAATTTAGGGCAGGTTTTTGCACACCTTGACAGGAAGAGGGCGAAGCAGCAGCTAGACACTAGTTCTACAACTACCTGGACTTTTACCAGCCATTCCCGCGGAAGGTGCTGTAGCTCCCGTATTGGCCCCCATGAACAGAAATTCCTAAACAGACCAAGATGTCATGTTATACATAATTTTGAAAAAAGCTTTTTCAGAGCTAGTCATTTTCTGGCACGTATTGGCCAATTTTCTGAAGAAGTAAATGCATTTTGAATTTAAAAAAATACAGTTTGAGGTTAAGCCGAATTGAGTAGAAGTGGCAAGATAAATAATTATATACCTTTTGACTAATAAATACTTAGGAAAAAAATAATGATGCACATAAATGTATCAAAATTAAAATTCTAAAATTATCATATCCATAAGAGGGAGTTGCTAAGGAAACCTGAGGTTGTGATACTTTTTACCTCTTAGTATAAAAATATGAATTGAACAATAATACCATACCAATCCATTTAATAATGAATAAGGAAAATGTTATTGTTTCATTTATTTCAGATCAACTTTTCTAATACCTACCTGATTTCAATTGTAACGGGAAACTGTCATATCTTTCATCATTAAATTTCCAACTATAAACAAGCGATGAAAAACACCAATTAATAAGTACCTATGTATAACAATTTTTAGAATCGTCGAAAGTCTTTGGTATGTACTTAGTCGTGTTGCCCGAGATTTCACGATGTAAATATTAATTCAATCTATCTGTAGAATTATTTAAATGTTTATAATATGGGCAAGTTTCACTTAAAGGAAAAAAATAAAGCGTCGGAGATGAAGTTAAGCCTTTAACTACAAATTTAGGTAGTTACATTTTTCATTGTTGACGACCTATTTGTTCCAGTTAGTAGTGGAGTGGCCCTGCTTGCTGTGCCGAAGGTTGCGGGTTCGAATCCCGCTAGGGGCAAACTTCGTGTGATGAGCATGAATCGTCACCAATCCATATATTATTATCTTCCATACTACTAATAATAAGTATGTAGAAGAAGTCGCGTCTGTAACTTGAAAATTAAAACAAACTATCAAGTCGATGGAAGGGAGTATTTAAACGATACTGACACAAAATAACGATTTTTAGAAAAAAAATCTGTATGTCTATGTCCGGTTTTAACTCGAAAACTAGTGTTCGGATTGCTACAAAATTTGGTAGTTTATATTGTTATTTGTTATTGTGAAGAAATACAACCGACAATTAAAAAGTTTCATTTTCACGCCGTTCAAAGAAGCCGAGATGATTCTTGCTCGCATCTGTTTTGGTACTTTTGATGTTTATCTTACATAATGGCTGTGTATACAGGGTGTTAGACGTTTACGGAGTGTTCCCGCGCTTGCAACAGTGGCTAGGCGGGGTTGTTGGGGCCGCAGGGGCGGGCTAGCGCCAGTCCCGTCGTGCGCCGCTCGGGAACACGCCGCGTCGATCCCGCTCCCGCTCACATAAAAAAAAAACATGTGATTACCCACAGATTACAAAATCAAGTGTCATGGTCTGTGAAATCAGTGTCAGTGGTCATATCAGCAGTCGTGCCATGTGGTGAGCCGGGGCCGCCTGCACGCGGACATGGTGGACCCTTTGAAAATCTTCTGGGTCTTAACGAACAGCACTTACCTTGGTAAATTCAAGAGTGAAATACTGTATTTTTATTCACAAAAAATATAAATAATATTTTTCATGTAAATTATTTGTTTGCCAATATTAAACGTTACCTACCACGATAAATATGTCGGAGTTAATTTCAATAGCAAATTGTTTTCAATGTGTTTTAATGCCGAATAAATAATTGATCGGTAGATATTTAATTAAATAAGTATTTGTCTCGTTCTGCTACAAATAAACTTAACCATTTATATTCTGCTTCTGCCTGCGACTTCGTAAGCATGGAATTCGGTTATCGCGTTCCCGCAGGAACTTTACTTAAGCGTTAAGAGGTAACATACAAACAGACTGACGAAGTTACTTTTGCATTTTCATAATATAAGTATGATTATTTAGGTAGGTATCTGGATTGTGGTTTTTGTCAATAATATTCACTTAGTTAACTTTATTTCAATCACAATTTTATCTTCCTGGACCTTACATAGTAAACAGAACAGATTAATTATACATTGACTTTTTTACATTTGAAAAATCTAGATGTGCAACTAGTCATCGTACATAATCCCTTTTATTCCCAAGCAAAGAGACAATATCTTAATTTGCTTTCTAAATTTCCACCAACTATAATAAGTACTTATGCGACACCCTTGACGCGTTGCAGCCTGTACTGTAAGCCTTTACGAAGAAACAACCGTACAGTTTTAGACATGAGTAAAGTTCTACTTGCAAGTAATATTTTTTGAGATAATATCCTCAGCGTCTTGATCCATTGACTCCGTTTAAAACGAAACTGTTTTATTATTTGAAAATGGACCAAAGAAATTGAAAATTATTATGGTACCTACCTGTTTGAAGACTAAGAATCACACCTATTAACTTTCTTTTCAAGTACCTACTACTACAGCCTATTTGCGTCCCACTGCTGGGTATAGGCCTCCTCTCATCACGAGAGGGTTTGGGCTATAGCCCCCACGCGGCCCCAGTGCGGATTGGGAACTTCATACACATCTTTGAATTGCTTCGTAGATGCTTGCAGGTTTGCTCACGATGTTTTCCTTTACCGAAAAGCTCAGTGGTAAATTCGAATTGAATTTCGCACATAAGTAAACTTAGAGGTGCGAGCCGGAATCGAACCCCCGACCCTCTGCATGAGAGGTGGAAGGTCAAACCACTAGGCCACCACAGCTTTTTTTCAGTACCTACATATGTACAACTGCACAATACCACTGCATACATACTAATGTACGAGTATAAACAATAAATACCTACCTAATTAAATTACGTGTTAAATGCTATGCTGTTCGCGCCTACATTATAAATAATTAAATTAGTAAATCACTTGTGAAGTGACAAAATGTATACCTAGTCTCGATACCGGCCCGGCTTCTTACTATCCAAACTTCACGGAATAAGGACAAAGTTTGCCACACCAACTCGCAATATATGTCTCTCTGTTCAAGTCCGAGGCTGTGAGCATTTGTACCTACATAGATAGGTGATACATAGCCTTATACATATAATTTAAACAAATCGTCTTATTGTCTCCACATAACGATGTATATGTATAATATATACATTCGTCGTTTTTTCTGTTGACAAGGTGGGTCGTTTATGGCTATTTTATAGTCCATTTGGCTCCTGGTTAGGTGAAAATTTCTTCTGGTCAGTACCAGGAAGTGACCTGTGAAATGTACTTTTTGTAGGAATCTAAAGCATTATCTAAGAACTTTTAAAGCAATTATATGACAACTTTAAAATTACTTGAAAGTATCGGCAGTGCCGTAAAGGTAGGTTAGGTTAGGTTAGCATTATCAGGTCACTTGTATAGTCACTTAGGCTATAGGCAAAACTAAAACTTCGGATACCTAAACGTTAGACTTTTTTATACCAATGGCATAGGCAAACGAGCGCACAGCCCACCTGATGGTAAGTAGTAACTGCGGTGCATGGACACCGAAATCCTATGATCCCCCATTAAGAAACCATAAGATCTCCAATACGTTGCCTACCCTGAGGCCTAAGATGGAATGCCTCTGTGCCAGATATTTCACCGACTGCCTTAACCCCCTACCGGAACACAACAGTGTGAGCACTGCTATTTGGCGGCAGGTTAGCGGGAAAAGACGGTGGTACCACCCTGGACGGACCCAGCACCAGGTCCTACCACAAAAGATACAACTAAACGTGTTATATACTTTCCACTTCAATTCGTAGTGTGATTTGCTGATATTTTTGTATTATCACCTCGACTGGCAAGCAGGCGAATATATTGACTGATATATACACGGTGGGTCAGAAAATATGGCAAATAATTAACCCACCCCACAACTCAAAAAAAATTAAAAACCTATACAATATGCTTAGAATCGATAGCCGATACTGTGGGTTAATTATTTGCCATATTTTTTGACCCACCATGTATATATATATATACCTAATGTGCTCTATGGCTACGTACTTACATACAATACAAGGCTTCAAATATAGACTTCAAAATCTGCCAGCCGAAGGGTAATTTGGGAGTGTGCACATGTGTTGTTCTTGTTATTGTTTATTATCTTTATTACCCCTGAGCCTCGTCCTAAGATATTCAATATTCCTTGATATTACCACACAAACATACTCGGAACCTCATTACGTCGAAATTTATCTCCTCTTAGTTCCGTCGACATTTCGCTTTAAGGCACTGCCTAATAAGGAAAAAAACACTCGAGATTTATAGCGGAAATTATCAGTATCTACGCTTTCACTGCGTCGGAAACTCACATTGTTTATTTTGAAATACACCTCGAAATATTGCAGAAATAAAAGCAACTTTTCAACACAAAGAGAGTTTAAAATGTGTGATAAACAAGTAGCCTTGCGACGGACACGGCAATTTGAAGGACATAACGGACAGGACATTAACTCCTTATAACTATGGAGCGTCGCTGTCTAAAGTTAACTTGATTTTATACTTTAACCAACCTTCTAAAAGTATATATTTTGGGTTTCCTTTGTTTGCGCAGAAACCTGATGAATTATTCTCGGTAGAGGTTTGCTACGTATAGGAGTTGAAATAATCATTAGAAATTTCATTTAAGTGGAGTTCCTGAATTACGTAACGTGAAGCAGAACTTTCGACGTTTTCATAGCAATCGTACTCTGTTTTACGCGAGAACTAGGAGTACCAATATGTTTGTACCTAATTAGTTCCACTACCACCATCACAACTGCCATGTTTACGTCCCACGGCTGGGCACAAGCCTCCTCTCATCTCGAGAGGGTTGGGGCTAAAGTCACCACCACGCGAGCCCAGTGCGGTTTGGGCACTTCACACACATCCTTGAGATTCTCTGATTCCCCACGATCTTCCTTCACCGAAAAGCTCAGTGGTAAATTAAAATTGAATTTCGCACATAAGTATAAACTCAGAGATGCGAGCCGAATTCGAACCCCCGACCCTCTGCATGCGAGGCGGAGGGCAAACCACTAAGCTCCCACCACGGCTTAATTCATTGGAATAATTTTGAGATTTTATTATTTGTAACGAAAATACACTTAATGATAATTTAGATCTTTGCCATGATTTATCATAGAAATGCTAAACATATCTTTACATAACTAAAGCAATGATAAATAAGTCAATTTTTTTTTAAAAAAACCTTCTTGAACACAAACTAGATATGACGTGTCACTCTCACAATTCAGACAAATTTAACGACACATCACAAGCTAAAATCCATCAGGCCGTTTAGGCTGCCGATACTGCCAAAGAACAATACTACACTATATACACTCAAAAAACATAACCTTTATCCTGGCGCAGGCGGATAGAAATATACTTAATAGAAACTGTTGATTTAAAAAAAGGGGAAATAAAAGAAAATGATAGTAGTTTCGGTGAAAGTGGGAAATACTGTATTTGTTAAAATCTTTACAAAGTGCTAGGTATAACGTGGACGGTGATTTTCATCTTAAAATACCTAAGTTTGCATATGTTAAACTGGAGCTAAGCTGTGCTCCTTCCTGCTTGCAGGTATTCCACAATATATAAGGTTAAAACAATTATCGTAAATTTATTAGGACTGTGACCCTAAAGTTTCGAGATTGGTGGGATTTAAGGTTGGTTTCGGGACATCTGGCTCGTTGATGTAAATTCATCATTTCATTTCCACTTTGGATAGTTCCTGATGAAACCTTCTGCAGCCTTCCTTGCGTGAGCAGTCGGAAATAGAATGAAATGGAAGTTTACACATGGTTGCAATAAAAAGTTGCATTTGCATGCAGCTGCGGATAGAAGCGGCTGTCGGATAGGAGAAGTAACTCAATCCCGAGCTCGCCGTAACCGACGCAACCTGCCCCGCAATCAGCCAATCCTCAACCACCCGCACCCACTTGTACTAATGCGTCCTATTGAAGCGACCGCACTACAATTGCCGCTAACGAGTAGGTTTTGTTTGCAAAGTGCGTAAGAGTTAGTTTAGCTGCCGTATCTGTTTCCCAATCAACCAAAGATGTGTATAATGCTTGGAAACTAACTGCCAACTTAATATCTTTTCACGTAACTCGGTATCGGGAATTGTTTATTATCTTAACTTATTTCAGCTTGTGTTTATTTGATGTAAACTTACATACTATAAGGCTAGAAGGAAGTGTACCTACCTATTCGTAAAAAAATCTAAGTAAAATTTTTCTATCGTAAAAGTAGTAAGTAACAATTTTGTGTGACTTTTATATCTCGAACAGCATTTCAGCAGACCTAGAAATAAAAAAATTCAACTGGCAACACTGAACCAAAAGAGAAAGTAAGCATAACTCAATGCTCATAAGCAGTCAGTCTTGTTTATGGCTTCGTATGAAATTGAACAGTTTCTAAAACAAGTCTGTTTATATTTGTCAACTCGTACACACGGTCACTTTTTTACTCATGATGATATTGTGATTTGGTGTTCCTATATGAAACGCACATTTGTGCACTAGATACGATTTCCGTCATCCATGAATCTAGTGCGTAAACTAGCACATAAATAGTTCTAAGATTTCTTCGGACCGTATTTTCACGTATTCGGATTGGGCTAGAAACAGACGTAGCGCGAAACCGCTCTTAGTGTTTATCGTCCCGGTTCCGTTATATCGTTGAAAGTGGCAGTCAGCCCAGCTTTTTGTTGACTGATGCATAACTGAGAGGCCAGTTCGTAGCAGTAAGTTGCCGTTTATACTTTTCCTGTATCATTGATTACTTGTAACTTTTAAATTTTTGATGCTGTTCAGCGATCGTTTACTTTTGATATATATTTTACCTTGTTATTCCTATACCTACGTAAGATAAACAAGATTTCTCGAGACCTTTGTTTGCAATAGTTTGCATTCACTTGCGTTGAACAATCTGTGGATTATAGTTATTATTAACTTAGTGTATAAGGCCGCAAATATACTCCATGATAACGAATGCGCTCCAGATTACAATAATCTCGGCTCTATGAATTTTAAGTCGAAAACATGGCAGACACGCAAACCTCTCATTTCGCGTCTCCCTCCGCGGCGTCTCCCTGACAATATTTACGAGTAGGTAAGTAGGTTTTTACACATGTAACTAAGGGTAAAGGCGGATTTTTTTATCGTCAGATAAAATTTATTCTTTGGATAGTCCATACAAAATTGGAATTTATTATTTATTTATTTATTTAAACTTTATTGCACATAAAGAAAACTTAGTGTACAAAAGGCGGACTTAATGCCTTGAGGCATTCTCTACCAGTCAACCTTTAGGCAAAGCAGAAAATGGTTAGGGGCGGTGCCAAAAAACAACAAAATTACTGAATATACTTAGACACTAGCAAAGAACAAATATACTTACAATAAATAAACATACTTAAACTTAATACATCTACATATACTTACATAAATAAAACATACAAATAAATAAATTATATATATATATATATATATATATGTACGAGCAATGATGATACAAAAAAATATATAATCGGTGATGAAAGATAAGGACAGAAGAAATAAAACCTAAGGAATCTGATTTATTCCAAAGCATATTCAAATTGTATGCACTATTCGAAGAATAAATTTTATTTGACAATTAAAAAATTAGTCCTTAGCAAGCGGTGTGATGATGTTGAAAAAGGATTTAGGGGATTTTCAAAAACATGTGCGTGTGTTATATTTAAAACATTCTTCATCGCTTTGCTAGGTTATTTTTAGGGTTCCGTACCCAAAGGCTGAAAAACGGAACCCTATTAATATGCCTCCGATGTCCGTCCGTCCGTCTGTCTGTCACAGGGCTTTATCTCTTCAACGGAAGTAGGTAGAGATTTGAAATTTTCACAGAATGCGTGTTTCTGTAGCCGCTATCACAACAAATACTAAAAAGTTAAAATATATCTATATAAATTGGGGTCTTCATACAAGTAACTGTTTTTTTCTTCGTCTCATTTCAAGTGCTCTATCTAATGAACCATTATTGTTAGACACCTAAAATTTTCACAAAATACGCTTTATTAAAGCCTCCATCACAACAAATACTGAAACAGTCAATAAGTTTATTCCCAATGCGGAGTTTCACACAGGAAAGTTACGTATTTTTTCGAACGTCGCTCTTTACGTACAATACAATAAAATTTTATAAAAAAAAAAATGATTTCCTGACTCTAAAACAATAAAAGAAAATAGAAAAACTGAAAAAACTCAATAAGTATAAAAGAAGAATAAAAAGTGTGGAGAGTTTGGGATTTGAAGTCACGACGACATCGATGAGGTCATTAGAAAAAAAAACACTGGCAACATGGACCATTAGTCATACCATGGACTTGAATGAATGTACAAAAAATATTCGAAATTTGAATTAGACTTTTGTACTATTCGTTATAACTATGGAACATATAGATACCTAATTTCGTCAGTGTAGTAAGGTGCTCTTGTGGTGTATTCGTGAGAAATGTGGGAACTCAATCGAGTGACCGTGGGTTCAAACCCCATCCTCTCCACACTTTTTTTCTTTTTTTTTTATACTGTTTTTTTCAGTTTTTCTATTTTTTAATTGTTTTAGAGTCAGAAATACTATTCTTATTTTATTTATACTATTTTATTATATTAATGTATGTATAGGGAGAAGTTCGAAAAACTGTGTAACTTTCCCGTGTGGATTTTCCGCATTGGGAAAGACGCTCAGCTGTACGGAACCCTACATATGCGATTCCGCATTTGACTGATTTTTTGTAATCTTACAATTCATATATGTTTATTCGAATCAACATTAAACAAATCCTTAAAGAATTGGGTCGCATAAGTACAAAAATATTGTTTGCCTACGGCCTCTGGGTAGATGCGGTTTACCCTCCTGAAACATATCCAGTAATGTTTATTCACAGTTGCGTAACCCATTATTTTTACTATAATACGTATCTGTGCTTTAATAGAAGGTTACAGAATACAGCGGAAGGTTTAAGGCCTGCTTATTATCATACGATACGTTTGAAAATATATTTTTCACCTCACTGGCTCGAAAGTGGTCGTTTTGCAGCTTGATATCCGAGCGCAAAAGTTGTTTTTATTCGCTAGCGTGGAAAGTGTTTTTGAAATTCGAACGACGCATGACGCCACTGTCACAATAAAAAAACAACGATACGTTCTGAAACGCAATTCGTCGTGAGAGTTTTATTAAAATAAAGGTTCAATTTACTTAATATCATCATTAATAATAGTTATTTATTCACCAAGAGGAGTAAGGCATTGATTACTCAACGAGTGGCCATTTGAGGCCCGACGCGAAGCGGAGGGCCTTAAACAACACGAGTTGAGTAATCAATACTTACCCTCGAGGGATATATAATACTTTATACTACTCTTACGAGGAAAAAAAAAACAACTGTTAACGCGGCAACCTTTGGACCCCGGGCGTGCGACGTGCGGGGCTGCCTCGGCGCACCGTAGGCCTGCGCCCCCCTCCATACGACACTCTGCCACCGACCGCGGCAGCTACCATCGCTACTTTCCTCATTTGTTGAAGACATTTTAAACACAAAAGCAAATTCAAAGTTATGACAATGAAACGAAAGGCGCGCGATATTCTTTTTTTTAAAGTGAAAACCGCGCCAACCTTTTTTTTTTAATTTGGGCGCGCCGCGTCTTTACAGCCAGTGACGACACAGATCATTACAAAATTTCTTGCGTGCAACCCGAAATATAAAATCATATTTAGTATAATTAAACAATGCATATGTTTCTTCAAACCATTTAACGATATTGTTATCGCATTTTCGAGTTTTTTTTCCGAAAAACTTTTTTGATGTAGGTACATTCGTTTAGAACGTCTATATAGCTTGTGTAAAGTCGGCAGTGTCAAATAAAAAAAAGTATTAACTTACATGCATCCATGGCTCGTTTTGGAATTAAAAAAAAAACATAACTGTGGAATAATGGATTTTCATACAATATTACTACATGGGTAAAGTGTGTAATAATGGATTTGCATACAACATTATTAACCAGATTTTGAAGGAGGATTAATGAGCAACTTTCTCCCCAATTAATAGGTTAGTTTGAATTGACTTTCCGAGTAAGTGTAGTATAAAATTATATTAATAATACACCGTTTCAGATGTATTTCGTTATTTCACTATGTTTTATCACAAAAATACTTAAATATGTGTATATTTTAACTGTATTCAATGAATAATTGAATCTTGAAGTACGAGTAAAAGTGATTTGGAACGCAACCTCCGGAAAAAAAACAATAAAAAAAAATATTAAAAAAAATATTTAGATTGCTGGTTTTGTAATTTAGAAAGTAATAAAGAAAATATGAGCGATTCTAGCGATGGCGATACGAATTTAACTCCTCCAGAGTTAGCACAAACTGTACGTGACGCCGAACTAAGTCTTCTTCCCGAAAAATCGCGCGTGAGGTGAAAAATTTTGTGTTGCGCTCAGCAGCAAAGTCGTTTGCTGTCTCGTGCCTTGAAACCCTCGTTACACTCAGGATTCTATATTTGAACCACTCGCTTCGCTCGTGGTTCAACCCTAGAATCCTTCGTTCACTCGGGTCTCAATCACGCACTCACAGCAAACAACAACTTTGCAGCCTTGCATAACAAATAACTATTGTGATTTGTGTTTGATTTTGATCAATGGCGGGTAGATATATAGCTATACCTTTTGTATTCGCAATACATAATGTGTCGTAATTATGTACCTACCAACGACTATTCATTACTCGTACGTACTTTTAATATTTTATGGTGGGGATAAACGGCAGTGTTGGAATTATTTATTGACGTGTAATGTTCATTTAAATGCATGTATCTGATCCACCCAAACACCAGCCTATCTACGCTCTACTGCTGGGCATAGTTCCTCTCATCACGAGAGGGTCATCGTGAGGAAACTTGCACCCGTAGGGACTATAGCCCAAACCCTCTCGTGTACCCAAGTATTTAATGTGTTTAATTTTCAAAACTTTAAGTTTAACAACTTAAAAATTGGTCACATACACGCTACTTGACACGTCAGAAAATAATCTATCAGCGTTGCCGCGAACAAAACCGTCAAACAATGTCAGCAGAAAGCTTTTTTCAAAATTACAATTAAAATTCATATTTTCATCAAATTACCAACGATCTATTGTATTGTTATAATAATATGCAAACACTGATGATAATGATCATGCAAACACTTTGTTCTCTGATACAATATGTGTTGGCCACGCCATTGACACACAGTACTTGGGTAAAATCTGAATAGATATGCCTGATATAAAATTTAAAAAAAATCGATATTTGAATACAGTGAAGTGTGATGTGATGATGTCACATGAGGGGCTTAATGGTAGGTAGTTATTAAGCGAACCGTCATTAGCAGAGTGTGTCAAGAGCCCTCGCGGCCGTGTGCCGTGTTTTGACCGGCGCGGCCCGCCGGTCCGGCGGGAGCGCGCTCGCATCGCCACCTTGTCGCTGTTTATTTCTCTTTTCCTGTCCTAAGCTGTTTACTGTCAATGAACATAAACACTTCGAAAATGTGTTTACTTTCCAACCTTATATTGAGTGAGCGGTTTGCGGCGAAGTGAAAAGGGATAGTGAAACCTGATTTAGATTACTAATAAAATCACGCTGGTTTTGTTTTTCTACGAAATGTACCCTTTGTTAGACAGACTATATAAGTAGACTAAGCGCTAGGGTGGAAAACAAATACATAATATATAGCTTAACTCATATCCTATCTTTTGGCTAAAAATAAGACATGGTTTATGGGTAGAGAAAATTTTGATAAAAATATTTGATTTCGTTACAGTTTCTGAACAAATTGCTTCTGAAGTCTATTATGAAACTACTGGGTTGTGTAGCACATACGAGACAAGTACCGTGCAACTCGTCGTGAAATCGTCGTTATAAAGCTCTTCTTAGAGTTTCTTCCTTTCGCGAAATTTCTATAACATTTGTCATATCCTTTGCTCACGTCAGCATATTATTCGATTGCCTTCCCCCTTTAAGGAATTTCATTTCAGGAAATCGAGTTCTATCTTAATAAAAATATCGCGTGGTTTTTTTTTTTTTCACCCCAATCTGAATGCAGAGTTTAAACAAGCTCTAATTGTAAAAGTTTTTTGTTATTTGTCTGACGGGTTTTCTCCTACTTTTACAGCCTTCTACTGATTTAAAAAGAAACTTTCCTTGCCCGGTTTGTTTAAGACTCAATCACGTTTTAACAAGTTATTGGATTTTGATGGTAATATGGATTCACGCCTACCTTTTGTTTTCTTAAATATGTATATATTAGCTGGTAAAGAATGCCTTATGGCATTAAGTTCGCCTTTTGTATTCGTTTTAAATAAATAAATAAATATATCCTCATAAATGAAGTTATCTGAAAAAGGTCGTCGAATAAAAAACGAATACCAAATCGTAACCGAACGATATATTATGACACCTGACGATACTTTTTCCAAGACCCCAGTAAATATGTCTTGTTTCCGATTTACCTTTCTGTCGGACCATCTAGTGGGAGGCCATCATCATTCTCGAATAGGGACGCAGGCTAAAGCGCTCCTGCGACACATTGGGGATAGCCGGAATCATACTCCGACCGCAATGCTCCTACGGGAAATCAACATACAATTCTGACGTTCAAGCATCTTTTGTTCTTATTTATTATACAGTACATTCCATCTACGCTAAATTTTAAAGGCCTACACGATGTTTTATGATCTTGTTATTAAGGATCCGTTACCTCCTACGCAACGCAAGTGTAGTCTTGATAAAAATGTAGGTTATTATCGTTACAAAACTTGTAAAGTTGAACATACATTCAGAAGCGTAAAAGTATTTTGCAAGTCGTACTATGTCGACGAAAGATCTATGAGTACTTTTCTTGGCAACTATTTGGCGCTGGGTGTAATAGAGTGGTTTATATTGCATACAACGCGTGATGGCTTAACAGCACTGATTTAGTGATACAAACTACTGCACTTTTTCTGTCTACGAATAAAAAAATCCATTCACAATGAACATTAACAGGTTGTAATTATCTTTTCTTGGCCAGTATCCACTCAGAATGTTGTTTAATTTTTATTTATGACTTCTCATCAGAGAATTATTGAAAATAAGTTTCACGGAATTCTGTTATCTGGGTAGTTTCTTATTTATCTTTACTAAAATGTCTTGAGATGTAACTATCTTATAAGAATATGAATTTGTCCAATTCTTGATCGACGGAAATAGCCCTGCTTTTTGTATATATATGAACATTAGTTCATTCCTTTCACGACCTCGAATCACGACAACTTTAGCACAATTACCTATTTCCGTTAAAAGAGTTACAAGCCAGTTGATTATCAAAGTGACCAACTCGCAGGACACCTCGTCAATCAATCCAATTAGGAAATTTTACACGCGCCCATTAAAACTTCCTGACCGGAAGTTGCGCCCAGGCCGGCCGCTGTGTACCCACTCTCGTTAATGTAGGCTCGACAACCTGAAAGTTCCACCGATGTCGACAAGCACTAGTATGTTTGATAAAACGTGAAGTTTGGTAACAGTTTAGACCGCGCCCTCGGTATGCGTGGAATTCAAATTTCAAAAATTCGTGGAGTTAAAGCTGGCCGCGACCCCGTCTTGGGACCGGCAAAGTAGCTTTTGTCGTTTCCGGAGATACTGAAATTATCTCCATACCAAATTTAATCATAATCGGTTCAATGTGAATTGAGAACGGATAGACACACAGAGTTAATAATTATTAGGATGGATTACACCCGCAATTTTAGCATCCACTGGTATGAATATTCAAAAACATATTCAAGGCCTGCCTGAGTAATTCAGCAGACCTGCAATAACCTCGCAGTCGGGTAAAAAATTTGCCTTGGCCAAAATTTAATAACTTTTCTTTACAAACGGCCTGTTTAACTTCGTTTCAATTGATTTAACCTCATGATTAATTGAGTCTGTAATGAGATATTACAAATGACTCGAATATAAAATGATAAACGGTTCCCTTGGGTGAATTGGAACAGAGGAGGTTGTTGGTGGAAGAGAAGGTTTGTATGATAAGTAAATGAAATAAAGAATAGGGACATACATATAAAACACAACAATGAAGGCTTCGCAAAACCTTTTTAGCTTACATCAGATAACACGAGTATTGGTGAGTGGTAGACAAATGGTTATTGAAGTTATATTTTAAATTTAAGTAAAGTCGAAATCTACAATGGTCGTATTTTATTGTTGCCGAGACCATTACGACACAGACCGTTTAACGCAAAAAGCAAAATGTTGAAACGTTCGGGAGCTTCGCAAAAAACGCACACTTCGTACCTACTGTAATTGAAACTGGAATCGAAGTGTAAATGAATGGGCTTGAATGCGCTCCCCGCAGGAAAGATTGATAGCGCGCCCCTATTTCAATACTATCGTTACTGATACAGGTATTTAATCACTTGCTGTACAACTTAATTAAAGTGAAAACAATGCTGAGACGGAACCTAAGCTATTACTGCAGTGAATAGTGGATATTTTCCAACCGAATTGAATCACAAAGAATGCAGAGCCGCGTTCCAACGATCTTACATTTGGCGTTCAATCGCTTCAATGGTTGGGAGCAATTCCTATTTATCTTGAAAAGTAGTTCAGGGAGTCCTCTCCCTGACTCTCTCGGTTAAGAAGATCAGAGCTTTGGTGCCCTGAATCTCACGAATTCGGGGACGGGAAAGAAATCAGAAGGGTGTTACTTGGGCTAGGTAGAAGCAGCTTATGTGAGGTGAGCCGCGGGCGGCGACCTTCCTGGCTCGACGCGGAGGCACGTCCCGCCACTCCACACTGGGCACCTCTTGATAAAGAATTTCATTATCGGCCACTACTCGGGATGTGAATGTGTCCTGAAGATTCGATCGTAGCACATTTGCACCCCGACAGGGTTCTTTGTTTTATACGCACTCAGCGTTATCGGTGCCTGGTATTTCCCTCGGTAGGAATTGTTAATGGCGTTAAATAGAAAGATTGTCTATTAGATCGACATCTAAACGACATCTTCTCTACTTAATATAGGATGGAGAGCGATTTTCTTGTCAGGTTTTTTACTACTTGGCATGTTTTTATACTAGCCCTCATTTTAGGATTTGTTTTGAACTAATTATGTGGATATGATTGATTTATGATTTATAATCGTTAGCGTTGTGTTATACCTTATACATCCATACTAGTAGTATTATGAATGCGAAAGTAACTCTTGTCTGCCTGTCTGGTACCTCTTCACGCTTAAACCGCATGACCGATTTTGATGAAATTTGGTACGGAGATAGTTCGAGGCCCGGGAAAGGTGGGTGGGTAGGCTACGTACTTTTTATCCCGAAAAAACGCATAGTGCCCGCGAGCTCGGTATAATCGAATCCCACGCGGGTGAGGTGTAACGACACTTTATAACGATAAAGCATATAAGAATGGGCTCTTACAGAAAGTAAGCTGATTAAAATAGCAATACTTTTGAATGGAAAAAATAAATATAGACTATAGGTACGCGAATTTCAATTAGTTGTGAACCTATAAATGCTAACGTAAATATTCTACTAATAAATAATTCATAGTGTTTCCGACCTTTGACTCCCTCTGCATACACATACTGTCCGCTTCGATCTCCGTGATAATTCGTTGGCTTGTGAAATGTTAGCATCGTTTTTCAGAGGAGTTGACGCAATTTCGTAACAAAATAATTCAGCAAAGTCCGGACGGGCTCTCCCCTCTTGTGTTTACTTGCAAAAAGTCACCCGCGGCGTCGTTAGGCCGCGCTTTACGTTGCTGATTAGTTTTTATGGTCGTCCAAATCAGCTAAACTTTGAAATTTTATTAGTTAACTTATTTTCAAGATACGATAACTTTCAAGTCTGATTTTATCTTGTTCCTTGCTCTTGTCATATGCACGCTTTCGGGTAACAAATCTCGATACTTAACGTAATAGCAAAAGTAAAGGTTGAAGAAAAGCCATGTCAGAATATATTATTCATGTGTAAACTCGTACTAAGAGTACTACAGCGTTGAGTTGATAATGTGGCAAGGCGGATATCGAAGTTCATCCGGAACAGGCAACCCGTTAATCATTGTTGATCCTCCTATGTACCTACATTCAATATTAATTAACTAGTGCGGCGAGGATTTTCGCGGAAGTCTGATATAATTACTATTTAAAAGCAAACACGACATTTAATTAAAATTAATCCATGTCTCATTGTACTTCGTAGCTTTGTCACGATTTTCTCAAAGTAAATGCTTATTTATTTAGTACCTACAAGTTTGATGTTGGTATGTCTGGCAGAGCCATTACTGAAGCCGCAATAAGCGAAGTCCGTACTTTGGTGGCAGGCGGCACTGGACTTCCGACGGGCCAGCGTGGAACAACGAGCTGCTGTGTTACCAGGCAGTAGAGCTCATATCAGACCATTCGCGATGAAATTTCACTGGAAGTGTCAGTAATGTTTGCTAATAAAGCTGCCGGACATTTCGCCCAGCGGGGTCCTAATTTATCATTGTTAGAATGTGGCTCAAACGAAAGCAATTTCATTCTAGATTTCTTTTTTCCGTGAACTTCTCTGGTGAACTGATTGGAACCCATTTCATAAAAGTCCAATTAAAACGCCCCTAGAAAAGCTCTTACAACGAAGATAGAACGTGATGTTAAAATTCGCTGTTTGTTGTCTCTTGCAATTTCCTTAGAACCGCTCGCGCACTTCAAGTTGGAGTTATTTAAGCGTCATAATGTTAAATTGATGCTAGAAAAAATGCCTTTATGGAAAGCAATAAATGAGACGATTTATGCTGAGAAATACTTGGGTAATCGGAAAACAGATTGCTTGTTGTATTTGGGATTTAACTTTCATATAACTCTCTTGTATTTGTGTTTGGATATTGGCGCGTGTTGTTAACTTGCGTGTTTGTCCACAGTGACTAAGTTCATCCGCATCGGCATCGCTGACAAGAATGACAACCCGCCGTACTTCGACAAGGAGCTGTACGAGGCGGAGGTGGACGAGAACGAGGACATCCAGCACACCGTGCTCACCGTCACCGCCAAAGATCACGATGAATGTGAGTACTTAGAATAGGTGTATCCTCTTTTAAGACTCGCTGCCTCACCCGTGTGCGGAGTCTACCTCGGCGGCGAGGCATCTGAGTGCAGAAAGTGTTGAAGTGGTGTTGAAGCTCCCACCTAACGGGCTCGCGACACTGAATAATCTTAATGGCGGAATCCCAAAACGTTACTCATTGTTCAAGCTAAATAAAACCGCTTAATTTTAAATTCACAGACACTTACACTTACAAAATCGCTGCACACGTTAGCAACTACCTTTAAGCAGTATTTCATATCAACACAAAATAACGTGTAAAACACTACACAAAACATGTGCGAAATGTTCGAAGTTGCAATTAAAACATCGGTAAACTGAAAATATATCGTCTGTGTTTCGTATACACAAAGGAAAATTCGAGGCATTCATTTCTGTTGTAAGTAATTTGTTAAAACCTGAATCAACAAAGCAGTTTGCTTTTTCGTCAGTCACTGTTCGTCTGCCTTTTGTGTAGGAGCGTGGGGTCGAATTCAATTCTTATCATCATAATAAGTAAATGTAAATTGACAATGTTACATTTTATACAAACAATCACTGTTTTAACAGGTCTTTTTTCATTATGATTAATTCATATCATTAAATTAAGTAAATATTCTTTTGAAGTAAATATTCTGTCTTAGGTCAATAGAAAAAAAACCTACTACGTTCCTGTAAAATGACGTCGTTATATACAATGGGGAATCGCGAACCCGTTGTCTAAAACTTCCGAACGAAAAGCAATAAACTGCGTTAATGGGCGCCAAAGTGGTCGGAGGAGAGTCGTCAAATACAACGACAGCGGAATCGAACTGCTGTGTCTGCCGAATTTTCTCAACAACAAACTTTGCTTTTAACAAGCTTTGCTATGATACTATAATAAATCAGGCGCAATTTTTTCATTGCGATAGTGATGAATGATCACGCGATCTGCTCTTGACTTAGGGCTGATTTTTCAATCGTCAACACGTAGAACAAAAAAAAGTCAGTGCAAATATTTTTCTCTGTATGAAACTTTTGTATACGTATCTGTGACCAACTACACTAACCGTAAATTACTACAATTAGATGACTGTTGTAATACAAGTATCGGTTCTAAATATAAATGTAATGTAGGTAACATCAGAAAAGTATATAGTTTTAAGGTATTTAAAAAATATAATTGACTAGCCAATGCCCGCTAACTTCGTCCCGCGTAGACTTAGAATTTGCATACCTACCCGATGATACTATACATATAGATAGTTATAGAAGTATTGAAAAGTTGGTTTGACCCGTCGAAAACCCGTTCCCGTGGAAATATCAGGATAAAAAGTCCTATGTTATTGCCTGGGTCTCAAACTATCTCCATCGGTCCACTCGTTGCGACGTGAAGGAAGGACAAACAAACACACTTTCACATTTATTATATTAGTATGGATTTCAGCATTGAAATGTAATATCCTTGGCACATTCCCGACGCCTATTTTCATAGATATGCTCAACGGACTCGAAGCGTATCTGACTTGCACAAAACCTATTACTTTTTATGAGGAATTGAAAATGCTTCTTCACCGCCAAAGTGTCTGGGGGTCATCGGAGTTTTTGTTATGAACATCGGTAGCATTAAAAATTTTCATAACTTTACCAACACGAAACTAAATAAATCTTGCTGGATATAACAACCCCTTGCATGCAGTAAGTACTTAGCTAAAATTCACCTTTTTATTTTATGTTCTCTTATAAAAGATAATTTATTTTTTAAGAAGATATTAGCTTAATTTAATAATAGTTAAGTGAGTACTTAAGGGCGTTTATAGTTCAACGTTTAATGTTAGTCGGCCAAACATACGCTAACGACGGCTATTTGTTACTTTAAAGTTTTAATTTTATTTTAAACTAGCTTCTGCCCGCGACTTCGTCTGCGTGGAATATAAAATTGCCGATAACTTTCTTTCCGACATCCGATTTTAATCAAACATAGCTTATATGTTGCTCCAAATGATGCTCTATCTATCCTTGAAAACTGCATTCAAATCGGTTCAGTAGTTTCAGAGATTAACTCTAACAAACAGACAGACAGACAGACCGAAAAGATTTCTAAAAATCTCTGTTTTGTGGTCTACCATACATCTTTAGACCCCCCGTTCCTTTTTTTGAACTTTTCTTTCTATGTACAGACACGCCGGGTTCTGCTCTTTTATTATAGTATAGATACGATAGCGTTTTACATTTACATTAAAAAGAAGTTAATAGTTTTGCTTTATTTAGATCTAGGTGAATTTGTTTGAAATGTCACCACTTTGAACTTTGCAATGAAAGCTGCAATATTATTTCTATGTACAAACTCCGATATGTTATATATTTACAGTACAGATTTAAAAAAATATGTATCTGGGGCGTGTAAGCGGCTTTTCTCTGAAATATGATAAGAAGACGATTTACCGTTCAAATAAAATCTCTTTAGTTTACATTTTGATCTATGTGACATTTTTAATGATCAGAAGATTAACTTTGCCGCTTATTTATATTTCGTTTTTCTCCTTTCGTTTTTATAGGCGAATTTCAATGTTACGCAGCTACACTCCGAGAATAACTTTGAATATAAATGTGAAATATGGCCAGTTATAGGAGAATACTATAATCTGCCATATTTATATCCTGGCTAAGACACGAAAAATATGCACTTAAAAACATTTTGGACAACTCTGAGGGTATTTAAATAAACGTTATTAAGAAAATACCTACCTTCATTTGGCCCTTATTACATATGGAATAAGGAAGGAGCTGTTGGCGATAAATTGCGGCATCGATTCTGCTGAGCCTTGTTAAGAACAGGCTGGCAAGGCGTCGTTCCGCGCGACGGAGAGTTTGGCATATCTACCCACTCGTTGGAAAGTTTCACGGGAAGTGTTCCTACATGTATGTGCTATCGAGCTCGGCGTGTGATCGATGAGCTCGCACAGTTGCCCCGATACATTATACCGTGGAATTTCCGCACCTCCGGCCCCTGCTTTCCCACTCAACTTGCGAACTCCGAGACTTATTAAAACCTTTCCAACCTTTACTTTCATCATGTCATTACAGTCTCAAATTCTCGCCGTCTACGCGTCTCGCTAATATAATTAACTTAGGGGGGATACTTTAAACTGCGCTCTTGCGCCTTAGCAATCTGGCATGGCGATGAATCTCCAGGTAGCTTCTGAAATCTTCAGAGGTAGGAAATACCATTTTATATCGCCCAAAGGACTGCTTGCGAGGGAACCGTCGAAATTGAAAGTATAATAAAATTTTGTCCCACTACATCGTAACTCTTTGTGGACCGTCGTGTGTCCGGTCGTTTGTTTTCTCAAACGCTATTCGATAATGAAATATATTTTGTGATACAAGATAGGACTGTGGTAATGCGTGACTTATCTGAAGATTGAGAGCGTGCAAAGATGAAAACGTTTTTCAATTTGATTTGGAAGTAACTCTGTCTGTCTGTTATCTCTTCACTCTTCAACCGTTGGACCGATTTAGGTGAAATTTGGTATAGAGATTCAAAATTCAAAATTTAATTCAAAATTCAATCATTTATTCAGCTAATTGACCACATAGGGGCACTTTTACACGTCAGAAAAATAAAAAGAATTTACTAGCGCTTCCTAGACCCATTGCTTGAGGAGAAGCGCCGCAACAAACTCAAGCATAGATAGTTTGAGATCCGGATAAGGACATATACTAGGCACTTTTTATCCCGGGAAAACGCATAGTTCCCTCGGGAACGCGATAACCGAATTCCACGCCGGCGAAGTCGCGGGCAGAAGCTAGTTGAAAATATATGCGTCTGCATAAAAATCTGTAAGTAAAGGTATTTACAGAAAACGATCACCAACTCTCGTACCTACTGCAACCACTTCTAATATAGGTATTGTATTCCCCTTATTCTTTCCAACTGATCAAAAATATCTATATCGCAACATACAATGCAATGTCGTAATCTACATTTAAAATGAACATTTATAGACGGATGGCTCAAATATCTGCGACGTCGAAAGCGAGGAGAAAATTATTTCCCTCTGCCCCATAAAATTGTTCAATACATCTTCTAAACTTTTCTGTAATCCGTAGATTTATCTCAACTTCAACTTGCGCCAGGTACCTACATCTTTCTGTCTTATTACTTAAGCTTGTGGGAAGTAATTCTCATAATTAAAATTTAATTTTAAATGGTTCCATTGCTTGCACTTTGGACAGAAGAAATTTACGGTAGAAAAGAGATTCCTTTTTTAGTATAAAATCTCCATATAGCTAAGAAAAATTGGTAGTAAAAGAGCATAGAAAATAATTAGATTTGCAATTAAATCTAGATAAATAATATATGCTCATTCATAGATAATGGTTTATAGGTAACAATTTTGAAATAATCAACATATAAAGAATAGTGTAAAGAATGTCCTAATTTACAAGTATACTGGTTATTCTACGTAACGTGATTTACCGCGTCGGCGCGCAATTATACGGAGGCAGCGCCGCGGGCGTGCCCGCCGGCACTGCATCAGCTGCATGCGATTGTCTGATCCTTAGGTATTAAAATTTCCAACCGTCACCGGCAGATGTCGGCGAAGCGGCCCGATTCAATCCCGCTTTAAAACTGCCTTTTGCCTCGAGGAAATTAAGCGTAAGCGGTGAAACATACCTACCAGCTGCAGCCTTAAAATATTTGCCGCAGTATTCGTGACAAATTAGAATTTTATCTGTATCCACCAGACTAGCAGTAATAATTCGTTGTTTATGTTCCGACTAGAATTATGCCCCCCGATTTAATTTACATAGAACCCTGTTACTATAACTATTTTTGATTGCGGCGTTCCCTGAATTCTGAATGGTTGAAGGTATTAATTACGTCAACAATTTGCAGAAGTGTTATTTGTGCGAACTTGTTTAACTATTAACTTGTAAGCGTCGACGGTTGCGCGTCACGCCGCTGCATTGTTTACCGTCACATCCAGCAATTCCGCTCTGGTTCTGCCTCAAAGATGATATATGTACTCGTATGTACGAGTACTATGCTATCTAATTATTGTGAAATGTATGTGCCCAGCAATGGGACGCGTATAGGCTGTAGTAGTAGTATGTTCTCTTAGGGTGTAGGACTCCTAAATTTTTTTAGGACTCGGCAGATTCTCATTTCTAGTGCCCGGATAAAGCTATAAACAAAGTTTCATTGATGTACATATTTTGCCGCTAAAATGTGCTATGTTTCCTGTGCTAATCGGTTTTGAATCTCCCAACAAAAACCATTTTTTTTTTTTTATAAATTTGCTTCTTCTGATTCTTTCTTGTTATTTTTTCATACACTACTTCATTCTTGGAAAAGGATCAGTAACATTTCAATAGGCTCATTACTGTTAATCAAATACTACTTACTTTTTTCGATTACTTGTAGTTGTATTTTGTTTGACACTACATTTGCTCCACATTAACACGTAGATGTATTCAAGAATAATTGAACTGCTTCGAAATAGCCATCCCCTGGGATTCAAAGCTGAAACGATGCGGTATAACCTCCCCTGAATACCTGACTGAACTGCATCGTAAAAGCCAGATGCAAACTTCGAACTTACTTTGACCAAGTGTGGTGCATATTAATAATGATATGTGTAATTCGAATATGACGCGAAACTAATAACTTAGATTACTTATTTGAGGTTAGTCATATAGTTTACGTTGCTTTGAAATATTTCACAGTTGTCATTCGGTAGATTGTAATCGTGATGTTGAATATATGGCGTAGTAGCTTATAAATATTAATAATCACTGTCATCTATTTAAACGTTGAACAATAGGGATCATCAACACAATATATTGACCTGAATTACCATAAATCATCACAAAGCGCAGAATATATAGATTGAGTAGTTGAGACGATATTATGGGCAATTAACTGTAAGCGACAAACTAAAATCCACCTTTCGGCGGTCGTGGCTCGTGGATTGCCTAGTTATCTGTTCCTCAGTGTAATGACGTCGCGACGCGCCATTTAACAGGAGGTCTGGCAGTTACTGCCGGTGTCTGTATCGAAACAGATCCTCCTCGTTACGCCACGCTCAATATCTAGCCTAATGAATGGGGTTACACTCAAACGACCTCCACTAATCGTGTGGTAGTCAAATTCCTCAGAAGTAAATGAAAACCGTTTCTTTATAGTATCCCCGGAAAAGTGTTTAGAAAGTGTCATTTAATTAAAATATTTAACAAGTATCTATGGAAAACTTTTGGTGCTTCGTCTTATTTCATTGGATTAAATTAAGAAGTTTACGCTTAGGAGTTGTCGTGAATTGTTGATGACATTTTATATATAAAAATGAGCAGGAATGGAATAAACGAACAAACCTGCTACTGTTTCTGTTCATTCATGTAGTAATAGTAGGTACCTATAACTCCTTGATTAGAACGAAACAGAAATAAAATATTAATAAATTTGCTCTCGTGAGAAATATTTTTCAGCATCCATGATGAAACTCGATTTTCCCTTCAGCGGATTATACTTTACTTTTAGGGTTTTCTTTTTCTCTTTGAGTTTTCGCGTATGTGCTTTTTAGTATATATTACCTACGCAATATTCAGAAAAAGAAACCTCGTATTTTTATAACCTGTTCGATCATCGACATCGATGTTTGTTTAGAAATAGAGTTAGTCTTTTAAATTAATGCCTACGTAATGTTTGTATAAACTGTTTCCTTTATTATTCATCTTTAAACAAACTCTAAACAGGTCTTTCTAATGTTAAATGTTTCTATTATATTACCTACTTAATAAATCTCAGCTGCACCTTTGGCAAACAAATTTAAAGTGAAGTTTTGCGTGGTAGATTCCTAGACGAGCGTCGTGCACGCCGAGCGGTATTGGGAGAGCGAGCGCTTTAATTAACTTGATACATTAATAACGTGTTTTAATGGAAGACATCTTTTGCCTTCGTCTTCAAGTCGCGATTATGTGCAGCGACAGCAAACAGGGTTGCCAACCACGGCGAGATGATCCTGTGATCCTGTGCTGTCGTTTTGGCAACTAGTCCAAAATAATTGTTAACTGTCTGCGTATTTCATCCATCTATATATACTAAAAATAAGTTTGTAGAAATAACGTGACCGTTTGTATGTACGTATGTCCGGGTTTAACTCGAGAACAACTAGTTGGATGGCCAAAAAATGTAGTATGGGGGTAGACAGGTCAGCTTATAGGCTATTTTTCGGAAAAACGCTTAGTTCCCGCGGGAAAGCTGTTAACGAATTCCACGCAAATGAAGTCGATATAAGCTTGTTTGTTTGTTTGTCTTTCCTTCACGTTGAAATTTCTGCACGGATACAATATAGGATAGTTTTTGTCCAGAGATAGGGTTTTTGGTAAAACTTTTTTTTTAATATTGTATAACCACCTATAACCCATACTCGTAAGTATACATAAAATATAATTAGGTCTGTACGCAAACTCCGTCTTAATTGTCTACGCGAACGAAGTAGCAGGTAACGGCTAGTTGTGGATGTTCCTGGTTTTAGCGCTTAAAAAAGAGTTGTAGTATTTATTTGGAAGTGAATAAGAAAGCAAAATTATGCTATCTACGTAAATACGGTGTAGGTATTTTTGAAGTTCCAATGGAAAAGTTAATATTTTGAACTATGTCACCAATTGAGCTTTAAACAAGACACATAGGTGCGGAACATATCCTACTTAATCCGGGTTTCTGGCAACCCTAGCAGCGCACGTTCGCCGTCCGCTGCCGCTAATGGCTGGTAAAATCTCGCTCCACCTCACAATGGAAAACTCCCTAAAATACTTGATAAATTGCTTCTCTCCCGTCAGGGTATTATCCATCTACATATTCCACGTATGCTGTGCTAAGTTCAGTCGATCATTCTCGAGTTTATTTAGCAATAACGATCGCATCAGATGGGTACTTAAAATGGTTTAATTGCACATTTCCGACGCAAATTCACATTTTAATGTGACTGTTTATAATTAATTAGGAGTTAACGAAATTAAACGGAGCGGTTATAAAGTATCGAAATGGTCGTTTCAAGCTTTTACGTTTTATTGTATGTCAGGAGCAGTGCTTTTCGTGTTGAATAATTGTATTTAGTCAGATTGCGTCACGGGGCGGGCCGGCTGAGTGTCGCGTGTCCCGCGGGGCGCCGTCGTCCTTCATTACCCGCCACGTCTCCCGATCCAATCGGATCTTAATACTTTTCCAACTTTGGGCAGTCACTTGTTAATCAAATTATTCGTGTTTGATTCGTAACACGAAAATCCTTGCCTTAGCTATCGTGATGTCTTCATAATAGAACTATTTTATACAAATTATTATTTATATATTATTTCCCTACACAACAGTTTCGTTTATATGATAGCAGAGTTTTTTTTTTCATTCTGTCATAAAACGTTCGGCCGGTGACGTCTCTGCAGTGGCGTATAAATTCTTCACAAAGTAGAAAGATATCACAGCAACAAAGTAAGATGCACGTTCCCAGAAAAGCGTTCAGAAATGTATCACGTCTTGTGTAGTACGTGTACATTGTAGGTGAGGAGTGCATTAAAATGTATCTCGAACAGTCACCCACCCGGATCGTAGTCAATTTATCGCAGTTTCTTTCGCTAATTGGATATAAGCTGACAAATGTAGGTAGTACACACCAGTGTGTTAGAGTAGCGGGCGATCGCAGTCGTGGTTTGAGTATTGCGTGATTGATTTTGCTATTTAGACGCCTAGATTCGGGAGCTCGAGACTACTCGGCGATTTCCCATTAATTACTGCTCCATCGCTCGAGCGTCACGCTGAGCGATTGTATGGCTAATTCACCGCGACGTCGCATCCCGATCCCGCAATCAATGTGCCCAGTACTACCCACGGTCCACCATTCCGCGCAGCGTGCACAGTTTTATTACCCCACCCGACCACATGTTCCCGCAGACCATTGTGTAGCAAAACTTATATTTAGAACATTTGAATGCTACGTGACACCGCTTCCGAACATAAAATATGACCACAACGCTCTCGGATTTTAAATTTTGCGTATATTTGGGACGATGTTTACTTCGCTAACGGGTACCTGGGGTTGCCCCCGCAAACTGTCATAAGAGGACATTAATCATTCATTCAGTGCAAAAGACAAATGGAATAAGAAAATGTTCCCAAATTACGCTAAATGGCGGACGGAGGCTTTAGTTGTAGAAAGATTGCAGTGTGTTACGAGTTGTTTTACTCTCACACTCGATTTATTTACTTCAACTTCTACATTGTAATTTATAACAAAAGTAATTTGTTACACGGCTTATTCCCACAGTAGCTTCTACCTTCATTCTGTTCCATATAAAAGCTTATTTTCTGAAATGTTTTCGCAGCCGTACCCTGTTAATGTTTTTTTTATTACACTGTAATATTAAGCATCAATCAATACATATAACGCTCTTCCGCACTGACTGAGTGAGTGAGAAGTGGACAAAGTACAACCGAAACTACTGGTAGCAGAAAGCTGAAATTCGGTTTGTAAGTTCCTTAAGGATTGTGGGAGAGCATAAAGAAGATTTCCCAAGATTCCCACAGGATCGGGAATAATGGGTTTTTACATGATAAGGCAAATGCTAGTACAATATATATCCAGTTTGATATAATTTGCTATCAATACAAAATTGAGTACTTCTGGTACTTTCTTTTGAATTCAACTGTTTTTAGTTAAAAATTATAGAAACTAATGCGCATTAGTTTGTAGAACGTAAAACGTCCTCAAAGAAATTCTGCATTACGAGAAAATTAAATATAATAACCTGAATGTAAAAAGAAATATTTAGGTATATAATTTTATTGCATATTAGTGAAAAAAATCGGTTGTCTATAAAGTCAGTTTATGGACGATAATTTTACGTGATAACATCATAAGAAAACATTAATGAATATGTCCATTTACGTCATACAAAAATCGGTTGTCTATAAAGTCAGTTTATGGACGATAATTTTACGTGATAACATCATAAGAAAACATTAATGAATATGTCCATTTACGTCATACATCGCCATGAGGACATACATTGCGTCATGTTTTTCGTCGGCGCAGCCGGCGTTTATCAATTTATAAGACGTTATCACGTCAAAAACGAATCTAAAAAATATTTATAACTTAATCTTAAACTTGAAACGCGCTGTATGCCTTTATTTAATTACTAGCCGATGCCCGCGAACTTCGTCCTGCGTAGACTTTGAATTTACGTACCCGATGATACTACACATAAAGACAGTTATAGTTATAGAAGGATTGAAAAATTTACCAGTGAAAAACCCGTTCCGTGGAAATATCGGGGTAAAAAGTATCCTTTGTTATTGCCAGGGTCTCAAACTATCTCCATACCAAATTTCATCCAAATCGGTCGACTCGTTGCAACGTGAAGGAAGGACAAACAAACAAAGAAACACACTTTCACATTTATAATATAGAAGCTGTCTTAGAAACGGCACTAACGATTTGGACGTAATTTGCAGTATAGCGGTTTACCGGGGGCGACAAATCGATCTAGCTCTCAAGAACTCGGAAACTCGTTTTGACTCCTTTTTCAACCGCCCACAGGTGCTATCATACGTACGAGGGGCGTTCAAAATATTCTCGGTATTGATATCTTATAACCTCTTTTTGAATTTGTTTTGTTACTGGCTGGTAAGGTTCATTCTTTGACATTAAAAAAAAGTATAATTCAAACCGAGATGTTCTTTTGTTTTTCTGCAATTTCTGAACAAACACGAACACAATGAGTGAATTAACAATGTTAACGAAATTAGAACATCGTTCCGTAATAAAATTCTTGACGAAACAGGGTAAAAACCAAAAAACCATAAAAGAGGAAATGGATTGTGTTTACCGTGAGTCTGCTCCTTCTTTATCTACAATTCAAAAGTGGTCAAGCGAATTCAAACGTGGCAGGGAGAGTATTGAAGATGACCCTAGACCTGGCCGGCCTGTAGTAGCTACTTCACAAGAAAATATTGATCAGGTGGAAAACCTTATATTGGAAGATGGTCGAGTGAAGATAAAATCAATAGCTCAAGTAACCAATCTTTCTATTGGTACCGTACATGACATTATCCGTGACCATCTTAATATGTCAAAGGTCAGTGCAAGATGGGTTCCGCGAATGCTGACTCGACTTCAAAAAGATGTGCGTGCAGCTTGCTGTTCCGATTTTATTGACCTATGTGGTGAAAATCCTGATGAGGTGCTGCAAAAGATAGTTACTGGAGATGAAACCTGGGTTCATCATTATGACTCAGAGAGTAAACAGGAGTCCATGCAGTGGCACATTAAGGGTTCAGCTCATCCCAAGAAGTTCAAGGTCGTCCCTTCCGCTGGCAAGGTCATGGCAACAATATTTTGGGATTGTGAAGGAGTATTGTTTATCGATTATAAAGAAAAAGGTGTAAATATCACGGGACAGTACTACGCGAATATTCTACATCAATTAAGGGACGCAATAAAAGAAAAAAGGCGAGGAAAGTTGTCTAAAGGTATTCTGCTTCTGCATGACAACGCCCCTGTCCATACTGCTCATATTGCCAAGGCAGCTATTGCTGAATGTGGGTTCGGAACTATAACTCATCCACCGTATAGTCCGGACTTAGCCCCCAGCGACTTCTTTTTGTTCCCCAATCTCAAAAAGGATCTGCGTGGAAATCGATTTTTTGACGATGAGGCGTTGAAGGCGGCAGTAGAGGAGCACTTTTATACCAAGGATAAAAAATATTTTTATGAGGGATTAAAAAAAATAATTGATCGATCTTTTAAGTGTATTAACATAGGGGGGGAGTATATTGAAAAATAAAAAATATCAAACTGTTCATACTTGTTTGTTTTCATTCCAATACCGAAAATATTTTGAACGCCCCTCGTATATCATGGTGGAAATCTCCCGCGGGCGCCGCGTCTGTTTGGTGTCCAAACCCCACGAACGACACTTGACAAATTACATTATGATTTTGTTCCCCGGCCTGCCGAACCAGTTTCTAACTTCATTTTGAACTTATATGCGTGTTATGCTAAGTGACAAAGTTATGGAACTTTAGCCTATCTATTTACACATACGTTACCTTTTATGTGAACAATCTCGTTTGAACGAGAACGAAATCACTTCCGAGTAATGTCATTCCACAACTTCGGAATTCTCAGACTTCTCTTAAGCGAAGTTGAAGTCAAGGTGAAATTGATCAGTTTTGAAGTTTACATGTTAAGGCCGTTCATAGACCCAGCTCAGCCGTCACTGTCACTCGTGGGACGAGTGAAAGAGAAAGCGCTACGCACAGAACGCCCGATTTAGTTAGTATTTAACGCGTTTTAATTTCTATAAAAATACCGTCTAAAAAATGGCATTTATAAAGCTGTCGATGTATGCATATAATATGGATATTTTTTATGTTATAATTAGTTTTACACTGTTTGATATAATAAACTGGAGTAAAGTTGGATTAGCGGTCCGAGTTAGAGGTTACTTTGGAATTGTATCGAGCGAAGTTTCGTGAAACGTGTATCGAAAGCTGTCAATGTAAGGATGTATGTGGATATAATCAAATATAACATATGTTTTTTTCATATTTTTAACTTTTAACATTTCTTAGAGAAGTATGATCTTACATGAGCAATTTGACGATGCTGGGTCAGGGAAGGGCCTTAACTGCTAAATTAGAGCTGAATAATTTGCTTTACGTTTTGTGCACATTATTTAAACTGTTATTTCGTTGTGAGGAAACAAATTGGGATCGATCGCGAGTACCTGATTAAGTTGATCGGTTGCTACGATGTCACTGCTACACGGACGTTGTAGCATTACTACGAGTGGTTACATAATGCTACGAGTGGTTACAAAATGCTACGAGTGGCTATGAAACGCTACGAGTGGCTACGAAATGCTACGAGTGGCTACGAAATGCTACGAGTGGCTACGAAATGCTACACGACTGCAGTGCTACGATACCCGGCTTATCTACCTAAAGTATATATTAATAACTAGCCGACCCGGCGAACTTCGTACCGCCTAACAGTCAATGAATGACGTAAGCTCTATCAGTTACGGAAGATGGTGGAAGCAAATTTATTTAAATCCATATTTTCTATATAATTCTGTGTTGTGTGATATTATTGCAGACTTCCGTTATGCTGCCACGTACTCGTAGTACAGCATCATGCAGACCTGTTCCGCGGACAGAAAAGACGATAGTAAGACGTTCGATAATAAGACGTCGAAGTTGTGGTCATAAATCAAAGTTTAGTGAACTTAAATCGTACACCGTTCTCAATTCAAATCGAAAGAGTGTTGATTTTTTCATTTGTTCAACGTTATTGTGTTAATACTTTCAATAACATTCTATTTAAGTCTCACTGCTGGGCACAGGCCTCCTCTCATTACGAGAGGGTCTGGGCCAAAGTCCCCACGCGGGCCCAGTGCCGATTGGGGACTTCACACACACCCTTGAACTACTTTGCAGATGCGTGCAGGTTTCCTCAGGATGTTTTCCTTCACCGCTCAATGGCAAATTCAAACGAATTTCGCACATATGTAAACTCAGAGGCGTGAGCCGAATTCGATCCCCCGACCCTATGCATGAGAGGCGGTGGTTAAACCACTAGGCTATCAAGGCTGCTGTTAGATACATATCTCCACTAATCATTTTGTATGTGTACATTACACAAAGAGATTTTTCATCTGAGTTTAAGAGTCGTGTTTCTGAATGAATGAATGACATGTTTTATTTTCGCTTGGTACACATGATAGATAGTAAAATATTAATATTAAATTGCTATGTCAATCAGCTAATATTATTAAATACGAATTACACGTCAAGAACCTTAACATACATCATAAAATTTTCAAAAATCCCTTAATGGAACCAACAAGTTGGCTAAATATTATTCATTTATTTAAAAAAAATGCTTTATTTAAAAGTGGCGAAATATTTATTAAAAATATATAGGAATAAAGTCAGCACATTATACTTTTGCTGCCTTCATTACTTCAATTCAATGAAAAATTCTCCTTGTTTCACCACAGCGCAGCGCAGCGTGGATTTACCTATCACGACTAGCTTAATATTCATAGCCTGATTGCTCATTATTTGCTCGTGCGTCTAGTGGCGTGTCGTCACTCGTCAGAGATTTCCGGCAAACATTAGATCTTTAAAGGCATCTACCGAGGTTCGAGTCCGAGAGGCTTGTTTATCGGCAGCCGAGATAATCTCCGAGCCGGAACACGGTGACAATCAAATTACGTGAGGCCACTTGTAGGGAAATTAATACACGCGCTAACGGCTCACTCCGTCACATAGATAGCTATCCAACAAGACGTAACGCTACATCTGAAGATTGGATTACCTCGCTCCCGTATTCTCTTAATTAGGGAGATACGTAAACGAGTTTTGGCATTAAGAACTTAAAAGAAAGGGCAATTGTTCGAGCGTATTAGCTACCGTATGCCGTAAAGATTTGATAAAATTAGTCTAACCTTTTGATTCCGTTGAAAGTTTCGTGGATGTTAGTAACAGCTGATTTCGTTTCAAAGATTATCTTATACATTTTGTGTAGCATCCGGAAGTCGCCTTTGTAGAGAATAAATCAAATGGAATGAATGTGAGTAATGAAGATATTTGGGGTGTTTATGAGTAGTTGACGGTGATGTTAGGCCGCATTGTTCGGGCGCCAGTCTGTACACTCCGACGCAATATCTCTCACGCGTCATTTGCGGCGTATTGAAGCCGGCTTCGGCTTACGCCTCGTGCCGAGTGTTTACCCGCGCTCGCGAGCAGCCGAAATGGAATACGCTGGTATCAGCTACACAAATGACTTTGCCAAATAATATTGCTCCATAACACTTAAACCCAGTTTGACCCAAGAAGTTGGCCTTTGGGTCTACTTTCATATTCAACACCATTGTGAAGAATATTTTTTATCACTTCTCCGAAACGACCTATAAGCAGGAGTAATGTCAAGTTTTATGTATTATCGATGTTGAATCTGGCTATTGAGCCAAAGAATAGAAACTGAATATCACGGAGGATGCTTATTCTCGATCGAGATCCATGGTTGGCGAGCCAAGTCGCAGGTTTTATTGTACGCCACTTATCGTGTACGTCTGCGACCCGTGTGGGACGTCTCGTAAAAACTTGGATGTGTGTAAATCGCAAACAAGTTTTATAGGTTTTGACGCGATAACGTCTTATAAATCGATGAATGCTGGCTGCGCTCACGAAAAACATGACGCAATAGTAACGCTCCGCCTGAGCCGAGCGCGCAAGCGAGAGCGCGGACCAAGCGATTGACAGGCATGATCGCCCTAAGCGTGACATTATCACGTAAAATTATCGTCCATAAATCGACTTTACAGACGCACCACACAGATCATTTTTTTATATTATTTTAAATGAATTACGGCATTGTGGCTACAAATAGAAATTATTCAACTGCCACAAACGTTGTTTACTAATCGACCTATCAAATGCGTTGAAAATGCAATCTGCTAAACAATAATATGTATTTACTGATTTACGTATATATTTAGAAACGACTAAACATTGCATACAGAGATTGCATAATACTATGGCAGTTCAACTTTGCATTTATTTTTCTTTTAATACATATATGATTTTCAATTGTATTCGATTATATTTCCACTTCCTAATTACATTATAATTTAATTGTTCTTTATTCGTGAGGAGTCCTATTATCTGTAATCTGGATTATCCTTAATACAATCATGCGCGAGGCGAGTAGGTACGTTGTTAAAAGCGTCTTAGGTATGCGTCCCTCCGACTCCGTAGTAGGTAGATTCAATTTAATCCTCTTCGTGTCTACACAAGCGTAACGACGCCTTCTATGAAATTTCATTGTACAAGATCTTTTATTATTATGGATATGTTACGAAATCAAAAGAACTACAACTTCTACAATTAGGGTCAGCGTTTTGATAAAGGAGTTCATTTTTATCACGACCGGTTTGACCTTAAATTAGGCACCTTAAATGATTTAGTATAATTGATAACAGTTCAAAATTTTAGTAGGGCGTATTTCGAAAACCATTTCGGTATCTACCTAAAGGAGTCAATAGGAAAAAAACAGATTTTTTCGTTCACTACTTTTAGAGAATATCGTATTTTAGTGATAACTGGTGCGTGACGCCATCTCACCTCACTCAATTCACTCACTCTCGCTAAAGAGCGGGCGCTACGCGCAGAACTAGGTACGTAAAGTGGTGCGTCATTTTTAACCTACTCCCTTTTAGAATGAGGGGCTTTTTAATATTAATTGTATGTATGAATTTGACGACTGAAAAAAAGAAAAAAAAAGTGTCCTTTTAATTTTTCCCTGCTTTCTAACTAGCTAATAAAATAGCCGGGTTAAAAAATTAAATGTTGTCAATTTGATGTTAATTAGGAAAAACTCAGCCTGGAATTTTGCTGTCAGATAGCCCTGAAAATGAAACATTCAAATATTACGCTTCCGGCTTAATAACTACAGAAAATTTAGTAATTTTCATCCTGTATTAATTTACATGTTAATAGGAAATCTGTCGATTATTATGCACGCAGAAATCAACAAGAGTATTATCATTGTAACAAGATTTTCTCGACATAACTGAGGGTCTTTTTTGTGCGTTTTTAAACTCCGATGAAGCAAGACATAACTCAAAAGGCGCGCGGCGACGCACTTAAGCCGTTGATGCAGAGTCTATTTTGCTTAATCCACGCGCCTTCCAAGTTGTGTAAACCTGTACATTGAACAAGTATTTTCGATATAATTCAATGATGATTTTTGATCATCCATTTTTGCCACGAGTGTTTGTAATATCATCTACGACTTCGTTATTCAAGTTAACGAGTTACCTAAGATGAGATGTAAATGCCGAAGCGTCTCGGGTGAGGCTGCTAGCGGTCCGGTCGCGGCGGCAAAAGCGCCACGATAATTAGCCACGTCAATATGCGCTGCGCACGCTCCGCCATCTGAACATTTCCCCGCGGACAAAGTTTGCGGCGAGCTCGTTAGAAACGACGGATACAGTTTTATTAATGTCCGAAATGATAACGACATGTCGCTCGCTCTCGCGCACTGGATTACTGACGGCCGCTGAATTAATAACTCGCTCATTGCCGCTCCGAGCTCCGCAATATGGATTTCAATTCCTGTTTTAATTTTGTAAGGGCTTATACGTGTTCCGGGTTACAAGTTTGACTTTGTGCTCTGTCATTCGGCCGGATACGTACATATAATTATACCCCGGCCATCGCGCGGGAGCGTGAAACTGGAATTGGTGAAAGTTTTAGACATATATTAGAGTGAATTTCGCTAGCGAAAGTGACAAAACCGAGACACATTCTTTTACGACAAAAATGATATTGTTAATCAAAAGAAGCCGGTGAAATTACTAGTGTTTGACTTAGAACATTGGATTTTTTTTGATAACGCATGTTCATAGGTAACAGCGACCACTTACCATCGGTGGGCTAGTTTGCCAACCAGTGCTATAAAAAAGAAGCCGAGTTCATCACTAGTCTATCGATAATATGAGTCTTTTACCTAACAAAATAACCGAGCTTCTTACCTTACTTTACTCGAAAAACATAAAGGGTGAGAAGGGTTTGTGTACACAATACTAGGTATGTCGTCTATTTGTATTCCGTTTTTACCCACCCTGTTGTGTTTAGATTGTGTGCAACAAACACAAAAACAATATAAAACGTATCCAATGAAACACGTCTCTCACGTACCTCAAATGTTTTGTTCGCCTAAATGATTATAAGTTGGCGAGAGACAGCAAGAAAATGGCCATTGTACCTACGTATATAAGATCACGTCACTTCCATCACGTCTCCGCTCGAAGATTTATGTCGTTGCAATAAAATCTCGTTTGAATAAACATCTCCACAACGCGGCGGCTGTGACAAATTGCTTGAGCTCGCCGCCAAAAGTTGAGACAAGTATTAGCTGAAATAATTCCTCGCGATTATGAGAGTGGCCCGGGACTGACACTTGATGAAACATGGGAGGGCCCATTCGGCCTAGATCCCGCGACCTTGCCCCGTCACGACATGTTCTGCAACCCTGTACCCTTCAGAAATGCTTGTAAAATAATAATTCAACCCTTTTTACCAGGATTCTTAAGACGTGTTACTTTACGCTTTTACGAGCCTCGTTTACATGGTCAGAATTTTAATTGATAGGTACTGAATACCGATGATTAAACGTAGGGCAACTCGGGGAATTAATCAATAAATTATCGTTGCGATTAAGAAATAATATTCACCACTTTGCTAAATGTTGTCAAAACAATCGCTTTGTTATTCAAATTGTTATCTGCAAATATTTCTGTTTTGTAAAAGAATATATCATCATTTCAATTCATATCATCTCAGATCAATTGAGCTTACCTACATAAATAAACGCTGCCAGTTTCATTTGTATGGAGTCTATTTTTATACTTACTCAACTCAAAAAGTTAAAAAGTAATATGTTCTAGATGGAGATTGCCAATCCCTATTATTAAAACGAGTAGATCGTAGTCTTCTAACTAAAACTAATTAAACCGAACATCGGCCTGTGGCGCCGAAGAATAATGGATGGCAGAGGACAGGGAGCCCACCTCGTCGGTGTAAAAAAACATCTTTAATTAAAAGCACTGCGCTTCGAACGAGCTTTAATTGAAATCTCATCGTTTAGCTTGTGATTAAGAGGCCGCAATAAGCATTTCACTCATTGAATTATATCTGAAATATTCATCATGATCTTATTAAATAAATAAAAAAGAAGCTAGTTCCATTATTTGATTTTGAATACTATGGAATATGTAGGAGAGACCACATTTAAATATTTCAAACCTATTATCCTACGTGTATAAACACTCGAAAGAAAATGTAAAATATGACATTGTTTTAAGCTTACGTAGAGTTTCCTTTTCTATTTGAAAGCAGGGTAATTCGCAAACTGTGGTGGAAATCCTTTGAGCCTCGGTTTGAATACGAGCGTGCAACCTGCGGCCGTCACCGTAAGTAATGAATGGTGTAAACAGCTTTAAGGAGGAGCAGGGCAACGTGGCGAGGCTTGGCGCCCGCGCCCGGACTTGCTCCTTGTTACGCCAGTTACGGCATATCGCTGACGCCGCGCCCCTTCTTGCAACTCGCCGTCTCAGCACTCAGAATGTCCTAAGACATCGCTCGTGACCCCAATTAACTCACGTCTTGTTTCAGTCCATCGCTAAGATTATCAAATGGCTTAGTCATGCAATGATAAATATCAGCCGATGAGGAAAAAGGATGAAAGGATCCCTCTGTGGGAGTGAAATCCGCTATTTTACCGTTATGATACTTATATCGAAATTGGTTTGTAATAAGTATGTATATGCTTAAAATAATATAAAACCCGGTATTACACTGTCCTCTTTTCCGTTACGTATACTTTTGCTAATACACATGTGGCAGGGTCGCGCAGCGGACCGACGCTAACGCACCCGCGACCCGTCGACCTGCCGGCCCCAAAAAACGAGAAAAACAATTTCATACTGTTTTAACGAAGTATTTAGTCTCAATGGTATAATGTTATGGTTTTCTTTTATTTTAATTAAAGCAGACCGAAAATGAGATGGCGGGATTACCTGGACAGATTCCATCTAGAGTGGCAAGCCCAGGCACTCAATAGGGTGAAACGAAGAAAGAAAGGAGAGGCCTTTGCACGGAAGTGGGAAACAACAACAGGCTAATCAAAAAATAAAAATGTCAGTGGGTATTTTAACCGTCTGAAATGATGGGTGATAGAGAGAAATAGAAGAAATAACTGCACATCATATCCTTTCTTACGTTTTCTATCATGCTGTATTTAGCACTTGGCAGTCTATCATTTACATTTACAAGTTTGTAGTCTACGCCTGTCCGCCTTTGGGCAAAGACTCGTGTAAAGCTTTACACCAGCTTAGTACATGAATAATTTCGTTAGGTTTTACCTATAGGGGTATAAAATTTTGCTATCCCATGAGTAATAACTGGATTCATGATTTTGACCTTGGCTGATTTTAGGTTCATTTATTTTGTTGATAAGCTCGAACGCAACGCTAATGCTGATGTCGAGCACGGCCGGCCGGCGGAGCCCCCGGATATTATTCCGGGCCGGGCCACCCATGCATATTCATGTGCCCGATCTAGAGGCGCGTATTAATTTGCATCCCGATCCGACACTGCCCTCGCTACATTGTGCACTTTCGTTTCTTTCCCGACTCCCGCTTCCCTAGCCTCAGCGTTCCAACTTCCAATTGAACGTGAAATTGGACCCACACACCCTGCATTTCAAATGAGCTCCAAGCCCTTTGGTCGATATAAAAAATATGGTTTTTGATAAATTTCCTAGCAACGAATAATAGTAATTTCATCTTATTTACGAAAAAAGCCTTTTCTTGTTTTCCTTTGCCGGATATAGAGTGTTGAATATCTAATCAAATATTTATTTACTTGTTGGCCGCGTATGTATGCCCCAACAATAAATATGCCTTTAATAACATGAACCTAAAACGAATATCCGCGCAAACATAAAGACGCGTTATAAATTTTATATGGCAGTCATAAAATTCTAATGAGGTATTTTGAAAACTTTGACGTAAGTATAATATCTTATTTGATTTTAAAACACTATCGGATCTAATCTAATCTAAGTTCTCCAAACCTGTTAGAATAGTTATATTAGAAACGATTTCTACATTATTGATTCTCAAAGAACGAAATCAAATATGTCATTGTATTTATTTTGCTATCTTAGGTCGCTTGCCTATGCAGCCAAGCCAGCATTAATCCTTTTTATGATTACTTAGGCTAAAAACATTTTCCAAAATTTCAAGTTAGATTCTTTGTCAGTTTTAAGTTTAATAGGGATGACGACAGGGTGAAGAAATCGAAATTCTAATTAGTCCGTCAGTCAGGTAATAAAAAAATATAAGACTTTTTGTTTTATCAAATTAACAAAGAATGACTAAGTTAAAACGCATCAAAGTTGGACAGTGGGGGGTAACTACGTCACCGTTAGGTATAAATCGTACCTAACCGTGACGTCACGCGACATTTCAACTCAATATATCCGTATAAGTTTGGTTTCGTGAAAAAAGAAAAAATACGTGTCCAATACTTTTCAATAATCTTCCTGATAGACTAAGGAAAAAAAAGTTGTCGTCATCCCTATTGGAAATGTAAAAATCAGTACATATTAGAGTTAGATACTGTACAAATTGTCATGGGCATATAAAGTCGAAAATGCGATACAAAATATTCACGAAAATCCGTCCACATTATTTGGGTTCCGAGATATAAGTACCTATTCACAATTTTATGTCTTACGGCACTCCACTATATATATGATTTGATAAGTCACATTGTCCTTCGGTTTGTATCTTGGATGGAATGGCCCAAAATATTAATGTTATCCCACTAAAAACACATTACTATTATTATTATAGCCTATAAAGTGTCCCACTGCTGGGCAAAGGCCTCCCCTCTTTTTCGCCACTCTCCTCTATTTTGTGCAAGCTCCCGCCGGAACAAAAACACATAACTATGTTAAAAGATGGCCAAGTTCCCGTCAAAAAAAATCGGCCTCTTAAGTAACTTAAACCAAGTTCTGCCTACGATTAGTAGCCCTCTTTGATTTGGCATTTTTTTATTAATTTGACCTTTATTTATGATGAAATCGATAGTTGTAAAATTGTATTACAGTTAGCACATGAAATTGATTTGGTTTTACCATGTTTATAGTAACACGCGCGTGTCTATAAAATAAGTACCTATGTGACTTGGCTACCTAAGTTTCCGCTTTGTATGTTATGACACAATAGTCGGTTGAGCCCGACATTTCACGCCTGTTTCCCTCATTCTGGCGCGGTATGGATGCGGCAGAATATGAAACCACCCGCATGCTTGCGTTCCATTTCCATTGGAATCAATGTTGCACGAAAATATTACTGAATATAAAAATTGACTATTTTCCTATATCAGCGTCATATTATTAGTAGGTAGTTAGTTCTTCGAGATGGCTATGCCATTTGCTTGATATATAAATAACATAAAAAGTGTTTGAAATGTCAATGGCCAAGGTGACGATCAGAAGAGACGTAGGTATATATATGTTTGTTTTCCAATCCCAATGCCAATCTACAATAGCCTAGATTGTATAAATCAGCCTTAAAGTCGTGTCTAAATCTACCATGTTATTGGTAATCTTAAGTGTCAAGTAAAAAGTAAGCATACTTATGTACAAAAAACATTCCTTGTTAATCTCCCATTTTCATTCAACTCGGTTCTCTTTGATGTAACACAATTATTTCGTTCTGATGTTAGCAGAGAAACGACCCAACTGTTTATATTACTGGGATAACTTTTAAACCATTAAACATTTAACAAATTAACTACATTGTATTCTCAAACACCTTCAAAACATTGCAATTACGTTACGGACACAACTTCAACGATAAACGTGTTTATATTTTACAAATGTTTGCACAAAGACATACTGTCATTAACACCCGGAAAACATGTGAAAGTGCTTGGGACTGCTAGGTAATTTACTGGATAAGTGTTCGTATAAAATACTCGTGAAATTAATAAGTTTGTCGTTACGGTACGGTCTGGGGACGAGGCGGCGACCCGCGGCCGGCGGTGGTGCACTTAGTGCAGCTCTCGCAAACGCTAACTGACGTTAACAGCCAAAACACCAACATTAATGTTATTTACAGTTCTAATGTTATAACTAAAATATATAGTTTATTGTAAGTGCTGGAGTTTCCCGTTGCTCGCTCAATTTATTTTTTAATATTAAGTAGGTAAGTAAACATTTAGTTTAGTAATATTTTATACTCATATTTAGTTTGACTTCATTTATTTATTATACCTATTGAGTGCTACGTTACTTCATCATCATCATCATTTCAGTCGAAAGACGTCTACTGCTGGACATAGGCCTCCCGCAAGGCTCGCTACTCAAACCGGTCCTGTGCTGCTTGCTTCCACCGGTTTCCCGCAACCCTCACGAGGTCGTCGCTCCATCTTGATACGTTACTTGAACAATGATAATTCTGATCTGAGCATATTTAATCAGTCTTGTACTCCAGTGTATTTTAAACAAATACTAAACTTCTTTGAACTCGTAAGGTGCGATATTGCGTAAAAGAAATGTTGCCGGTTTTTTAGAACAACGCAATCAGGCTTTCTACCGGGGCTTGGTTGGAGAGTCACATTGTTTCAACAAACCTTTGCAGTGCTTCTTACAAATTCACCGACGTTTCTTCATCGTTTTATTAGCTTTGTTTCTAAAGTTTCCTTTATTTGTCGCTCTTTTGATTTTCGCATCTTTGATGTGCGCCTTGTTGTTTCTTTCTCCGCATTAAATGAAGGAATTCAGCGAAATGTTGTCATCATATATTTTCAATAAATTTAATCATATATAATGGAAATGCTTCCATGATCAAACAATGTTAAGACAACCCAGTGCCAACATCGATTGTTTCTTCATCAATATCGGTATTTGTCTATAGCAATCATGATAATTGACAACACTTGTATTGTAGTTTTATCGGCGCATGCGAGGGTCGAGATTAACGAAACCATCCGAGTCAAAAATGCTATATATTGGATTGGGTTGTTGGCATCGATCATGGAGATAATCGGGCGGTCACGAAGCGATTATTTGCACATCCGACTGATAGCCGCTTCGCGTCGCTGCCTCGCCACTCTCATATCACGAATCACAACGCGCTCCCACATTGTTCCATGAGAACAAATTTATAACAGAATAAATTGGCCCGGCACACGAGGTACCAAAAAGATATTTTGCAAGTTTCACCCATACTATACCTCCCTCCACATACACTATGAGCTGCACAATAAAACGACGTGGCTTTTATATACTTTCTTTTGTATAATCAGACGTTTACGTTTCTTTTTTTGTTTTCCGTAATTTACCAAGGGTGTATCTTGGTTAATATATGTATAGGTATTTTGTGACATTTAAATATGAGTAGGTATGTTCTAAGTATATTTTGGCTGCCATCCGACAGAAGTTGAAAAAATAATACATTTAGTCATAACGTCACGTTCGTGCCTTAAAATCTGTCCCAGAGACATGTATGTATTCGAAGTCACGTGTACAATATAATTTTAGTCCGCGTAATCCGTTGGCCCTGGCTTGAATGTGCATGGCACTGGCTGGTGTCCGGTTATTTATTGCCGACCAAATGTAAGTTAAAACATTATTTTCATTTTTAGCAACACACACTGTGAGTAGATACTATTTTATACCAGGCGATTTTTTTAGCATACAGTATGCTAAAAAGATTTTTAGAAGTTGAGCTATTAATTATAAAAGCACTCGGGTTAACAGTTAAATGGACCAGTGCACGCGAAACTACTCGTAGCTACCAAGATTCTCATTTCCTAGTTCCGATACGGTCTATTTATAATTCAGTGTAAATTTTCATTATCTTCTAATTAAGTACCTACTCGGGAATGGTTTTGGAAATCGGGCCCTTGTAATTAAAGCAATTCGAATTAAATAATTCCTAGTTGCATTCATACGAGTATTAATGTATTTGTTATGGTATCTGGACTTTTAACATTAAATTAAACATTGGGTTTTGCACGAATTGATTTCCCACTTTGTTATTTGAACGTTTTTCAATATGGCTTATAACGACTTTATGCATTTTTTTACATCATTGGTATAGGCAAACGAGCGCACAGCCCACCTGATGGTAAGTCGTCACTTTGGCCCATGGACACCGAAATCCTATGATCCCCCATTAAGAATCATAAGATCTCGAATGCGTTGCCTACCCTGAGGCCTAAGATGGAATGCCTCTGTGCCAGAAATTTCACCGGCTGCCTTAACCCCCTACCAGAACACAACAGTGAAAGCACTGCTATTTGGCGGCAGGTTAGCGGGGAAAGACGGTGGTACCACCCCTGACGGGCCTAGCACCAGGCTCTGGTGCTAGGTCCTAATAATAATTTCTAATTTCTGGGAAATTGGTGATAATTCCTGATTGATACCATCATTTTTCTATATCAATGTTTCTGTTAATCTAAATAATACATCCACACTTCCATATCTGGTTTCTGAAGCCTATTAATTAGGTAAAAAAAACCGTTAGTCATTCTTACGCTATATTTATTCTTGATAGATATTACTCGTAGTCGTATGCATTTGACTCGTTCGTTACTCGAAGCGGCAATACTAGTTGTCAAAGTAATATTAATTGGAAAACACTGGTCAGTGCCGGCGTCCGGTCGAGACTCGGCGCAACGTTTGAGATTTCTTGCCGCCCGGAACTTAAAATGACAGTTCTAGTTGGCCACAGAAGACGGCGAATTAATATCAAATAAATTACCTACATATAAATGAGATTTAGTTGTCATTTACATTGTGTCAAACTTACACGATCAATTTTCTAAGCGGCTCTCCTTCATTGGAACAGCGCAACGTCACCAAACCGGCTGATTTATAAGTGCACTTAGCCGATCTACTCGAATACTCCGGGATTGAACGACACTTTAATGTGACCCTGACTTTTATTCGTCATTTTTATAGTCGGCAGCTATGAAATATTAGTGTTTTGCGATCGTTTTAGGGCAATCATGAACCGTTCATATGTATGTTGAGTTAACACTCGCTGTTTGAATACCTAATTATACTTTCCGAGTTGCGGCTTTGCGGGGCTGTAGAGCCAAGTATCACTGCGACATTTTCTTGTGAATTGTGATCGCCTAATTATACTTTACCTACCTACCAAAATTTTCTCTATTGATGAGACCTTTTGATAAAATGTGGCTAATAATTCATTTTACACCAAACCAGAAACCCGTGTTCCTAAGACATTGGAAGTTTTCATCTGAAATTTACATGAGTTTATTTCTGAGGCCTTTAACACCACTGGTTTCGTTCTGGTGTTGATATAATGTAATAACCTTGTTGGTAAATTTAATAAGTGCGTCTCTGTCGCGCTCGAATAAGCAATGAAACTCTGTAAAATAAACAAAACGTTAGTACCAATATTCACCGCCGACACATCGTTTTGCAAGATAATGGTATTTATGTAACATTTCGTTGTTGTTGGAATATATTAGGAATATTGTCTTTTTATTGTAATCGGGAGAGTGTGTTACCTTGTAAAGTAATCAGCAAAATTTGCAATGGAATATTCGTTTTATCCGAAGAGAGCGATGATAATATAAATGTGGAGGGAATATTAGGGTGTTTGCGCACACGCCTGAACACTTCCACGCCGTGAATTATTCAGGGCGGCGACGCTGGCGCCGGGAGCGGCGGCCGCGGCGTGCGCGCCGGGCGCGTGTTTACTCCGCGGCGGATACGGTCCCTCGACCCAACGCCAATTGTTTCCCATTCAGCGTAACCCTCGCTGTATTATTTGTTACCTTCCCTGTTATTCATTGATTTATCGCTACAGTGGGCGGAATTTCGAACATCACATAGTATAACTGGACATTTCTTGTACCTATGATTCCTTTACCGATAACGAGGTTCTATTTTAAGAGCCAATTTAAAGGTGCGCATTATTGTAAGTCGCATGAGTTGATATTTAACGCGAGGTCCGCAGGCGCGCTCCGCGCGGGCCTGGCTCTCATATTTAAACTTTTACAAAGGACCAGACCCCGACGGCTACATAAATCACCCGAGCCTTCCTTCACACATCTCGCTTGAATTTAAATAGGCCCCTATGCACGATCTCTCGTGATTTAGGACCTACTTACTGGGCACCGCTGTTTTTTACACTTATGCTTGATTTATTTCCGCTAAACTCGGTATAATATCGCAGAAAACGGAACATGAACACCTAAAAACTCTGTTGAGAGATCGCAATCGCCCGGGGAGCGAAGTTCTAATCACCGACTTATTTTTAAATGTAAATTCGAGCACGTAGAGCAACGCGGCCAGCATATACGTTGCGGCTCCTAGTAAATTACAAGACTACTCTGTTCCGTCGATTCCAAGGTATTTAAGGGGTCATTAAAGCCGGCCGAGTGCCCAGTACAGATTACCATGGAAATACAAAGAATAAATGCACTCCGTGAGTCTTTAGCTTTATGATGATCTTATCGACCGCTGTTTAGTTATAAGTTATTGTTTGTTTTGTACTTAAGTAGGTATATACCTACCTACATATCGTGAACTTTTTGTCATAGGTACCTACTCGTTTAAGTTATTAAGGCGCTGATAAGACCTGAATTGACTTTATTAAAACGAAAACTACTTGATTTTGTAAGGCGAGATGTTAATATTCACTATATACTTAAAAAACTTGCTATTTCGTAAAAAGGATTTCATGACATCGGTTCGATGAAAAAAGAGTTACGTCTTCTAATCCTATCTAAACGGTTCTATAAGTTCATTTTTTAACGCTGATTTCTATAATTAAATACACTATTTGGTCATACTCATACAAAAAAAATGAAAATTTATGTTTTTCATGCAAAGTGGGATTTTTTTTATCTTCATTTTCTGATTTCCTACGTATATAGCCCACATGCCGCGGTCGTGCTTCTCGCTCCCTCCAATGCAACCAGACATTGCCCGCTGAGACAGTTGCCTGCCTCGATTGCTCATTAGCTCTTGTCAGCGTCTTAAACCAATAACACCAACGTGCAGTTCAAAATAATGATATATAAACGGCAACCGTGGCTATAGTTTAAATTTTAATAATGTAACGTTATCAGTCAGCTTTAGTTTTGATTTCAATATGGACGCTACGTCGTCCTATTATTAGGTATAACATCTGGAAATTTCAGAAGAAAAGTTCAAGTAAACTTCACTTTACTAAGAAACATCTTCCTTTTTTTTATTCACTGCAGCGGCGAGGGTTTTCTTTAGTTTTCTGCTTTTCCTTGCCCCTTGGCCGACGGCTCGGCTCCCAGAGCAAAACAAAGACGACGGTCTAGTATCTAAGTTTATAGAATTTATACTTGGATTTTTTTACGTTTGCTAGAGCGATTTGGTCCGTGAACTTTCGATCCCGTTTTTTACACTGAAGATTACCTCGTGACTTTTGTAGCAAGACGATGCCACTGGTACGTTAGTCATGCATAATGTATGGAGAGACGCCGCCAGCGCCATCTGATCGGCCGATAACACGGCCCTTGTTTACACGGGACCTGCTAATCCTGTCTTCCGAATTTTAACAAGATTTGAGTGATGTTCCGATCCCCGGCTAAATTCGCTAGCTCCATACAGAGCCTCCCGAGATTACCAAGATAAATTGCCTGTATCTTCCTGTGGAGTCAGTAAACGAGCTCGACCGTGATCATTTACGAAGTTACGCAACAATTTTATTTAATTTACTAGCTATTCCGCTTTGTGAATTATATATTTCTTGTAGAAAGGACACATGTAATTTCGCTTTTTTTTCTGGAACTTGGACTTAACTGTTTTGACCGAAGTCTCGTCCATTTGTGTACCGCAGTAGGAACAAGCGCGGCGTTTTTCACCGGCGTTGGCGAGCTTCCAAGAATGATGTACACTGCGTGTGATACATACGTGATGGGAATTACTCAAGTCGTCCTGTCAGTGCCTGTACTTGTAAAGTACGCTTATACCTACGTAAATAAAATAGCGTAGGTACTATAGAAATTTTTCAAATTGAATTCTATTTGAATTTACCACTGAGCTTTCCGGTGAAGGAAAACATCGTGAGGAAACCTGCACACATCTGCGAAGTCATTTTAGGATGTTTGTGAAGTCCCCAATCCGCACTGGGCCCGCGTGGGGACTATAGCCCAAACCCTCTTGTGATGAGAGGAGGCCTGTGCCCAGCAGTGGGCCCTAAATAGGCTGTAGTAGTAGATATGTTTACATACGTTAGATGTGAGTGGAGTGAAGATTTACAAAAGTAGGATAACGACGAATATTACAGTCTATAGCTACCTACTACACGTTTTGATAACAGTCTAGTGGATTAAATACCAATTTTCACAGGTAAGTATGGCGTTTTCTCTCTCTTTTTATCTCTATTTTCAGTTATCTCAGATCAGAAAAAGATCATGACTTGGTATATTTGTGAAACTAATGACCTTAATCTAAAATTAATGCAAAACTTTAAACCGGCTTAGCAGCATGATGAGTTTGCAGGAGTTGGCAGCTGTTTAGCTTGCGACCAACAACGATAAATTTTGATCAAATCGTAGATGTGAGGCGGGCTGCGGGCGCGGGCCGGGTAATCGCGAGCTAACTAACCGTGGTGGCGGCCGCTGCCCCGCCGACTTCGTCGCTCCGATACTTCCCTAATGAGCTCGAGACAATCTTTTATTGTCTGTTTGGACTGGGATAAATGGTGATAGATGACCCTCTGTGCCTTCCAGATTTCGAGCCTGCTCTATCCGTCTCCCAATTTATAACGAGAGTATTCACTGCGCGCTCATCCTTCCTATATTAGACGCTTTACGTCTACGAGGCCCTTTTTATACTACATAAAAAGTCTCCCCGCTTATTTTCCGCATTCATTTCTCGCCTAATGAAATGCGAGCGAGTCGTATGCTGCAACTTTTTATGCTAGACTGCTAGAGTCGACGGGCTCGTTTTGAGGAAATGTCGCGCTTATGAAAAATAGTGAACATTGTGTTGCGCTTTTCATCATACCATGACGTCTGCGCACCCCAGGCGTGAGGAAGTGCTTATCTAATACATTCCACTGGTGTAAAATATCACGCTCAATTTACTTCGAGAGGTGTTCCGAATATTTGTTGTTATTAGAGTGACGTATTTATGTGCAGATAACTTTGAGTATCGCTCCCAGAAAAACTTCTATTAGGAACGTATATTAGTCCTTCAGCATCGTTTCGGAAGAGTGAAAAAGTTCTGCTCTCGCTCACTTTTTCCAAATAAAGAGAAACTTGTTTGATGAGTGTGATGATGTGACGAATGTGCCTTTAGTGCGAATAAATATCTGAACTCGTTTAAATATCACACAATCTTTTTGAATTACAGCCTGAGGCCAATAAAGTAGGGAAATAACTCGTTACAACAGAGTAGGCAAAAACCTTTTCAAGAATATAATTTATTTTCTCAAACATGCTCGGAAATGTTCGTGTTACTTTCAAAAAAAGAAGACGCGTGGCAGTCATTATTGATGTGTGTGTTTTTTCGCTTGCTATTTGAGACGCCTCTGTAGAGAAACTGACAAATGCATGGAGGTAATAAGTACAACTTCCATGGCCAAATCATCCACGATCATGGAAGTAGTAAATACTGATGTGGGGTAAGTGCGCCTAAATTTATTTCGCCCCTATGCCTTGTAAACAGCCAACTACTAGTTGAGAAATATTTATAGGTTTCGATATATTTATGTTAGGCGCACTTACCCCATCCTGGCGCACTTGCCCCGACTGACCTTACGTATTTCCTCGCTGTTTGAGAAAATCATTATATATACCTCGGCCGCAATTGCGATTACCGGACTCGTACTAATAGAAGGCTTTGCTTCGCTCAGCCTTCTAACTGACTCGTCCGGCAATGCGCTACTTGGCGGCCGCTGCAATAATGTACTATTCTTTCACTTTTCGCTAAAACTCAATAAGTACTTTATAAATTTACTTCGTACCTAGTCAAATCAATAGGGATACATATTTAATATTGGTTTTCATTCATTCGTGTTAATAATTTAAGTGTTTGAAACTTCGTTGAACCAGCGCAGCCATTAGGTTTAAATATTTTTTGGAGTATACTGTGAGAGTTATAACGAGTCGAGTGACGAGAATACTTTGTCTTTGTCGCAGTGAACGATGGCTATCGGACGTGCATGTGTATGTGTGCGTGAGGAGCCAGTTTCGGAGATCATGCGCCGCAGATCTTCTATTCTCCATAGACAAATGAGGAGGCCGGGGGGACGAGGTCACGTGGCTCATTGCCAGTGACATTTGACCGAAGGCTCACTCGGAGTAAAGCTCACCTCGCACCGACCATCTCCCTGTAATTTCCGCCCTCCAAACGACTCCCTTGATGCTGAGCTTGTCCGTGAAAACGTCCCAGAAAATCCCAACGTTTTATTTTTTTATGTCTCTGCTTATCTGACTTCATAACAAAGTCATTGCGTTAGGGCTCACTTCCACTAATAAATTCAGCAGGATGACGAGACACCTAATTTATTAATGAAAAATTTACTCCTTGATTGCCATTCTCTCGATGAAGTTGCCGAGTTGAATGAATTCTAGCAGATGTTCAGATCGACAGTTGCCTAGAATTTCTGTTGTAGTCGCGATTTGCGTCGGAGCTTGTAATCTGATTCCCACATAGCAATATTCCAGCGGTAAGCGCGCTTTACGTCATAACGCAATAACTCTAGGGGTTCTGAAAGGATTCGTTATCCTTTATAAACCGCGTTACCTACATCTCCTGTGCCGAGATACATCACCGTTTTATTTATTGCTATATCATCGAGCTTCAGCGTAACCCATTGCAATAAAATATCTATGTACCTAATATTTATTCTGCTACACAAATATATAATATAGATTGTTGACCGAGCGAGTAAAGTGTGCGAAGGGTCTTTATTTCAACTTGGCCAAAATGTCTGTCTGTCTGTTCTCTCTCGCGAAATTTTAAGAGAATTTTATATAATTTTTGTTAATTCAAATTTAAATAGGATTTTTACGCGATTAAGTCCCGTTGTTGTAGTGTGTTTAATATGAGTGTGTATCGCAGTTTGAGACAATGTAATTGAAATTGTTTTCAAGACGGTGCTTTAGGGTTCAAAATATTAAAAAAAAAAAGTTTTATGCTGTGCAAAGATGGATTAGCGAGATTTACAGTTCTCAAGAGCTTACTAGTTTAATAATAGTCTTATTAAATGTAGAATAATAGATCCATTTTAAAATTCATCCGTTATGTTACCTGTTTTATAGTAAGCGGCAAGACTGGTATAAGAAGAGGCACTCTAAGTAAATGGCACTAGCCGGTGATTTACAGCGTGGACCACCGACGGGCTCTGCTTTATTGAATAGGTATTCGATTCAATGAAAGAAAAATCGTATATTTTGAAATGCTTGCGGTGAAATTTACGACCTCCATTCATTCTTTTCCACCGATGACAATTAAAAGACGATTTTTTTATGGATTTCTAGCGACGACGGAACTACCTACGTATATAAATTATAAACTAATATAGGCTACAATGTAATTTATATATACTTACGTGCACTTATGTGTACCTACTTTGTGTTCTACTGCTTTTTTTTTAAGATAAAGAGAGAGAACTGAATTATGAAACTCGAAACAGTTGTTCAAAAACCTGTACCTGGTCTACATTTGTAAACAATAGCTTGCCTTTTCATACCTACGATTATTAATAGCGGTCATGAGTAACACAAGATTTAATAGGCTACTAAGAGTCGACGGGAGGCTATGACAAAAAGGCTTTTCATAGTTGGCCATTAAACCGGCCATTAAGCCAGGATCTACGTCGGGCACTCGATGCGAGATTTACTTCGATCTTATAGCTGGTTTGGGCTACGGCGACAACAATAGACCCAGATGTAGGCCACCATAAATTTGTAGCACGTCGATATCCTATTGAATCAAAAATGTCACGGTGACACAGATAAGTTGACAACGTACCTACTTAGATGTTTGTGCTTTCAATGTCCACCCAATTCGACAGTTGAAAAAACAAGCACGCTTCGTTATCTATACAAATAAAACACAACAATATAAATGAGATTTTTAGGGTTCCGAAGTCCACAAGGAACCCTTATAGTTTCGCCATGTCCGTCCGTCCGTCCGTCTGTCCGCACTATTTCTCGCAGATGCTTAGTTCTAGAAAGCTATAATTTGGCATGAATATACATATTAGTTATGCTGACAAAGTGGTACAATAAAATTTTGAAATATATTTTTATAGGGTTCCTCCCCTACTCGTAAAGTGGGGATGTATTTATTTTTCTTTCGTACCTCATGGTGTGGCATATCGTTGAATAGGTCTTAAAAAAATATTGTAGGTTTGTAAAAACCATTTTTCGATTAAGTGATGAGTTTGTGAAATATTAAGCTTTAAAGTGCTATTTTTTGTTAGAGTCGAGTGTCGTCGTCTCCCCCCCCCCCCCCAGCTAAATGGTGTTATTTGGATGGCTGAAAAAAAATCCACGGTTGTGGCATATATAACGTAGTTGAAAGGAAAACTATCACAGCTAAGTAGGCTGTACAAATTTACGAGTCATAGTCGACCAACGACGGCTTCTCTCTTTCTCGAGCGGCAGGGGCGTCGGGCGGGCACGTCATACCACAGGCTAGCTAAGATGCTAACTAAATAAGTCTTAGAAAAGTACTGTGGGCATCGTCAACTTCAGAACCCTATACTTTGCGCGTGGCCCGACACGCAGTTGGCCGGTTTTTAGGGTTCCGTACCCAAAGGAAAAACGGAACCCTATTAATATGCCTCCGATGTCCGTCCGTCCGTCCGTCCGTCTGTCTGTCACAGGGCTCTATCTCTTCAACGGAAATAGGTAGAGATTTAAAATTTTCACAGAATGCGTGTTTCTGTGGCCGCTATCACAACAAATACTAAAAAGTTAAAATATATCTATATAAATTGGGGTCTTCATGCAAGAAACTGTTTTTTTCTTCGTCTCATTCCAAGCGCTCTATCTAATGAACCATTATTGTTAGACACCTGAAATTTTCACAAAATACGCATTATTAAAGCCTCCATCACAACAAATACTGAAACAGTCAATAAGTTTATTCCCAATGCGGATTTTCACACAGGAAAGTTACGCATTTTTTCGAACGTCGCTCTTTACGTACATTATAAAAAAAAAAAAAGATTTTTGACTCTAAAACAATAACTATAAAAAACAAGAAAAAAAAGTATGGAGGGTTTGGGATTTGAACCCACGGTCACCAGAATGAGATTACACGTCTCTCACCAATACACCACCAGAGCACTTACTATGCTGGCGAAATTAGGTATCTATATGTTCCATAGTTAAAACGAATAGAACAAAAGTCTAATTCAATTTTCGAATATTTTTTGTATATTCATTCAGGTCCATGATATGAAAATAGTTCAATGTTGCCAGTGTTTTTCTTCTTATGGCCTCATCGATGTCGAAGAAAAGAAGTATGTTTGTGTTGTGATTAAATTGTTTTTTTTTTCACCAACTGTGAATAGGAATCATATGAGATTCCGCATTTGACTGATTGTATTTTCTAATGGCCTCATCAATGTCGCTGGCTAAAGAAGTATGTTTAGTTTAAAAAAAAAAGGTTCATAGTTATGTTATGATGAATGAATAAATTCTATACAGACGATGATTCCCAATTCCGATATGTGAATTCTCTCCTATCTTGTTCGGCTTCGACCCTGTCTGATACGGTGATAAGGTACTTAGTGTTGTGATTAAATTGATTTTTTTTCGCCAACTGTGAAAAGGGATCAAATAGAGACGCTCAGTTGTACGGAACCCTACATATGCGATTCCGCATTTGACTGATTTTTTATTTAATAATTTCCTCAATGTAGGCGGAGAGATGCTTTTTATGCTTTTTTCTGTCTTACTATTACTTGATAAATCGTTAATAGGCAATTAACGAATTTAATGGTGTTCGTGTAATTAGTCGATGAAGGCAAAAAGGTACCCGGAATTCCCAAATTGTACGTACTGGCGTTCTTCTTTATAGGCCAATTAGTCGGAGAATACGTTATTCGTTCATTATCCCGGTACGCGGCGATAATGTACGCCACGCACACGCACCGCGAGAGCGCGCGTGATGTAGCGCTGTGCTTATGGTTAATTATTTATTAACGACTTTATTACCTACAGCCGGGCCATTGTTGCGCTTAAAATACGAGTTGTATTTCACTACAATATTTATACGGTTGATACTTTAAAACTGCATATTTATAAAGAATCAACAAACTCAGAGATTTTTTGTACATTATTTATTATACACTCCAGTTTTTAGGTTCATAAGAACAAATTCATAAAGAAAATACCTCACACCATTTCTATTTTCTACATAAACCGCTTCTTCTCAAGCAATTGGTCTGAGAAGCGCTGGTAAATTCATTTAAAAGTGATGTGTAAAAGTGCCCAGATGTGGCTTATTTGCTGAATAAATATTTTCATTTTCATTTTCACTTACAGGTAGCATAACGCACGCAATTGCAATAAAATGAAAATACTTAGTAAGTACGGTTTAGGAGAGGGTAGATACCTAACAGGAGTTATTTTACGCTTTTAGCGGGCGTTTTATTTTGGAAAGTATGTACTGCACGACACAACTTAGAAGGCGAGTGACGAAGTACTTAAGCCGGTGACGCAGAGTCTGTTTTTGCTTAATCCACGCGCCTTCTAAGTTGTATAAACCTGTACACAGGTATTTACTAATGAAACATTAATGACATTTCTTGATACCTAGTTCTTGAATATAAACAAGGTGTGTCTGTGAGACATCGACAACTCCGTTTCGACTACCAACATATAATGTAGGGCTGTTGTGCTTGAGAAGGGTACCGGAAGGGTTAAACGACCACTTTGCTCATTTGAATAATTATATTTCTGAAATACTATTTAGCCAAAATTAGTTCTGATCGTACAAAGTAAGAATTCATAACACGTTAGTATAAAATATTTACGTAAGTATATTACTCCTGAACAAATGCCAAAATCAGACTCGACTGCAATTTTCCCTATTACTTAAACTTTATACAATGTGCTGTAAAAAATGTTTTTGCGTCAGTAGGTGCCGCTATTATTACCTATAGTCCAATAGTCTCTTTTTCTGGCATGGCTGGCCAATCTTCTGAACGGAAAGAGTATAACGATCGTTTGCTATCTTGGCACAAAGTCGTGGCGTAATCTTTAAGCTGGGGTCATAATAGCGACTTGCCGTAATGCGTCATTATGTCACTAGCGTCGTGCGCGTCGTCGTAATGATAAAACGCTCCGCCCGTGCCTTATAACTAGCCCGCACAAAATACTCCCCAGATTACGGCCGAGCCCGAAATGAAAAGCAATCTTCCGACAATCATGGCCGGGTCCAGTCCCTTCCAACTTGCAAAACTCTTATCCGGGGTTCGTAACCCCGAACATTGCTAGTAATGGAAATCCAATTACTATTTAAGCAAGATAAACTGTAAACGTGCGACTGGCCCACTCACCGCTCCGACCACTCGAACTCACACACGAAGTTTAACCTCACTTCAGGAGTACACAACTTAAAATTAATTGCGATAGGAGGTACTCCGAATTAAAATGGATCGAAATGAATATGTCTGTATTAAGTAGATGATTTTATTAGTATGAACTCGTATCTATAAAAACAGTCTCAATTTGCTGCTGATAACTTGCCAACCCGAACAAAATACATGTAAATTTACAAGTTGACTAATGTCAACTTCTAGTACCTCAAAATCTACCTTTTTCACACTTTCTGAAATCGTTTGAAACTTATTCGCATTACTTAATGTATAAGCTGTCAATATCAGCAGGTCCGGTGAATTATAATAAACTCACCCTTGTGGGTTAAAGCTTTTTGACTTAGTAATTGGATCAAGCTATGGATATACATGGATCCCATGTAACGTGTTAGCCTTTCGTTTTTTTACACATTCACAATGCCTTAGTTCAGATTTAGCCTTTGGAAATTAATGACCAATCAGAGCAGAGTCGACTTAACGAAGTCAAACCAAATAAAAATGGAAAATAGATGAATGGAATCCTGCTTGAGCCCGTTATTTTTTTCATTTTTATTTGTTCCAATCGGAATATCCTGTTTACTTCACATACTCTACTAAAAGCTGACAAGTCAGTAATTTCTACAAAAAAGAAAAATGTGAAATGACAAGGGTCCATAATGAACTTGTCAGCTTTAAAAATAAATGTTTTATTTCTTCTTAGAAATCAGAGATATTAATATGTACTTACAACTCTTAGTCTGTCGGAGTGTACCTAAGTTAGAGTGTAGTCTGATGTCTGATGTAGGTAGGTTTGCACTTATTACCTTATCAGCACGAGAATGAATAAGTCTGTTTGATTCCTCAATACATACTTTGAAATAATAATTCAATTCATTCCAATTATGGTTGTAATGCCGCGCCGCGAGGCTCCTTAATTTTGAGTCAGTCTATTTATGAAGGTTGTTGACTTTAGACATTTTACGTATTTTGACTGTCGAATACTACTTAAACCTTTGTAGAATATTACAAGTGATTACAAGCATTCTAAAGTGAACGAATACTGAAATGGCAATTCATAAAATATTTCTGGTTTCAGGATGGAATACATAAACATTATACAGTCGAGTCCATTAATATGTGTACACTTTTGGACCTTATTACAACGTGGTAAGGTGCAAAAGTGTGTATATATTGGCGAACTCGACTGTACCTATAAAGCCAAATAGTGTAAATCGCTTTGATACGTATTTGAAAAAAAAACCGGCCAATTGCGGCCAGTCGGACTCTTTAAAAACGACAAAAAAAACACGTTTGTTGTATGGGAGCCCCCTTAAATATTTAATCTGTTCACTTTGTATGGAAAATCCCGAAGAAGTGATCCGATTTCATTGCGGTTGCGTGTATGAGAGCCTAAGTGCTGTATTGACAAACCTCAGATAAAATTTATTTTTCGAATAGGCCATACAAAATTTTATTTTATTTTATTCCGGATTTTTGTATGTAGGTACTATTTCGACGACTCATAAGTAAACTTGCAAACTGTCTTCTATGGGTGGAGTCACAAAAAATATTGGAACGTGATTTTTGACGTTATAACGTGTTATAAATTGATGAACGCCGGCTGCGCCACGAAAATACATGACGCAATAGTAGCGTTGTAGCGTTACGTGACATTATCACGTAGGTATAAAATCATCATGTGAATATAAAACAGCCATTTCTAAACAAACTGCGGGATACGTTTGACGTTTAATATTTAGCGGTTCCTTTGACATATGCGAATGTTTATTTTGTTGCAGCGTCGCGTATTCGATACGAGATCACGAGCGGGAACATAGGCGGCGCTTTCGCCGTCAAGAACATGACCGGCGCGATATACGTGGCGGGCGCACTAGACTACGAAACTAGGAAACGGGTGAGTTATCTACGCCATTTTCTATGTATACGGATTTGAATGCGAACGTCGACGACGTTTCGAGTTTTTATATGAAGTACCTATTCGAATATTCAGATTCAATCAGATTTACTTCTGACCTCATTTCATTAGGCCTCATTCAGGGACAGGTGATGCGGTGCGTCAAGCGACAGAATTAAACATATGATGTGAGTAGCCCGAGTTCACTCCATATTAATTTACGTCACTTGATGCGCCGTCCAACGCCCCGCGCGTCGGTCCCTGGAGATAACTCTTTCACTGTTATTCTAATGTCAATTAATGCTTTTAGTGCTAAATATCTTTAAATATTGTCATTTGAAGTAAGAAACTTGGTTTTAAACTAACCTAAATATCTAACCTTTTTAAAACGTAAACGCCATACAGGATAATGAACGAGTAATTGTAGTGTAACAATATTTCTACTTTTAAAACTAGCCAACATTTTAACAATGACAAATGGCTCCCTAAGGGGAGATGTGGACGATAGAGTCGGCTCAGCGAAAATATATGGGTAAATAAATTTATTTCAAATTCTGCGCTGTTGGGATGGGGTATGCTAACAGGGAGGCTTTTTGAGACTTTTGTACGGTATTAGTGTTATGTGGGGACAGGCACTAATGGAGCGTGTTTCGAGGCGCCTACACTAAAGGGCGGGCAGCGTGCCGCGTCGAGGCCGGCTGCACTGCACTGGATTTCTCTCGGCTATCTCGTGCTTTTAACGACAATGTTACTTCGGTGCTCACGTTGAAACAATTCTAAGCTCAACTTAAGAAAAAAAAGCTCACCAGTAAAAGCGATTCTACGCTTTTACTGGTGAGCTTTTTTTGAAAATGAACGAACCCTGTAAGTGTCTTGGAGACCATCAAGTGCACTGATAACTTCAAGAAGTTTTTGAGCAACTGAGTCCTGAAACAACATTGAACTTGAGATGAATATTTGAAAATTGTAATGAATTTTCTTTTTTACGCCATACAAATAAATATTACAATTTTATTTGTTATTTTGATGTCGCTGAGATATTATAAATATACTCATAGGTCGTTAATGGTACGTTGTGCCGAAGGACAGCAAATAAATGCCAGTGACAAGGGTATAGCCGCAATTTAACTTGAACCTTCACTGTAAACAAACAGGTAGATGAAGGAAGTTACCATGTTATAACTTGGAGATTGAATTACGAAGTAATTACTTGTCCGCCGGTTTCCTACGAACCTACCTAATACGGGAAAGATTTTGGACATGATAGAATTACTGATTACTCGAGGGAGATGCTTGGTTTGAAGATAAAGTATTACTAATACATACGTTAATCCCGATACGTGCGGCAATAAATGTTTATATCTACAATCATATCAATCCAATAAAATCCTCTATGATGCGTTCAAAAGTTATGACAGAGAGTTCTGTCATAGCCAATTTCCTATCTGTGGTCATAGAGTAAAATTCATTTTACAAAATCGAAATCGATGTTGTTAATGACGTTCAAATTTGGAACAGCAATGCCCGCCTATATTCTTCAGTCAGACAGAACGAAACTTTGTTCCAAATTCAAATGTCGACTCTATTTAGTCTATGCTTTTTGAAAATCGAATTGCCGTCATTGTGGACAGATTTTGAAGCATCCTAAAGGATTTATAAAATGAGTGAAGATAAAGTAGTGTATGCACCTGTACATAATTAGGCCTTAAAACACTCGTGCAATATTATTATGAAACTCGCCTTACGGCTCGGTTCATAAAACCCCACTCGTGTCTTAAGGACCTTTATTATGTAGCAGTTACATAAACTACTATAGGTAAATTAAGACTCTGTGTAGTAAAACGCTTAGTACACGGTGAAGATATTATGTTTTACTTCGTTTGTCCGTTGGCGAGTTTCAATTTCAAAGCGTTGCTGGTTGTATCCGACGAGCGCTCTTTGTTACAGAAAGTTTCATTGAACTTTTCGCGAGATAAATAATTTAAACTTTAATACCCGTTCCAGCGAGCCGTAGTAGTAGGCACTAAACATTTAGAAAACTGCAGATTCTCGGCACTTCAACGGAATGGGGACTATCGTTTCCTTGCTCACCAGTTGGCGCCACTGTTGACTAAGGTCCAGAGGTATAGCTGTCAAAGGCGACTTCATAAGATCGGCGCCGAAACAAAGTTTTAAATCTTGAATCTTATTAAATTTATTAATTTTAAGTAACTATCATCATATCGAGTAGCTATGCCGCAATGTTGTGCAGTTCAGTTTTTTTTGCGATAATAATCCATATTTATTTGCGATAATTTCACGAAGGAGATCACTTTTCAACAGGTAAATTGAAGAAATTATAATTTATAGCACGAATGAATGTTATTGGACCTTACGCGACACGAGCGCCTCTAGTGGCAAAATACACGCGATACCCCCCATTGGTTAATGCTGGAGTATAATGTCGATTTTCTCTAGGTATTTATGTACCTATGTATGTATGATGAGTTCAACAAATGTTTTATTTCAAAAGATTCCGGGATAATTTCTGAACATCTCATTTACATGTTTTTTACTTTTTAAATTATCAGGAATGTTTATTTATAAACAAAGCGTACTAAGTATAAACCCCACTTTTAGGTAGATATTCAACGAATATTATGGTCAAGTTATAATTTGACATGGAAATTCAGAGGATTTCTGAACAACGTTGTCGAATACTAAGTAATTCGCGTAGATATCCACTATTATGTCCTTCCCCACACGTTATGCAAACTTCATAAAGTAGGCATTATCTACCAGTTCCAGCCAAGCCAAGGCGCACTCGAGAGGTGTAAACCGACACTTTACTCTGGCGCCATTAAATGGTTTTGCAAACGTTGCTCACCTGGGCTGCTACAACTACTCTGCGTAGGTATAACAAGCTCTGCAGCTCTGGTTATACCTATCGCTCGTAATGGCTTTCTCCAGCCAACTCGTCAGGGCTTGTATCGCCGCAGCCGCGAAACAAAATTGCACGTACTTGGTCATTTGATTAATCGAGACTACTAGCTTGAGACGATCTTGACATAATTTTAAAAAATGCATTATTTACCAACCGAGAATATTACTGCGAAACTGACAGACAGAATATGAAGGTAATTCATATTCAACTAGAATGCATGAACAACACTCTTACATAATTTTCCATGTAAGAGTGTTGTTCATGCATGCTTTGCCATTTTATCTCGGTGGAATTTTAATAAAAAAGTATCATTTTTAAGTCTCAAGTAATTATTTTGCAGTTTAAGGGTAAATTAAAACCTTTGATATAATTTCTCGTTATTTAAACATGGTTGTTTTTTCTTTGATCAAGGGTAACTTTTTAGGCTTGATAAAGTTGGTTTGTTGTGGTTTGTTTTATTATAAAAGTTTGAATTACGTTATTTAGAAAACATAACTTTCTTGCAGTCTTACTGATTCCATACTTATTTAGGTATAAAATGACTACAGGTTATTTATTTAAAAGATCAGGAAATACTTTTTCTATTTTCCAGGATTCCAACATTAAATTTGATTTAAAATAGGTAACATCAGTTATTGAATTTTCAAAATGGCATCGAATAATATGTTAAGTAGTTATTTATGGGTCGAGTATGTCTTCTAAAACATTAAACACATGAGCGTTGTAGTTGATATGTAGTGACATGTGCTATGTCGGACGACAGTACGAGCTGAAGCTGGCCGCGTCGGACAACCTGAAGGAGAACTACACGACGGTGGTCATCCACGTGAAGGACGTGAACGACAACCCGCCCGTGTTCGAGCGGCCCACCTACCGCACGCAGATCACGGAAGAAGACGACCGAAACCTACCCAAGCGCGTGCTTCAGGTCCAAACAAATCGGCCGTTTTTTCTCCTCAAAGTAACACTTGAGTCATGCAAATGTCTCCCGACGCCGGCACGCCCTTTGTTGTTGTTTTTGTTTATGTAAAATTTTGCATGGCATGAACGTTCCTTTTGTGACTTTGTAGACGATTTAGCGGTAGAGTTTTTTCTTGCTAGGCCATCGATCAGTTTTTTTTTTCAGTTGAAGTTTGTTTGCTTTTCACCACGTCGGCCTTTTCAAATTGCGTCTAGACAATTTAGGTGTCGTATTCATGCCGCTTTTCATGGAAAAATACGCCAAATTATTCAGACGGGATATAATTAAGACTGCACACTCTCATGCGTTAATTTTAATTGATCAGAGCTCCGCTTTTAATTGATTCCGGCACGGGAGCGTGATTTTTCAATCTTTCTCTAAAACATTTCACTGTACGATTAAAACGTAGGTTTGGAAGGCTGGAACGATTTAAATTCGACAGGTCGTGTAACGCTCCGTCTGCTATGATAATGTTCTTTAAATAATCGTCAGGCAGGTCCTTTTTTGCTCCACTGAGAACTTTCTTTTTATTTTCAAAATTACATCGGAAACTGTTCGATCAAGGCAGATTACCCAGAGAGGATGCAAAATCGTATGATAAAATTATTGTTTATACGGAAACTGAATTACTTAGTGAAACATCGCTGGAAGTTATACGGAGCGCAAACTGCATTTGAAAATAAAGCTTTTTGTAGAACCTGGATACCATTCTTCCTATGAGTATTTCGTGTATAAAATGGCAATGAAATAAAACAACGTGACTGCATACAGACATAAATCGTTTTATATCGGTGATGTATTGCTACACAGCATCCGTTAAATTTGCGGGTGTAAAATTGCGGTGCGAGTGGATTTGTACTGGTATTTACAAAAACCATAGACGGATTGAACGGCGCAATAATTGAAACGCTTTTATACGTTTCATCGAACAACGTTATTAAAAACTCGAAAAAAAAAACTACGAGTTTCAACTGTTTTACAACGAATGAACATTTTGCTATCACGAAATTTATTAGTGCATGGCATTCCCACGCCAATTCCAAATTCTCAGTTTGAATCCTTTCTATGATCTTAGTAACAATTTTGAATTATAATTAAAACGATATATAAACATATTTTTATGAGGTGTATCTGATTGTCTTGTTGAAGTACACAATTGTTTATTTATTTTATTTATTTTGTGGTTTTGTAAGTTGCTCAACAGCTGTAGACGTAGAGCATGGGCATGGTGTGTAAAGTGTGCGTGTGCGCAGTACGAGCTGACGCTGGTGGCGTCCGACGGGCGCAACGAGAACTCGACGCGCGTCGTCGTGCGCGTCGTCGACGTCAACGACATGCCGCCGAGGTTCACGCGCGCCGCCTACGTCACGCAGGCTCTAGAGGAGACCGGCCCCTTCCCTCATTCCCTTATACAGGTTTTTCTTTTGTTATTTTTTTTTTCTTTTTGGTTCATGGACTATGCAAAATTGGCTTTTCTGGAAATTGAATAACGTCTTACCGGCTTGGTCTTGCCCCTTCAATATTTATTTTATTCTGTGTTTTAGTAATTGTTGTTATAGCGGCAACAGAAATACATCATCTGTGAAAATTTCAACTGTCTAACTATCACGGTTCATGAGAGACAGCCTGTTGACTGATGGACGGGCGGACAGACAGTGGAGTCTTAGTAAAAGGGTCCCGTTTTATCCTTTGGGTGCGGAACCCTAAAAAGGACGCATCTCAAAAGCTTACTGATCTAATGACTAAAAGATTATAAAAACGGCCCTATTGATACGAGCGAGCCTAACATCGGTTGGAACAGCTATGACGCATAACCTAATTTAATGGAATCTTATCGCCTTTTTCTTAATTATATTTACACCCCCACCATAAACATTGTAATCAAAAAACTTATTCCACATTGGACTTTGCAAGTTCTCAACATCTCGAAGTCAAAGCAATTTTGCGTTTTCTCTTTATTGGTTTAAGAATTCTTATTTATTTATTTATTTTATTACTTTGTATCGGTATTATTTATTTTAGACTCTTTGAATACGAGTACTCCAGTATGTGGAAGTTTAATTATGTATCATAATATATTACGTTCTGACATATTTTTATACACATTATTAAGGTCCCTTGGAGTCAGGTGTTAAAAATATTATCAAAAACGTACAATTATGTACCAAGTCTTATACGTAAGTACGTAGTTTTTTTATGTGCTCGAAAGTATTTTGCATGATTATATTTTTATGTGATTAAATTAAGTTTGCTATTTTAAAATACCAGTACAATACTTAATGTGTTTTGCACTGTGTTCTTAAAATGACAAAAAATTTGTCAATCTGCATGTTGATTGGTTTTGCTTCCCAATATCATTATAGGTAAGTAGGTAGGTACGTTACGTATTGAATAAATAAAATGAAAGGAAAGTTGAAAAGTTTACCTGGGAATATTTAATTTCGGTCCTTTCAGCTTTGGTTACTAAACAAAGTAATTCAATATATTTGTGCATATTGAAATTGCAAAGATTTAGATTTACCTACTAAGTGTTCTTTTGAAACGGAATATATTTTCAATTAGGTACTATTTTAGATTTATGACACAATTAAAGGAAACTCCTAAAGTAATGTTCCATAACTGAATGAAAGTTGAGGCAGTGCTTTTTTTGCTCGCAGTAGGCAGTGTAGGTATTATTTCTACAACAAACAAATGAAGTATCATTTATGTAGACTCAGTCACAGAAACTTGAGCTTTGTTAAACGGTGGTTAAAGCAACGTATTTGTAATTTAAACTCAGGTATTTAAATGAGTTCGTGAAATAATAGCAGTCTTTAGGTGGAGGGCAATTTACAAGGCAAGGGATAAATGTTTGGAGGGCTCTCTGAGGGTTTACCGTGTTTGATGTATGTATATTTCTAGTGGCTAACTTTGATATTAAGTTTTCCAAAGCGGGGTTAATAATGTACTCAAATCTTTGTAGATATAAATAATAAAATTTCTACTTTGTGTACAATTTACAATTAATAGGAATTTGGATAGTTTTTAACCTACTTTACGGTATATTTTCGTAGTTTAGTTACTTTATCAGGACGTAAATTACTGCAAGCAACAAATTAAAAACGCAATCCAGTGTATGTTGCATTGAATCTCAACCCTATTAATTCCGGCTGGTCGATGTCGTTCTATTTTCTACCTAAATAGAACACTTAGTAAACAACAATACGTCATTGTTTCTTTTTCATTGAAGTAAAATAGATTATTCTGTGTCTCAATTGAATTTTGTGTTGTTAGTACTTATTTCAAATTTCAATTAGGTAACATCCCCATCTGCATTTTATTTTGTCCTTTTTCTCTTAAAGAATTCGTTCACATTATCCTTGTACTTGACTTTTACACTCAATGACGAAATGATGCCCTCTAACTAAGAGAGTAAAGCCCTCGATGTCGTCCCTTGTAGTGACAAGCTTTTTTATAATTGGAGTGAGATTCGCAAATGATCCGAGCAATTACGCAAACGTCGACCCTCTTCATTTTTCTTCAGCCTATTGCAATTTTTGACTGAGAAGTGACTCCATTACCTACGCACGGACGAGAACATCTGCCAATCCTAATCATCATTTAGTTACACCTAATTGTATCCCCGTAGTATTCTTCTTACATACAACCACTTTCTTATATTCTACACAAGCTCCCGCAGAATGTGTTGTGCAAATGCTTGACTAAGCAATTTTGGGTCTGCTCTTTGGGTCTAGTCTTATAGACATAATATTACCTATTACGTCATTAGTTGAAATTTCTACAGCCACTGGGCAGAGTATCTAATTGTGAACTAAAACCATTTCAGTAGTTCCGACTGTAAAATTGTCGTAGGACGCGTCCTAGTTCTCATAATAAACTGTAGTTACGTGCCAAAATAAAAAGTTGCTCAAAGTGGTAGTAAAACCGGATCTTTCACAGTCTACGATCACCTTCTTTAAATAGCAAAGCGGCACCTAAAAGTTATATAGCTTCTTTGTGGGAATCTTTAAAAGATGAAAGTTTATGGTCCTTCCGTCGTCGCGCCGCCGGTGCAAGCAATCTGGGGTGTTGGCGGGTTCATAACTTCGGGGAACTTCCGCGGCTTCCGCGCCACCCAAATAGTAATTCATATTCCGGCCGCCTTGCCTCAGTTTTGCGACAACACTCGTGTAAAGACCCAGTAGATAAACCTGCGAAAGCCTATTATCATAGACATAAATATCGTGGCTTAAAGCACTCTAGCCTTTAATTAAATTTTATTGAATGGTTTACCGAAGACTTATAAGTTTTGGTTTTGCCAACTTAAAGAAAATTAGGTTCGAGATTACTTCAAACAAGTATTCAGTTCGTCTATGAGTGTGTGTTTTTCCCTCCAGTTAGTTTGTTTTCATTGTGAGCTAAATGTGTTTGTGTTATCGGAGAAGTAAATCAATAAATGCGGACGTACTTCCAGGCGCCAAGGGACATTTTCTCTTCTTCAAAACACAACTTTCTAACTATTTGGTACTGTATGATTCGATAATCAAACAAACGCAAAGTCCAAGTTTCTATAGAACTATTGTAGCTTGTTTGTATCTTTCAAAGCACTGCCTTGTTTATATAATCGACCGGTAAGTAATTGAAAACATTAATATGAGTCTAACAACTTGAAGATCCTTGGTGTAGAAATGATTAGGCTTTCGAGTTTGCACCGTTTATTTTATAGCACGAATAACTTAAACGATTTTATTTTTATAATAGGTGACGGCAACTGATGGCGATAAGGACAGACAGCAGAATATCGTCTATTTTCTCACTGGCCAAGGCATCGATCCAGACAACCCCGCGAACAGCAAGTTTGACATTAACCGAACGACGGGAGAAATATTTGTACTAAAAGTAAGTGCCTATATTAAGCGTGATTTCATAATTCGTCCACATTTTCGCTCAGATTATTTCGAGTTACATTTTCGATCTCGGCGAGCATGGACTCTGGGACAGCAATAACCGAACAGCAGATTGGCGCGTGCTTTGCATGCACAGTATAGTCACACGTTTATGGCATTCCATTTGTGTCATAACAGGCACACTAATATTTCTGCAAAGACAAAGCTAGAAGATGTCTAGAATAATAAACAACACATTGATCTGGTTGCCAATTAATTGAGAAAATTTATTACGTATAGTGTTTTGTTGATAATTTTGTCTTTATTTATGTATTTCTACATAATTTGTTTTCATTACAGCCTCTAGATCGTGATCAACCAAATGGAAGGCCACAGTGGAGGTTTACAGTGTTCGCTCAAGATGAAGGAGGCGAAGGACTTGTAGGATACGCTGATGTTCAAGTCAATCTTAAAGATATTAATGATAATGCACCAATTTTCCCTCAAGGGGTTTATTTTGGTAATGTTACGGAAAATGGCACGGCTGGCATGGTAGTTATGACAATGACCGCAATCGATTATGATGACCCGGCAGAAAGCAATAATGCAAAGTTATGGTACTCTATTGAAAAGAATGTAATAGAAGAAGAAACTGGGTCGCCTATTTTCGAAATCGAACCTGAAACAGGTGTGATAAAAACGGCGGTATGTTGTTTAGATCGAGAAAGAACACCAGATTATTCTATACAAATAGTTGCATCGGATGGAGGGGGGTTGAAAGGTACAGGGACAGCATCTATACGAGTGAAAGACATTAATGATATGCCACCACAGTTTACCAAAGATGAATGGTTTACGGAAGTAGATGAAACAGATGGGACAAATCTTCCAGAAATGCCTATACTTACCGTAACTGTTCACGACGAAGATGAAACTAATAAATTTCAGTATAAAGTTATCGAGAACAGTGGTTACGGTGCTGATAAATTCACGATGGTCAGAAATAACGATGGTACAGGTTCTTTGAAAATTGTTCAGCCCCTAGATTATGAAGACCAGTTACAAAGTAATGGATTTAGATTTAGGATTCAAGTGAATGACAAAGGAGAAGATAATGATAATGATAAATACCACGTTGCTTACTCTTGGGTTGTAGTTAAACTACGAGATATAAATGACAATAAACCTCAATTTGAAAGAGCGAACATTGAAGTATCTGTGTATGAAAATGCTGAAGTAGGAAAGAGTTTAGACACGTTTAAAGCTACTGATCCAGACCAGGGTGGAAAAAGCAAAGTCTCCTACGCTATTGATCGATCGTCAGATAGAAAACGACAATTTTCAATAAACCAAGAAGGTACTGTAAGTATACAACGGTCTTTAGATAGAGAAGATACACCGCGGCATCAAGTTAAGATTTTAGCCATTGACGATGGGGTCCCACCGAGAACTGCGACAGCCACTCTTACGGTGATCGTTCAAGACATAAATGATAACGCTCCTACTTTCTTAAAAGACTATAGACCAGTTCTCACAGAGCATATTCCACCTAAAAAAGTCGCTGAAATTTTAGCTACTGATGATGATGACAGATCCAAAAGTAATGGTCCACCATTCCAGTTCAGACTTGATCCTGGTGCAGATGATATCATAAGAGCTTCCTTCAAAGTTGAGCAAGATCAAAAAGGTGCTAATGGTGATGGCATGGCTATTGTTTCATCTTTAAGATCCTTCGATAGGGAACAGCAAAAGGAATACTTAATTCCAATTATTATCAAAGATCACGGTAACCCAGCTATGACCGGCACAAGTACACTCACTGTCGTTATCGGTGATGTTAATGATAACAAAATGCAACCAGGTTCAAAAGATATCCTTGTTTATAACTACCAAGGGCAGGCACCTGACACTGAAATTGGCCGCGTTTACGTGTATGATCTTGACGATTGGGATCTACCAGATAAAAAATTCTTCTGGGAAAGTACGGAACATCCAAATTTCACATTAAACGAGGAAACAGGAATGATACAAATGAAACACAAAACAAGAGAAGGTCGTTACAATTTACAATTTAAAGTGTACGATAGAAAACATACTCAAACAGATGTTCCTGCTAATGTGACCGTATACGTTAAAGAAATATCTCGTGAGGCCATCCTTAATTCAGGATCCATACGAATATCTGGTATATCTGATGAAGACTTCATTAGAGTGTGGAATTATAAGACTTTGAGCGTTTCAAGAAGTAAATTAGATATATTCAAAGACAAATTAGCAGATTTACTTAATACTGAACGTGAGAATATTGACGTATTTAGCGTTCAACTACGAAAGAAACGTCCGCCAGTGACCGATATCAGGTTTGCAGCACATGGAGCTCATTATTACAAACCGATCCGGCTAAATGGAATTGTGCTAATGCATAGAGAAGAAATCGAAAGAGCTGTTGGCATTAATATTACTATGGTTGGCATAGACGAATGTCTTTATGAAAATCAAATGTGTGAAGGATCATGTACTAATGTTCTGGATATAAGCAACTTACCGTACATGGTCAACGCCAATAAGACTGCTTTGGTGGGCGTCCGGGTTGATGTAATTGCAGAATGTACATGTGGTGCTAGAAACTTCACTCAACCTGAAACGTGCCGTAACTCCCCATGCTACAACGGAGGGAGATGTATTGATGGAAAATACGGCATAACGTGTTCATGCCCACCTGGTTATACAGGACCACGTTGTCAGCAAACATCGAGGAGCTTCCGTGGAACTGGATGGGCTTGGTATCCCGCTTTAGAAATGTGCGACAGCTCTCATCTAAGTTTCGAATTTATCACTCGCAAATCTGAAGGTGTACTGTTATATAATGGACCAATAGTTCCTCCTGAAGCGGAAGAAATAATGGTATCAGATTTCATATCTGTAGAATTAGAACGAGGGAACCCTAGATTATTAATCGATTTTGGGTCTGGTACGTTAGAACTGAGAGTTAAAACAAAAAAGACCTTAGATGACGGTGAATGGCATCGAATAGATATTTTCTGGGATACGGAAAATGTGAGAATGGTAGTTGATTACTGCAAATCTGCCGATATTCAAGAGATGGAGGATGGTACTCCACCTGAATTTGATGATTCATCATGCCAAGCTACTGGTACAATTCCTCCGTTTAATGAATATCTAAATGTGAACGGACCACTTCAAATTGGTGGTTTGTATATAGAGCACTTCGATCCAACTCATTATCATTGGCAATATATGCCCATTGGCAAAGGATTTGATGGATGTATTAGAAATTTAATCCACAATAGTAAGGTTTATGACTTGTCCCACCCGGGCTTGAGCAGAAATTCTGTCGCTGGTTGTCCACAAACCGAGGAGATATGTAATCAAGCTGAAACTACATCGAGGTGTTGGGAACATGGAACTTGTGTCGGCAGCTTTTCTGAAGCTAGATGTCAATGTCAGTCGGGTTGGACTGGTCCGTCATGTAATTTGCCAACGACACCCACTAGTTTCCGACCTCAAAGCTATGTAAAATTTGCACTCAGCTTTGAACCTGACCGATTTAGCACACAAATTCAATTACGATTCCGAACTCGTGAACCCCATGGCGAACTATTCAGAGTAAGCGATCAACACAATCGCGAATATGGAATACTCGAAGTTAAGGACGCTCGTCTCCATTTCCGATTCAATTTAAACTCATTACGCACCGAAGAAAGAGACGTATGGCTGAACTCCGTCGCTGTTGACGATGGCCAGTGGCACATCGCGCGCGTCAGTCGATACGGAAGCGCTGCCACATTGGAAATTGATGGTGGCGAAGGTAGAAGATATAATGAGACTTTTACATTTGAAGGCCATCAATGGTTGCTTGTTGATAAGCAAGAAGGTGTATATGCAGGTGGGAAAGCAGAATACACTGGAGTTAGAACGTTTGAAGTATACGCAGATTTCCAGAAAGGGTGCTTAGACGATATTCGATTAGAGGGCAAACATTTACCGCTGCCGCCGGCCATGAATGGCACACAATGGGGACAGGCGACTATGGCCAGAAACCTCGATCGGAATTGTCCCTCTAATAGTCCTTGCATAAATGTACACTGTACTGATCCTTTCGTGTGCGTCGATTTATGGAACGAGTACGAATGCACGTAAGTAATCCTATTTGTTTTTGATTTTAATTTTAAGATTTGCATTTTTATCATTTTGTATGTTTGTTTAACAGTGATGTATGAGTTTAATTTGTTTACCTTATTAACGTCCACTTGCACCAAGCCACTAACCTCGGGTTAGGCTCTTAATTCAGGGTTAGTGGCGTTGGTGCAAGTCGGGCTAAAGGGAATACAATTTGAATAATATCCCACTGGCTATCGTGTAAAAATATATGGCTTTATTTCAAAGCTTTTGTTAACGATTATTAAAATCACCTTCCTTAGTATTTTACCCAAAAGTACCGTGTGAAACCTTAACATAAATAAAGCGTTATTTTTGTATCATTATTTTCTTAACCGTAAGCGCGCACTGAGTTTCGGATAAATATTTATTTTTCTTATCTTCAAAGTTAACACGCTTCTAATTTGCATATTAATTAACATTTTCATTTGTATGTGTAATATCTGTTTGGTTTCTATTGTCTTACTTCGCTCCTAATAATTATAATAAAATGTATTGTTATTCTTTAAAATTTTATTTAATATTTTAATTCATTAACGTATCTGATAGTAAAACTAACATATATCTATACATATTATGTAATGGTTACTATATGTTATACTATGATGTGTACGTAGTTGCGGTGAAGGTTTGGTATTGTCGAGCGACGGGAAGGGTTGCGTAGACAAGAACGAGTGTCTCTACTTCCCGTGCCGGAACGGCGGCTCGTGCGCCAACCGCGAGCCCGGCTACCGCTGCCACTGCCCCGAGGGGTTCTGGGGCGAGAACTGCGAGCTGGTGCAGGAGGGCCGCACGCTCATGCTCAGCCGCGGCGCCATGGCTGCCATCCTCGTCTGCCTTCTCATTATAATGAGTGAGCACCCGTCGTGACCCATTAGCCGTACCATCGCACTTCCACATCATCTATCATTCACGTATCTGTGTATATATAGTCGTAGTGCATGTTAGTGGGGGGGAGCTCAGTGCGCGCGGAGGTGGAGGCTACAGTTCGCGCTATGCAGGTGCCCCGGGGGCTCGACGCGCGCGGACGAAACCTGCGTGAACGTCGACGAGTGCGCTGCCGGAAACCCGTGCCAGAACGGCGGCACGTGCATCGACCGCGACCCAGCGCGCCGTTACGACTGCCGCTGCCCGCTCGGCTACACCGGCCACGACTGCGAACTAGAACTCCTCGCCTCCGGATTCATCACCCCATCCAGAGATTTCATTATAGCTATCATTGTCTGTTTGTTTGTGCTTCTGGGTAAGTCCATTTTGCATGCTTCGTAAACCACTGTTTTGAACTTCAAAACTCGGGTTTCGTCATCTTACCATGTCATTGTCATACCATTATCACTTTCCTCTATCACCTAGTTTGTAGAATTTTGTGAATTAGTTGTCAATTTTAAATTAGCCTATTTTTCGTATAGATGATTTTTGAATTCAAATTATTGTTGTAGATGTTTTTAAGTTTTGAGTGATATTGCTAACCTGACTGGTATTTTGTTAATACCATACTCAACCCCTATAAGTGTACAGGTGAACACAACTTGAAAGGCTTACCGATGTACCTGCGCAGAAGTCGAATTTTAAAAGCGCGGGAAATACCGATACCTGCTGTTTGGTCGATACCGCGGGGATTAACCAATCAGCAAGTGTCTCATCCCACTTCTTAGACACTGTAAATATTTTATGATGATTTGAAGTGAAATAGTAGCGCCATCTTGTAAATGTTACGTAAAACTATTGTTGCACTAATTGTTTTTAGGTGTCAATCACTGATATTTTTATACAAATAGCTATATTTCGTATAATACAAACTTAGAATAACCAATCAGTATAAAATAATTACGAATATCTAACGATAATTACCTTGGCATGCACATAATATTATGACGATGACGCCTGTCATGTACTGTCGTCACCAAACGCCTGGGGCGCTGTTATCGCTCCAAGTTTATTCGCAGTGAATGCACGTATTTAATTAAACTGGTACACATTAAGCCAAATAAAAGTAATGCAATTTTATAAATATTTTGTTACCAATGCAGTCAGATGTTTTGGTATCAATAGATTATAGTTATATTTTTTTAAATAATCATTTAAACAAATTAATTAAATTAAACCGAGATAAGGCGAACTTGCAACTTTTTAGGGTTCAGAAGAAGTCCACAAGGAACCGTTATTTTAGTTTCGCCATGTTATGAGCCATATAAGTAATTTCTAAATAATAAATATCTATCATAATGATAAGGAACTGAAATGATTTTTCTCATCTTAGTCCGGTGGAAAGTAAGTATTAAAAAAAATAACTTTTTACATGTTTAAACTAAACAACTTAAAGACTGGCCTGTTATAATTGGTTTTTTTCTTTCCATTTTGACAATAAAAGCCAAGGGCTCTCAACCCACGTATCGATCAAACCACGAATCCCATACTGGGCAATACAAAAATTGTTTTTTTACCAACTCGAAAAAAAAAAACATAAAAACATGCTTAGAATCGATAACTGATACTGTGGTTAAAATACTGTCACGACGTTTTGCTTGACCCGGTATAAGTAGGTACAGTATTTGTGTGAAATATCGAAATATCCCATCGACATCCCACTCATAATTTAGTATTCCCAAATAATAATGTCCCGAGGTGTAATCATGTCAGTGCGTGTAGTGGGCGTGTCGTGTACGAATGAGACATTAACTGACGACAAAATAATATGAATACTATAACAATCGCATAAGGTCGACTTTAGGTAAACGCTTTCTTTCGTGTATTTTCGGAGTATTCTTTCCTTATCTGCGCGATCGAAGATTCACGACGCGCCTAATAAAGTGTGCTCACCTGTACTTATACGTATAGATCAGATAAGCTAAGTTACGTAAAGTACGTTATTGTAAAATTAATGTTCCGGGTACGATCCTATATTCAATATCCGCAGGAAATTGAAATGACTAAACACCGGTTCAGTATAATGGTAACCTCTTAATGGCCGATTATTATCTGTACAGAGTACCGTCATAAATATAGAAGCAGTTAACTTATAAGAACAAAAACCTTAATGGTTTCGATCTGTAAATTTGCCATAGGAATATAATAATGTGGTCAATTGATTTTTGCAATATTACCTTCACGTAGACGTAAGAACTTTTCGAGATATTTAAGGACTCAAAACCAAAACTATCTCACTTGAAAATGGAACTTTATTGGATATTTTCTGGAGATTAATCTTGTTACGATCTTATTTGGAGAGATCGGTTTCCTGTTATTCCAATTTCGCTGGTAATCTCTTTCGTGCTCTTTCGTGTATAAGGAATGGTCCTTTTATTTATACAGGACGTTTAAACATTTCATTTGATGGGACTCGAAATTTTCGTATAACTTTATTTAATATAATTCGATGAAAGATACGAAATTTACAGAGTTAAATAAAAAGTTTTCCGATTATCAAATCAAGCGGGGTCCCAGTTGAGTGGTTACCATTTCCTTTTAAATTCATTTTTACTAGACGGTAATTTGTGTTGATTTAACTAAGATCTTTGTTCTTTAAGTATGTAGTTTGGGGGAAACGATATTGCTATTCGGTTTAAAACCTACACAATTTTCGTTTGTAAGACTCGTAATAAGTAACCCTATTTCATCAACATCATGACTTTGGTCTCTGACATGCTGGCAGCAATTCGACGTGCATTGAACTCACTGTGTTTCCTTGTAAGGATCATCAATAATCAATATCTAGTTACCTTACCTGCCGCCTAAAAAATAGTACCTAAGCTATATCTTCACAGTTGAAGCGCCCTGGCTATTTCCGATGTAGGCCGTAATGTAAGGAGATTAACAGTCTATAATTACCTTGTCTCTGCTACCACGGAGATAAATAGAGTTCTTTTCACGACAAGACAATCCCTTAAATGCTTTTGTACCTACTCTAGTGATGATAATATTCGCTGACCAATGGCTACGGTGATGAAATAGGGGCTTTATTACAGTGCAGACCATCAGATATATTAGTTGACGAGGTGAACATAAATATAATATGCATTATGCACTCTAAGTGTTCATAATAACATCGTGATAATATATTTATGATGAACCTGTTCCGTTGATGACTGTACCAATCTAAAACCTTGAAATTTCCGTGCAGTCCTCGTTCTGGTGTTCGTGGTGTACAACCGCCGGCGCGAGGCGCACATCAAGTACCCGGGGCCCGACGACGACGTGCGTGAGAACATCATAAACTACGACGACGAGGGCGGCGGGGAGGATGACATGACGGCGTTCGACATCACCCCCCTGCAGATACCGATCGGCGGGCCGCTGCCCGACCACGCGCCCACCAAACTACCCTGTAAGTCCCGAAATAAGACGTACCTGCCATACCTACGGTACTTAACGGCACCTAGCACAATTTTCTCAGTCGAGCTATAAATCTTTATTCACCATCAATAGGCGTTACGGTGGACAGCTTATTTACGCCCTTATGCTCGCCACATGCTCATAACGAGAAGGTTTACAGTGTTGCGTGTTGCTAATTGAATTTTGCAAATTGAGCTGGATTTGAACCGCCAACCTTCCGCATGGATGGTGGTAGCACCCAATAGCATTTGTTTGTAAATATGTAAATGGCGTCTACGTAAATTTTATTCCTTAAATTATGGATTGAGGGTAGTTAGTGTGATTCTAATGCTTCATTGCCCAATTCGCCAATTTGTGCCTGGGGACGCTAATATAAATAGGTATCATCGCCTTCAATGTAAACGCTTATATATATATTCAGATGCAATAGATGACTACTAAGAAAGAATTTACGGTACAATAAAAAAACTTGGCTGAATTGATTATATCCAAGTTTTCCAACACGATAGTTTCGCCTCAGTTCTCAGTTATTTGTTGTCAAGTACCGACTGAAAAGTAGTTATTTATGACTACTTCGGGAAGCAGATAAAAAAGATTGGAACAAGAATCCGTTCTGAATCATTTCTTTATAATGACACGTGCAGATGGAAACGTGTTATGTAGAGATCTTCTACTATCTAAAGTCCCGCGCTTTCACGTTTCAAAACGCTTAAATTTTTTCATTATTATTTAAAAAGCACCACCAACACTCTCAACGCATAGTAGATGGCTGTCTCAGCTCGCACACATGTGTTGAGAGTGTTGGTGGTGCTTTTTAAATACATTGAAGCGTTTTGAAATGTGAAGGCGCGGGACTTTAGATAGTATAAGATCTCTAATGTGCCAGTTAGGTACCAATGTTACCAGTGAACAGTAGAAAGAATACATCATGTGTAGGCGTGCCGTAAGTAAACCATCTGATGTCGGTTTATCGATAAACAATTCGCATAACATTACATTAATAAACATGTCTAGACCCCGCTTTATTTTACGTTCAATAATTTATGCCGAATTGGAAACAACGAAGTGGCCCTTGTTTTGTTTGACTAGTATCGATGTTCCATTCTCGCGAATTTATCGAGACCCCAGACTGCCCCGAGTTTAAATAAACAAGCTTTGCATAGAAGACGAAAATGAAACCTGAGAGGCTCCTACGTTTTTTCCACGAAATAACCCGTAATGCCCGTTATTGTCAGTAGAATGTATACAAAGCAGCCCACCGTCAGCTATCCGAACCCTTTCTTACTTTTACTGGTCTGAGTTAGTAAAAACCTACTTTTTCATCCCAAGCTTAATTTATAAAAATGAGAGCTGTGCGTTTTCGTACTCTTCCAGTTTTTACGACGGTTCTATATTAAGGGTGGAATCTGCAAGATTTATTATCTGTAGCCTTTCATAATCGTAGCAATTGAATAAGTAGTGCTTTCATTTTTGAGTAGGTAGGTACTTACTCGAAGTTTTTAGTACTTTCTTTTGTAATGTACCTACCTAGCATATTTTCTTTTGTGCAAAGAAGCGAATTGCTGTACCATTAAAACCCATTATTATAATGAGTCTGCTGTACAAAGTAGGTACAAAGAATTAATTAAAATAATAGCTGGGAAATTACTGAAAGTTACGACTGGACTTGAATGGGATTGAATAAGTAGTTATTTTGATAAAGATTTCCACCACCTTCCACTGATAAATCAATCTTGTTTGACCAGATCCGTTGATGGGCGTCGGTCTCGGCGTGGGGCCGATGGGCGTGGGGATGCCCGTGGGCCCAGGCGTGGGCGTGGGCGTGCCGGGGGAGACGAACGTGGGCATGTTCATCGAGGAGCACAAGCGGCGCGCGGACAGCGACCCCAACGCGCCGCCCTTCGACGATCTGCGCAACTACGCGTACGAGGGCGGCGGCAGCACCGCCGGCTCGCTATCCAGCCTTGCTTCTGGTATTTACCTACATTTTCTTTACTAATAACATCTAATAATATGTCTGTGGAAGTCATGTGACCGTATGTTAGGGAGTCAAGCAAAACGTTGTGACGATATTTTTTTTCGAGTTGCTAAAAAGCATTGTATGGGATTCAGGTATCTCTCACACCATCAACTCCATATTGGGCTATACAATTTTTTTTAGCAATTCGATAGCTGATTCTGTAGTTACATACGTACATATGTCTGGACTTATTGACTCTACAACTAAGTACTTCTCGGATTGTAACATGGTGTATGGATAGATTATAACCCGAGTCAAAATGTACTTTTTATCCCGGAAAAACTTATAGATCCCGCAGGAACTTTATAACCGTGTCCCACGCGGAAGAAGTTGCGGACAGAAGTTAGTATACGATACTAGCCGTCTACCGCTATATAACCTCAGATAACCTTCATACAAATCAGCGCACGCCCAAAATAAATGTTAAACGCGATAATTGACGTCGCTGCCTTTGTAGCCTGTATAAGAAGTACTCCTGGATATTGCTCACTTACCTACAGAGCTTTTCCGATGCTGTTAGTGCTAGGGCCTAAGTACCACCGTCTTTCTCCGCTAACCGGCCGCCAAATAACAGTGCTCGCACTGTTGTGTTCCCGTAGGGGGTTAAGGCAGCAGGTGAAATTTCTGGCACAGAGGCATTCCATCTTAGACCTCAGGGTAGGCAACACATTCAAGATCTTATGGTTTCTTAAAGGGGATCATAGGATTTTGGTGTCTATGGGCCGCAGTGACCACTTACTATCAGATTCTGATGGGCGGTGCGCTCGTTTGCCTATACCATTTACATGCATTGTAAGGAGATTGTCAGTCTGAGTATAAAAATCGACAGGTTTGGCTGTGGCAGTGACCCTGCCCGCTGTTCCGACGGTCGCGGGTTCGAATCCCGCTAGGGGCCAACTTTGTGTGTTGAACACGATGTTTGTACCCAAGTCATGGATGTTTAGTATTTCTTTATTTAAGCATTTATATCGTAGTCAAGCATCCATAGACCTTCACCAGAACTCACATAGTCCCATTTTGTCCCTTTTCCCGTAGGAATTTCGAGAAATCCTCTCTTAGTGCTCCCCTACACCCCCAACCAAGGAACCTACATGCCAAATTTCAGCTTCCTACGACCATTACTTTCTGCTGTGCGTTGTCATTAGTCAGTCAGTAACGGAAGACTTTTATATAAATTGAAATTGATTGATGATAATGCGTTGGTAGTGAAAAAATGGTAGATTGTTTTTTTTTATAACAATACGAAAACTAATCAATATGTATTGCTGTTTAGGCTTGCTTGCAAAACTCGAAGACCGTTGTCCGTTTTTCATATTGGATGAACTCAATTCACCTAGTGACTAGTGCTATAACAAATAACAATTTGTTTTCTATTTTATGTAGTGCAATTTCAGTGTATCTACAAAATGAGTTTTGCGCAAAAACTTTTATTGTTTGCGTTAGTTGCGTCAATATTTTTCATACAATACCTACTTCATCATCATCAGCCGATAGACGTCCAGTGCTGGACATAGGCCTCCCCAAGGCTCGCCACTCCGCCCGGTGTCCTGCGCCACTCGCATCCATTGACTTCCCGCGACCTTTACCAGGTCGTCGCTCCACCTTGTTGGAGGCCTACCGACAGCTCGTCTTCCCGTACGCGAACGCCATTCGAGAACTTTCTGGCCCCATCGGCCGTCAAAATGTGCTCCGCCGGCTCACTGCCACTTAAGGCTCGCGATTCTTTGAACTACTTATTTCGGTGACCCTAGTTCTACTGCGGATATCATTTCTGATTTTTTCACGCATAGAAACCCCGAGCATATCTCTCCATTGCCCTTTGCGTGAATACCTACTTACGAAAATTAAGTATATATGTAGTTTTTCAAGAAAACAGCTATGTTGTCTATGCGACATTCATTAAAACTAGGCGTTTTATTAACATAGTATTATGTTTCACATGTTGAAATGTGTGGAACATAACACAAACGCGATGGTCGTATTAGGTACTAAAACTATACATATTAAATTACACTATCATAATTTGTCGTTCTGCATCAGTTGGTAGAATCAGAACAATTAATTGTGGAAGAAATATACCCTCTGTTAATCTGAGTACATACAAATCTTTTCTCTTTAATGTAACTTAAAGTCAAAGACGTTATTTATAATGAAAAGGGAATTTGCTATTTAGGCAGTTTGTAGCGTTGTCTGGAATACCTAAATCAAGTAACAGGCCTAGATATGTAATTCCGTCTGCTGGGAGTCCGGTGACGAAGTATAATTTCCTCGATTGAACACGCGTTATCACAAAATGGGCATTTGACATTGGGCCTGTCCCCAATCGGGGCTTAGTGAGATCCTCAATACTTAATTTAGTTTGGACTTACCTTGGTTATGTCACTATTTTGTTTTATGGAAATCTCGCAGTCACGGAATAGTAGAAGTACCTATATACAATAAAGGTGTCATTTTAATCTCAATCTTACTACATACTTTAGAAGAGTTAAGTGATAAAAAAAAACATACTTTCAATCTGGTTAACATTTGACTCACCACTTTAATCTTTAAAGGCGGATGATTGATGGCAGCAATGTCTGCGGGTGCTTAGAGCGTCGCAGTCTAGATCTCCTTATCACTAGTGGTGATAAGGAGATCTAGACATACTCTTGCTTGCCAAGACGAAGCTCAAGTACAGATGAAACTAAGTTGGAGCCTGAATCGGGATTTTCATTAACTATAGCTTTTTCCCGTGACTTCGTTCGCTTCGAATTCGGTTAAGTATAGCGTTTCCGCGGGAACTATGCTTTTTCCGACATAACAGGTAGCACATGTCCTTTCCTGGCACTAATCACCTATGACTTTATGAAGTCAAATTTCATCTGAGATTACGGTGAGGAGGTAAAAGACAGACAGGATTACTTTCGCATTTATAATATGACTATGGATTACCTTGCCGCAAGCGAGCGGGCGGGAATCTGTAGACTAGGTTATCCGTGACCTCTTGCATAATTCTGTGATGGTCTGTTTCTGAGCGGCGTGTTCTTTCCAGGCACCGACGACGAGAACCACGAGTACGAGTACCTGGGCGCGTGGGGCCCGCGCTTCGACAAGCTCGCGGACATGTACGGCCCGGACATGGACGAGCAGCTGTAGGCGGCGCCACCGCGCGACACTTAGTCAATTGTCTCTGTACATACCGCGGCCTCAACCGCACCCCACTCGGACTTATCAATTTTATACAACTTTATTTGTAGTTAACTAACTTTAAGTTTTAGATATTTAATTGTGACATTTTTTATAAATGTACCTAAACTTACAGCTCAACTTTAAAGAGTCTTAATTCGAAGAAACTATGTTTTGCGTCTCGACGATTCCAACGTCGTTTTATTTCTTGGAGTTTGAATTATTCCATGCTACTTTGCAAACGACTTCGCCGTTTCTTTAGAACAAAATTACTTTCGCTCGACTGCGACGTAACGGTATACCAAATTGAATAGTTGAAGTATTTAAAACGGTTTTTTTAGTTGCTCTCAGAGATCTACCCAGTACATTTTCAGTTGTTTGATTGAAGTAGACCATATAATAAATAAATACATTGTTTTTGCGACGTGTTTTCAGTTAAAACGACTCTTAAAAGTGGGGCTGTATTTTCACCAAATATTTGATACATAAGTTTTTATTCGAGTTAGCCATACTATGAGTCAGTATTTTATTGGAAGTTACTGCGTTAAGCGGATGTGTGCAGGGGGGCCAGGCGTGAACCTGGGTCGTGGGTGTTTGTAGATAGTGTGCTATATACATGTGAATAATTTATACGAGTATTTTGTAAGTCCGCAGCTTTACGTGATACCACTTAATAATATGGCCCGTCTGCATAGCATCAATATAATAATGAAAGAATATGTTATATTTTATAATAGCGATCGGTTTAGGTAAAAGGCACTCGGACTGTCGAGTTTACGCTCATTCAACATTTGGAATATTCAGGAGGGGATGTACATAAAGACGATGTTAGGTTACTGGACACGGCTACACTTGAATATCGTAGCGAATGTGGAACTAAATATAATGTAATGCAACTATAAATCTAAGAAAAATAAACTGTACAGTAACTATGGTGTTCCTTTCCTAAAGTCTCCGTGTAGAATTAGAAATAATTGGAAATAGTAGGTAACGAATAAATAGTCATGGCTCGTGGATATTTTCGTTGCGTGCGTGCGTGCGTGCGTGCGCGGCGCGCGGCTCGTGCGGCATGCGTCGCGTGCGTCGCGCGCCGCCGGATGAATGGGTCTGTGCCAATTTTATAGCATTATCGACGCAGCTAATGACGGTAGCGATAAGTGTTTGCACTTTATTTATTCGTATATTTACATAAATAAATTTAGTCGCACCTAGGGAAATATCAATAACTTATTAAGAGTGTTGTGCTAGAATTCTATTCTAACGATTTTGACGTGAGATAGTTATTGGGAACCTTTAGCAGTCACTAATTTATAAATTAATTTTTAAGAATTTATAGTAGATAAATTAATATATCTACCTAATAAATAATGTTTCCATAAATTGTCTCACTTCGACATCGAATAACGATCAGTGTACATTTTAGAATATACTGATTTGTGTTAAAATGACTGATTTTATTATGCGTTTGAAAGCCTAAGATTTTGTAGTTTCGGTTATTTAATTATAGACTTCGAATACCTTACTGTAAGGTCACCCTATAGTTTGCACTCGATATGAACACTCCTAGTTATCATTATTCTACATCATAATATACTTACTAAAGCAATTCTCGTTAATTACTATTCATATAAGAACAACTACAATATAGTTTAATGACCCGAGCTACATCATGTTTTTATTAAGTTTTATTAATATCATTACACTGCCAATAATCATACATGTAAACGAATTACTACAGTCCGTTTTATATTTCAGTCTTATACAATATTATAATTACATGTAAGCTTTTGGAACTGTTTATTAACAGGTTGATACCTAAGTTTAAATTTTTTGGGACCCGTGCACGGTGCGCGCCCTCTTGCTTCCCTGAAATAGGTGAATATATGCCGAGGTAGAAACAAGAGTAAGAATGTTGCCAACTGCTGTAAAGTAAAACATCACAGTATACTATAAACATCGTTCCTAGCTCAATTTCACACAGACGTTCGAAATAAACTTACTCAGACATGCCGTGCCGTAAGAAAAGCTCGGAGCAGGCAAGGCAAGGAAATAATTTTTCTCAAAAATGGCCGGGAAACTCGTCATTGTCTGCTTTCTATCAGACTGCGAAGTGCGTCATTGACGATCAGTCAAAAATTAAAAAAAAAACTCAACTGCATGCCCCGGAAATTTGTATGAATTTACTTCCGCGGCATGTATAAGCGCAGGGAATGTCGTATGAAATTTCATTATCGTACAGGTACTTTTTTTTTAAACTGATAAATACGCGAAGGAATTCCCAAACAGCCAAGTCTGCATGTTCTGTATCTGTCAATTGACGCGAAACCAAACGTTTTTATCCGTGTCTGAAACAGCGCAATGTATTTCAGAACGGAATTTAAAAAAAGAACGATCCATAAAGAGCGGGAGTTCTTGTCTTGTATCAGATTTATTTAGCTAAATTTCATAAAATAGTTTACTAGTTTGGTTTAAAAATTAATAAAAGGTCTTAATTTTTATAAAAAACGAGAAATCTACATGCGAGTTTTTAACTTGCCGTGTTAGTGTGTCTGTTAAAGTCAAATATCGGTGAATACGAAATAAGACTGGCGTTCCATTGGATTTGTTGTAAGTACTTGACTACCTTTGCGTGCGTGTCAATGCTGTATTATGATTATTATGAATACCTAATATCAAGGTTTTTTTTTATTTTTGAGAAAAGCACTATATAAGCCTCGGCACGTGAAAGGCTTTGCAGGCTTCGTACATATTAAAAGGCCTCGGCGAAGCCTCGGCCCTTTAAACCAGTACTCAGCCTGCAAAGACCTACTTTCCCGGCCACGGCAATAATGTACTATTAACGTCCGCGTAAAGATCTCGAAGCGGTGTTTGTCTCGTTAAAATGCTATTTCAAATATCTGTATTGAGTAGTCAAAAAGACATTTTCATATAAGGTGACCCGAGGCTATGTATACTTTATGTACCTACCTACCTATCATGTTTCAACCTAGATCGTCTGTCACTTTCTAGGAAGTACCTACTACAGGTAAAATGGCACAAGTTAAATAGGTATGCAGAAGCATCGCACCTAAGCCCCTTGTCAACTTATATCGCTGTGAAATTGGGTAGGAATACCCTAGAAGAACCTGGAATTAACGTTTAGGTTTATGACGCGAGCTAAGCGATCATCTTACTTTTGTTATCTGCGGTGTGTACTGTGTTTTTATAGTGTTTTAGTAACGTTGTTCGCTGAAGCCGCGTTATTGCCGCATGCCGCCGCCGGCGCGCAATTTATGCGCGTGATTAACGCGGCAACAGCTGCACGGTCTCTCCAGTCCCAATAACAACATGTACGTGAAAAACTCAAGTGAAAGTGAACATTTCTATTGGATCCTTGCAGTACCTACAGTCTATATTGGCGCCCGAAACTATGACGCTTGAATTTAGTTAATACCGGTAGTAACTAAGGGACAAGTTCTAAACTTTACCGTTTAAAAATATTATAATCACTAAAACGGACTTCATCGCGTTAAAAAGCCCTGCTGTATTGCTCACTAAAATTACAATTAATCACAAAAAGACAATTTAAATTAAGCCGCGAGCGAAAAAGACAGTAAGTATGTGTACATTATTGTCGACTAAGTCTCATAGGTAACCACTATGCACTTTCCCTTATCTATAAGTCTTTTTTTTTCTATAAGTCAATAAAATTAGGTTTTAATTCAATTTGGTTTAATACTTGATCAAATACACGAGAATGTTTCATTTAAGCGTTCACAGGGTTTTTCACGTATACATCACGTATAGAGTAAAGCTCATTATTCTATGTGTATGTACCTACCTATATTTTTTCACTCAATTTCATAAGGTCCAAACTGTATACAGAGGACTCAACTGAGTACATCCCAACACTATCCTAGGTTAAGGTGCAAAGCCGCGCCGACACCGGAGCACACGATTTATTTAGACATAACCGATACCTAGTTATGTTTGTTTCAACTGTGATTATTTAGTTGTACAACTCTAATGATTACATAAAAGAATGAATAAAAGTATGAAAAAATAAAAAGTTAAGTATTTTATTTCTTGATATGCACCTACACAATCCTAATGCCGCTGACGTAAACCCCTAGGTATATATTCCAAATTTCGTCCAAATCTCAAGGCTCTGAGCCGTTGGTCGCTTGTATAAATAAATAAATATACAAGCTTAGTATTGGACAATATATACATGGTGCTAACAAATTAGTCACGGATATTTTTACAGCTGATAGTACTCGGCTCTCGAAGTACATTTAAGTATGAAACATCATTGGTTTTGTTATGTGTTTTTGGAGAAAAATAGGAAACAACTTTGCTACGTTAAAACACCCTGTTAATGACATTTAGGAAAAAGTACTTTTTCTCAAACATGCTCGGAAATGTTCGTGTTACTTTCAAAAAAAGAAGACGCGAGGCTGTCCATTGCCGGCCTTGGCCAGCAAAAACATTATTGTCGTGTGTTTTTTTTAATTCGCTTGCTATTTGAGACACCTCTAGAAACTGACAAATCCATGGAGGTAATAAGTACAACTTCCATGGCCAAATCATTAACGATCATGGAAGTAGTAAATACTGATGTGGGGTAAGTGCGCTTAAATTTATTTCGCCCCTATGCCTTGTAAACAACCAACTACTAGTTGAGTAATATTTATAGGTTTCGATATATTTATGTTAGGCGCACTTACCCCATCCTGGCGCACTTGCCCCGAAACTGACAAATCCGTGGAGGTAATAAGTACAACTTCCATGGCCAAATCATCCACGATCATGGAAGTAGTAAATACTGATGTGGGGTAAGTGCGCCTAAATTTATTTCGCCCCTATGCCTTGTAAACAGCCAACTACTAGTTGAGTAATATTTATAGGTTTCGATATATTTATGTTAGGCGCACTTACCCCATCCTGGCGCACTTGCCCCGACTGACCTTACGTATTTCCTCGCTGTTTGAGAAAAGCATTATATATACCTCGGCCGCAATTACGATTGCCGGACTCGTACTAATAGAAGGCTTCGCTTCGCTCAGCCTTCTAACTGACTCGTCCGGCAATGCGCTACTTGGCGACCTCTGCAATAATGTACTATTGACGTGACACGACCGACAGTGTTAAACCTCTTGATAGGTACATAATAGGGGTGATTATTTTAAAAATTAATTATAATTTTTTTTTTGTTCGGAGAATGAAAACAAAAAAATGGTATACAAAGGTTCCTTAATTATAGTTAAAAGTTAATTGTTTTAATGTAATTTATTATCTCTTAAAATATCCTTGACTAATTTGTTAGCACCTTATATATATTGTACATATAAGTATTGGATAGATACAAAATAATTAATAGATTCAATACAGGCTTTTTCACTATTAACTATGACAAAACTTTGAATTTTATTCATTTTTTCAATGATATTTATTTATTTTATAGGTAATTTTATAGTCTTCGAAAATGCTTCAATTTTCAACTTTACGTTTATGGAACCTTTGCTGGCAGATATTAACTCTAGTAAGTTATTTTTCTTATAATTGGAAAATGAAACGGTATAGTGCAAAATAACTAGGTAAATCAATCAATATGTGTTTAGGCCATTAGGCACACGAGCACGATTTCGAACACAATTCGAATGAAGTGTCAATGTTTGCCTGCGAAGACGTCTGTACACTTGTAAATGTGTGTGTACCAACTACGCGGGCCAGTGATCCACTCTCCATCTCCGCATGAAACAAATGACGGTAAGGGCGAATTGGGCGCGAGTTGGGCGCCGGCTAGATTCAGGCGGTTGATTCCGTGGCCATTCGGTAGGTATGTAGTACTATTAAATATTCTGTGGTTTAAGTACACACACATATCCACTCCGCTAATCCCAATAGAGTTTGGGCATGGAAGCCCAATCCCTTTCACCAGGTGCGGTGATTGGTAGGTAGGTATAGCACAGCAATCCAGTCAATTAATCCCAAACTGGGCCATACAATTTTTTTTTGGTTTGTTTTGCTTGTCCCTATACTATACCATATGATATGACAATCTTCACTGAGCTTTTCGGTGAAGGAAAACATCGTGAGGAAACCTGCACGCATCTGCGAAGTAATTCAAAGATTGTGTGTGAAGTCTCCAATTCGCGCTGGGCCCGCGTGGGGACTATAGCCCAAACCCTTTCGTGGTGAGAGGAGGCCTGTGCCCAGCAGTAGGACGCAAATAGGCTGTAGATGATGTAGATGACAATCTTAGGTAGGTATACAGTAACTATGGCGAACTTCACATGGACTTCGCAGGCTGTTACAGTCGCCATTGGATAAATGTGAACCAACAAGGACATCATAAATATCAGATCACGATCTCTCTGCCTACCCTTATGGGAAAAAGGCGTAATTTTATGTACGTATGTATGATCATGGTATTATCACGATCTTATTGTCAAGACATTAGAGTGCATGATCACCCAAGTAGCAATCAAGTGTCTTAAAAAGGAATTATAGATATCTTTAAGAAAATTTTACTAATTCTATCAGTTGTCTTGACTAAAACTATTATGTCCCTCAAGATATCTTGAAGATATCTCCAAGACTGAGTTAAGACAAAGTGGGCACAGTATTTAAGTCAATTTTAAGAAAGAGTTAATACTACTCTTTAGACAGACTTTAACCCTACTTAAGACTGAGGACTTAACAGATCTCTTAACTTCGATTTCAAGATATCTTTAAGGTTGACTTAATACCAAAAAATAAGCTTAAAGATATCTTTAATACTTACTTAATACTATTAACACCGAGTTGTACTAATTCGATCATCTCTTAACAAAGAAAATTTTAAAACTTTTTTTACTTATGGAATTGTTATTTTAGAAAACATGGCGAACTCTTTTACTTAAAAGAGAATTCATTGTAGGTTTATCGAAATGGCGATTAACTAACTATTTTTTACGTTTATAAAATACCGTTTTATGTCCCTATTGGTACTTGAAAACTATAACGCATGATTGTTTATCGTGTAAAATTGATCGAAAGTGCTATAAAACAGACGGGCTTACAAAATACTGGAAAATAAGCACTAAATATTTGGAATATTTTGTTGCTAAATGAAAATTTTACTTACATACAGCGCAGAATACTACTTTTCCGTATACGTTGGAGATATAACACAAACACTAACACAACACTAACATGTTAAAACAAAAATCTAACTTCAATGTACTTTATTTTTTATGATTTAGCGTCGGAATTTTTCAATATTTTTTCTAACTTAAAGTGCAAAATGGCGTTAAGTCTTACTTTTCTTAACGAAGTATGACTTTAGACAATACTGATTTTGTAAGGTTACTTTAGATAGAGTATAGACAAATTGCATTTGGAGTAGTACCGGTTTAGAGAAATGATACTTAACTTATACTAAAAACCGAATTATTGTAGGTCTAGTTAATTCTTAATGGACTTTAAATAATCTTTACTTTGATTTAGTCTATACAATTTACCGTCAAATTTACGGTATTGTTTATGCAAGAAGAACCATCCCACCAAAAACATTTTTATGTAATGTCATGCCAAAGCGAGTACCTACTAATACGAGTATACTACATTGCTTGCGCTGCGAAGAAGTTATATAAGATCTCATGGGGAGCCAAGCTGTGTCGTTCAAAAAGTCAAAATGTAGGGCCAGGCCGTTTAGTGACAGTGACGCAAACACTCATAGCGGTTTATCAACAGAAAGCTAACCAGGCGTGAATTTTGTGCTTAAAATTGAGTAACGAAACGACCAAGCTCCACATTTTGACTTTTTGAACGACACGCTTGTTCTCAATGATATCTTTAAAATTTTGTACAGTGCAAGCAATATTTAGGCAGTAAGTATCTAAGAGGCGACACATTACCTACGTAGCATTTTAGATAGGTAAAATGTTTTTCATGGGATGTCTGGGGGCACGCTAGTGCTCCCGCCAAGACGAGTCAACAGAAGCGCTGGGCACACCTACTTTTTCTCAAAGCCTTTAATCGTATTTTCATAGGTACCTTTAAAGATTCGTCATGGATAGTGCTAGAAAGTCCAAATGTTGAGTAGTTATCTATATACATCGTTTCAAACGCATGGCTATAATAGTTTAGTGTTTTTTCTTTATATATTTTGCCAATTAGCTGATGAGATAAGATGTTTTAAAGAAAAGAAAGGAAAATTTTGTTTCTTTGTCCTTTCTTTATGACAAAATGGCTGGAACGATTATGATGAAATTCGGTATGGAGATAGTTTTATATAGTTTGAGAACCGGGAAATAACACTTTTTTTATCCCGATATTTCCACGGGAACGGGTTTTTCACGGGTCAAATGAGTTTTTCAATACTTTCAAGAAAGGAAAATTTTGTTTCTTTGTCCTTTCTTTATGACAAAATGGCTGGAACGATTATGATGAAATTCGGTATGGAGATAGTTTTATATAGTTTGAGAACCGGGAAATAACACTTTTTTTATCCCGATATTTCCACGGGAACGGGTTTTTCACGGGTCAAATGAGTTTTTCAATACTTTCAATATAACTAACCGTCTATTATGTGTAGGTAATCATCGGAAACGCAAATTCTACGTCTACGCGGGACGAAGTCGCACGCATCGGCTAGTTTTAGATATTAATAAAATCTAAAGTTTTACTAGTTATACATCTATATTAATATTATAAATGCGAAAGTAACTCTGTCTGTCTTTCTGTATGTCTGTTACCTCTTCACGCTTCAACCGCTGGACCGATTAGGATGAAATTTGGTATGGAGATAGTTGGAGTCCCGGGAAAGGACATAGGCTACTTTTTATCCCGGAAAAACGCATATCTAGTTCCCGCGAAAACCAAATTCTACGCGGGAAGAAGCTAGTAATATTATAAAAGCAAAAGTAACTCGTGTGTGTCTGTCTGTCTGTCTGTTACCTCTTCACGCTTCAACCGCTGGACCGATTTGGATGAAATTTGGCATGAAGATAGTTGGAGTCCCGGGAAAGGATATAGGCTACTTTTTATCCTATTATTATTTTTATTTATGGATTCAATCAAAATACAAAAAAATATCCATATTTCCATACTAAAAAAAAAAATATTCTAGCAATTGCCAGACCGAATCTACGAAAATACGACAAAACGTTTCAAGACAAGGTAGATATAATGCCCTACGCTTCCGTTGACTCGTCTTGGCAGGGGCACTGCCGTGCCCCCAGATCGTGAATTGCCGTGCAATCAGAATCACTGCTGTCCGCTACTTCCATTTCCAAATTTGACGCTTTAAGTATCCTCTACTGTCTCGTGATATATTTTTAATAGCTACTGGGTAATAGACACTGAAATCTCACTCCAAGATGTCGCACTGTTAACATATTTGAAGCACTGATCACTTGCACCGCACACAATTTGAGGTTAATCTAAATATATAAAACTCAAAGGTGACTGACTGACATAGTGATCTAACAACGCACAGCCCAAACCACTGGTCGGATCGGACTGAAATTTGGCATGCAGGTAGATGTTATGACGTAGGCATACGCTAAGAACGGAGTTTGCGAAATTTCCACGGGAACGGGAAAAAACGGGATTTTTCATTTTAATATTTCTGCGCATACGAAGTTGCGGGGAAAAGCTAGTTTTCTATATTTCGCAACACGCCGAATGATGAAAACCAAATTTTTTGAAGTAGTTTTTTTTTAATTTCATCCATCTTTCACTTGGTTTATTTTGTCGAAAAGCGTCCCGTTAAGCTTATTTTTACTTAAAGCTTATTAAATTTAGGGATAAAAGAATAAAATATTCTTCACAAAAGCAATTTCTAGAACTTATAGTGTTACGATCATCTTATGTTTGTCTCCAGATTCAATTTTTACTTAGCAATTCTAAACTGATACTTTGATTATACCATTGAGTCTTTAGTGAGTCTTGAAATAATCTGAGTAGAGTAAAAGAATCATTTTTAGACTTAAGTGTGGACGCACTTAATACTAAATGGTTTTTAAAATACTTAACTAGGATTTAGGTATTCTTAACTTGCTAAAGTAGCGGTAGCTTAAAACTATTTAGTTTTAAAGACTAAAATGACTTAACGGAGTCTTTTTTTTATTAGCTAATTCTGATTTAAGACAAAGTTAAGGTATGTAAGATTTAATCACTATTCTTGTTTGCTACTTGGGCACCCTTGGTTGTTCAGATAATATATATCTGATAGTCACAGTACCTATCTTATTATGTCGCTCCTTCTAGCCTATATATGTCTTAAAACGTTAACATAAATCGTTTGCAGGATATATCATGCTGATCCTCCTATACAAATATATCTATAGGTAGGTAGGTACCTACATGATTGCGAACCGCCGTGCCTATCTAATCTTGTTTGGTCCGATGTAAAACATTTTCTCTCCAACGCAAATTTCATCAATTTTTAAACCGGATCCATTCAATCGAGCTTTAGGTGGGTATTTTACCTACATTGCACAACTACAATATTCTTCGCTTACATTTACTTGGGGCTCATAGGGACATAGTACCTATGCCTGCCTATACTAAGGCAGGTAGGAACCTAGGAACCTAAGTATCTACTTAGAAAAATCTTTATCTCTAACTAGCTTTTCCCCGCAACTTCGTATGCGCAGAAATAAAAAAGTAAAATTGCGATTTTTCCCGTTCCCGTGGGAATTTTGCAAAATCCTTTCATAGCGGATGCCTACGTCATAACATCTACCTGCATGCCAAATTTCAGCCCGATCCATCCAGTGGTTTGGGCTGTGCGTTGATAGATCACTATGTCAGTCAGTCAGTCAGTCACCTTTGAGTTTTATATATTTAGATGACTATAATATTTGGTAGGTTGGTCTTCATAAAATTTAGTAGGCAGTCCTCAGTATGATCTCTGTCAATGAGATTATCTATTTAAATAAGATAATTTAAAAGTAGACTATATGTTGACTTGTGTTAAAAACTACCCCCATAGGTACCTAGTTTTGTTGCAATCCGTCCAGTAGTTTTCGAGTTAAATCCGGCATACAATACATACGTACAGAAAAATTTACTAAAAATTGTTTAGTGTTTTGTGTTCACTATCGTTTATAGAGTCCCCTCGACTTGATAGTTTATTTTTATTTTCAAGTTTCAGACGCGACTTCTTCTGCAGACTTATTATTAGTATAGATAAAAGTAATAAATACTTAGTGTAGGTATTATAGCTACAAGAGACGGACTTAATGCCTCGCGGCATGGCGTGGTTTACGCCTCAACTATTTGGCAAAAGAAGAAAAAGGTCATTAATGATTTATTAAGGTTACTTTAATTTTATATGGGTAATGTGAAACTTTATAGTTAAAAATTGATTTTTGTCAAACATGCGATGAAATATTGATATTATGTTCTTCTTATTAGCCTGGGCCTGGGAAGTATCACGTTTCAGGCGCGGCTAGACAATTGGTCTATAATGAAATTTCATACAAACGTTGCAGGCCTAGGCCGGCAACTCACTTTTTTTAAATTTCCATTTGATATATTTGTGACACAGCATCTTGGCATTCCGCTATTTAAAAAAAAGCTACAAGCAATATTTACTCTATGGTTCGCTATGACATTCTGCCAATACAGCTATTAAAAAAACATGAACCATATTTGCTACATAGGTATCGCAGTTTTATTTATGTAAAAAGACAAAATATATTATATAAGACCAAATATATTATATACTAGCTTCTGCCCGCGACTTCATTCGCGTGGAATATAAAATCGCCGATAACTTTTCTTTCCGACATCCGATTTTAATCAAACATAGCTTATATGTTGCTCCAAATGATGCTCTATCTACTCTTGAAAACTGTATTCAAATCGGTTCAGTAGTTTCGGAGATTAACTCTAACAAACAGACAGACAGAAAGACAGACAGACAGAAAAGATTTCTAAAAATTGCTGTTTTGTATACATACATCTTTAGACGCCCCATTCCTTTTTTTGAACTTTTCTTTCTATGTACAGACACGCCGGGTTCTGCTCTTTTATTATAGTATAGATAAAATATTATTTTATTTATTTATTTCATTGCATGTTTGAGAAAAGCACTATACATACTCGTAACTATCCGGCCTGCAACATCCTCCTTCCTGGCCTCCGTAGTAGGTAATATGTACTATTAATTACATCGTAAAAGTGTGGCATTGCCGCCGGTCCGTGATCAATCCTGCAGGAGACCTATTAAACATGGACACCCAGCATTTCCTAATTTTATTTGTGTGGACTCACGTTTTCGCCCTAATCCGTAGACGTAATGGGCGTAGAGGTACCTAGATGTAAAAACCTCGGACCAAGCTACATCCTGAGGCGTAACATATATTGATATACCTACATATGCTATTTCGTGTAATCCGGCAATTTAAATGAAAGGCTTCCCCGTGATTTTCGTGTTGTGAAAAGGGTCCATAGAGACTCATTTTCGTTTTCTTTCTTGCAAAAATAGACGGACCTTTGTAGACCAGCAGAAGAAAATCTCGATGCTTGTAGGTACTACAATTTGTACACGAGATCAAACATCTTTCTGTCAAGGTAAATAGATTATAACTAGAAGATACCTTCTTCTGTGTAAGACGTCTTCTAAGTGTAGGCAAGTTTAGGTTAAAAATATTGGAAGAACTAAAAGGTTGCACATGTTAAGTACTAACGTAGGTGTACGTGTTATTTATCTACCTATAATATAATAATCACCTAGTTGTTTGATTGTTTACCTCTGTACAAAACGATATCCCCATCGGCAGACAAACCTATCTCAGGTTTTGCCAAGATGCGTAGTTGTGTTGGTGCGGAGTGGTGCGTGTCGCTACTGTTACGTAGTACCTAGGTACAACATTAGATATACTCGTACTGTGCTATCGTCTTAAAAAATATTTTCTCAAATATGCTCGGAAATGTTCGTGTTACTTTCAAAGAAAGAAGACGCGAGGCTGTCCATTGCCGGCCTTGGCCAGTAAAAACATTATTGTCGTGTGTTTTTTTTTAATTCGCTTGCTATTTGAGACACCTCTGTAGAGAAACTGACAATCCATGGACGTAATAAGTACAACTTCCATGGCCAAATCATCCACGATCATGGAAGTAGTAAATACTGATGTGGGGTAAGTGCGCCTAAATTTATTTCGCCCCTATGCCTTGTAAACAGCCAACTACCAGTTGAGGAATATTTATAGGTTTCGATATATTTGTTAGGCGCACTTACCCCATCCTGGCGCACTTGCCCCGAAACTGACAAATCCATGGAGGTAATAAGTACAACATCCATGGCCAAATCATCCACGATCATGGAAGTAGTAAATACTGATGTGGGGTAAGTGCGCCTGGCGCACTTGCCCCGACTGACCTTACGTATTTCCTCGCTGTTTGAGAAAAGCATTATATATACCTCAGCCGCAATTGCGATTGCCGGACTCGTACTAATAGAAGGCTTCGCTTCGCTCAGCCTTCTAACTGACTCGTCCGGCAATGCGCTACTTGGCGGCCTCTGTAATAATGTACTATTAAATGACCATTAGACTTTACCCTGAAGGAAGTTTTCAGCATCCAATAAGTTTACGTCCAGGTTCATCGTAACCGAATAAAACGTTTACATCAATGTTTCGTGTAAGTATAAGTATTTACTGTAGGTATCTGTAGAAGTTAATTCTTTAAATTAGGTACTACAGGATAAACACAGAATTTTCATTTTAGAATTAGGTACCTACTTAAGCTATTCACGATCAATTATTTTCTTTCTTATAAATACCTTATACGACATGCTGTCTGAATTTTTAAAAAATGTATTATTCACGATTCCCGCCCGACAAGATCACGTTAAGAATTAATACCTATTGAAAATAATATGGCATTAGTTAGGTGGGTTGGCGTAAGCAATTCGTTGAGCAATAAAATTTAATAAATTATGACAAGCATTGCGGAAAAATTACCTACTTACTTATACTATATTAACTGTAGCTTCTGCCCGCGACTTCGCCCCGTGGAATTCGTAAAGAAGTTACAAACTTAACCGTTGAAGTACCTACTTATCTCAAATTTAGTTATAAATTAATCAACCCTTGGAGTAATGAACTTTTATTACTTAAGATTGCTTGAGAACATATTTAAGGAAGAAGTTTGATGATTACTCAAGAGATCGTGTTAATCCAGGATACCCATACTAATATTAAGTAAGTATAAATGAGTATCATAACTCTGTACCTCAAGTGTATTTTTCGGACCTGGAAAATACTTCTCGACCGCGTTTGCGTTTACATCAAGATTGTATGAAAACTTGAACAGCGCCCCTAACGGTACGTTTTGTAACAAGGTTTAGCGAGTGTATTTTGATTAATACGAATGAGTGACGAGCGAGTAAGTGAGTAAACGAAAACGTTCACGTTTTCGAGTGACTTTTAGTATGACAGAAACGCAGTAGTATACGCAATTCGATCTGTCAAGGTCACTGTCAGGCTAATAGTTTGAACATTTTTGAAGATACTAAACATGGAGATAAAATTTAGAAGACACGCGGCATGCAGGGCTTTTCAGTGCCTTACAAAATTGCTGGTATTGCCTACATGGCTATCTGTATAGCTAGTATTTGGGCAAGAAGCGAAAGAGAGAACTCGGTTGAAGAGTTTCCTACCATATTATAGTTGGGACTTAGGAGTTGTTTACAAGCATAGTTTACAGGAAGAAACCGGATATAGCGCTGCGAGGAAAGTATGTATATGGAATACCGATTAGGCTACCGCAGGAATGTTTTTTAATGAGGAACTGTTCCTACGATAGTTTTACAGAGATGTTTAAGGGAAGATACTTAAGTATTGCTAATGTTGTCTCGGTCCAAGAAGGGAAAGGCCAATTACAGAAATGTTCACAAGAAGCGTAAGAAGCGTCATACTCCGCCCTACTCTAACGCCGCCTTATGATGGCCCATTTATAGTGGTTGAGAGGAGGAGCAAAGCGTGGGAACCTGATTAATAGAGAAGGCAAAGCGACGTGCGAATCAATCGGTCGCTTGAAACCAGCCTTTTTGCTGAACGATGAAGAGGCGTACATCGCGACGTAGTCGATATAGGAATAGTCTTTCCAGGCGTGGAGGATTGTGCCAGCACCATCGGCATCGTCCACAAGGCACGGCACGGAAGAGAGATAGGCCGTGTCATGGATTATCGTTTCGGTAGACATAAGTACATATTGGGTGATGCTCACAAGAATTTCCAGTGTGTGACGGCACATTCTTGTGAGCCCCACCCATTTAAGCGTTCTAAATTATTATGAAATAAATCAACTTGAAAGAAAGTAGTTTGTTCTCATCATCACCACTCCCGCTACATATGTGGTAGATTAACGTTAAATAAATCATGTAAAGGGAAATACTATAAATGCAAAATTGTGGCTTAGTAGGTACTTATAGCTAAATAGAGCGGCTAACATTCTTGACTGATGCGAATACCTAAAAGCAATAATAGGCCGCGCTGTTGATATAAATCAATCTAGCTTATTCCGACGGTGACTTCATTCACGTGGAATTCGGAGCGTTCCCGCGGGAATTATGCTTAGTAACACCCCCCAATTCCCCAAGGAACCTATATGCCAAATTTCAGCTTTCTGCGGTTAGTAGCTTCGGTTGTGCTTTGATCGATCAGTTGCTAGTTGCTGACATTTGCTAAAGAAATATACATACTTACAATAAATAACACCAATAATAAACTCAATGGAATATATAGCATGATTTATTAGTGTTTAAACTACTTAAAACTTGATGAAATTCTGGTAGGAATCAGCAGTTGGCTCAGCCACGGGGTCTGGTCTTAAAGTTGCCACAGTTCCACTTGACTTGCTGGGGCAGAGCCAGAAGGAACACTGAAAGAAAATGTAAGTGTATATTAGGTATTTAATTGAAGCCGTGATGGTGCCCAACTACTAGGCCACCATCACCTATTTATGAAAGGGGACGACTGCCTGGATCAGTCGGGTGATCGGTCCTCCATTCGGAACCATTTCACCCATACCATCACCTATAGAACTCTTCATGCAGAGGATCGGCGGGCGTTCGAATCCGGCTCGCATCTCTGAGTTACTATTGTGCAAAATTACCTACTACTTGGCTTTTCGGTGAACGAAAACATAGTGACTCGTAAAGAAACATGCACGCATTTGCGAAGTTATTCAAGAATGTAGGTACATGTGTCAGTCCCCAATCCAAACTGCGCCTGTGTAGGGCCCAAACCCTCTGGTGATGAGAGGAGGCTTGTGCCCATCAGTCACATCAGTGGGTATTGCATATGTCAAATAAAAATAAATACTATTATTATGTCTAATACTTACTGTTTCTTGTTTCTATGCACGCATTCTCCTTTGTATTTGATAAAAGTAACACGAGCTGCGCCAATTCTTTCTACGTTACAAGAAATTTGGCTCAATTCAAAGTATGGATCTTAAAATATAATTCTTCTCTTCTGTTCTCTTATATAATGGCTTCTTTCTAAGTATATGCAAGGCAATTTTGCCACTCTTAAGTATGGCCTACGGGCCGAGCATTGTATGGAGGAAACAATTAATGTACGATATAAAAGATAAATCAAGTAAACTTGGTGAGGCTGAGGTGAAACAAACGTCAACGTCCATCTTCTCAACTCCAAACTCTTCGAGTAAACTATTCGTAAAATGTTCATTTTTAACCTTTGAGTGCATTTGTCAACACCGTTCTCGCACACGTTCATGTATTGTCACCATCACTTTGCGACATCCGCTATACACTATAAAATTGATGGTTTCTGTCTTGGACACTTCGCCATTATCAAAATATTGGCCTCAGGCCGGCAATTATTCAATAATAAACATTTAAATTATCATTAATATCAAATTTGAGGAGGCTTGGTAAACGTCAATCATGACAATGTCAAATATGTGACGGAAGGCAGTGAGTTATAACGTCTCGATCGCGTTTGCGTTTCTTCAGGTTTTTCCTGTCAAAATTTTCAAAATGGCCATAAGTGTTGCCAAGTTACCTACATTTTCTAAAATTTCTAGGCAACCCGGAGTAATTTATGTAATTTAGCTTTTTGTTAAACCAAATCGAAGTACATAGTTATAGGTATATTCGTCACAAACGTGGAGTATCTCAACATAAAAAAGAAAGACACACTTATACGTATGCGAAGAAGCTTAAATAAATAACATACTTAGTAAAAATTATCTCAAGAACACAATACAAGCATATTAAGACATAGACGACATACATATATCATTTATTTCACTTAAAAAATCTAAAATTTTGAAGTAAATTTGGATTCGACAGGTTCGAAAACCTAAGTTCTCACGTTCTCACGTGATAAAGTCGGGTGAGTAACTTTACTTCTTGCGTTTCGTTTAATTTACTTTTCAAACTGTCAAATACGAGCTTACACTCGCAGTTAGTCAGAAAACGTGTAAACGAATTCACATCCGTTTTCGTAAAGTAAATGTCACTCGCTGAATTGACTCCATGTTTTGCCGCTAGGCGTGCTGTTTGTGTTCTCATACAAAAATGATGAATAAACTAAAACGCGTTCGATGCGTTTAGCGCAAATAAAGATTTACACTCATGTGAGAAGAGGTAAAAACAAACCGAGCCCGAAGTTGAAGCTTACACTCGCGTGTTAAAACAAAACTGATCGTGAATAGTTTACTCGAATAACTTCGTGACATCGTTTTGCATTTTTGGTGTAAAAAATACACTAGACCTACTGTACCGTCTGTGTCCGTCTGTTACCTCGTTACGCTGTAACGCCTTGACCTAGGTATTTAGAAGAAATTTAATATGGAGGTAGTTCGAGTCCGGGGAAGGAAATAGGCTACTTTTTATCCGCTACCGGAACGCTATAACCGATTTCCACACGGACGAAGACGCAAGCAGAAGCTAGTAATAGTATACATTTAAAGTACTTTAACTTGTAGAGAATGCCTTATGGCCTTCGCCTTTTCTATTAGGTTTACTAAATTTAAATTTATTTCTTCAATTTTACACCACTCATCATTGTTTTTCTTTTCGCATTCTCAACTTTCCTAAGGTTTACTGGAAGAGATCGTTGCTTAGCAATACCTAAGTCCGCCTGTTGTTTACCTACATCTACTACAGCCTATTTGCGTCCCACTGCTGGGCACAGGCCTCCTCTCATCACGACAGGGTTTGGGCTATAGTCCCCACGCGGGCCCAGTGCGGATTGGGGACTTCACACACATCTTTGAATTACTTCGCAGATGCGTGCAGGTTTCCTCACGATGTTTTCCTTCACCGAAAAGCACAGTGGTTAATTCAAATTGAATTTCGTACATAAGTAAACTTAGAGGTGCGAGCCGGAATCGAACCCCCGACCCTCTGCACGAGAGGTGGTAGGTCGAACCACTAGGCCACCACGGCTTCGGCTGTTGTTTACCTATTAACTGTGTATCCTTTCTGTATTTCCTGTGTTTTGTATATGGTGTTCAATAAAGAGTATTGTTGTTGCTGTTGTTGTAAAGCTACAACAACTAGGTACAATATAACCGTAAGAAATCTTATGCATATGTTTACTTACCTTTTAAGATAAGATTATTTTAACTGCGACTACAGCAAAGCCAAAAGAAGGATTAGATAAGTAATACATTTTTAGCGCTCTATGTTTGTGTATGCATGTATGTACATATCTATTTATAGGTATTTAATTGTGTTGTACCCCAGGGGCTCTATTCAAAACGTTACATAGGGAAAGGGAGATTCCGCAGCGCAGTTTAAGCAACTACCTAGGTAGCTTAGATTTAAAGTTCAATTTGAGCGCGCCGTGACGCGTGGAGCGCAGGGATTGGAAATCTTCCCTATGTATCATTTCGAATAGAGCCCCAGCTCTTAATCCACCGTAGTGATTTTGACGAAATATACCTAGGTATATTTCAATCGGTCCACTACTTAAATATCTACCTACTGTTTAATTGAAATTATTCGACGGTAGGAAACACGTCGTTCGTTTAAATTATGTACCTACCTAATACCTAAGTATTGGGAATAAAATATACTTACATTATAGGTAGATAAGTACATTAGTACCTAGTCTTAACAGTAGGTACTGTTAAGACCATAATACATCAACCAATAGTAGAATATAAAACGGTGAGACAATATCACTACCTACCTATAATTACATACCTACATCAAACCTAATGAATAGATTAAGCTTAATTCAGATAGGTACTAAATCAAACTTCTATTAAACCAAGGAAGTATCTGAAACAATTAATTATAGGTAAATTAATGAATTCGCAATAATTGCAAGTAGGAACCCAGCTTACAGGCTACAAAACTTAGGACAAGTGGGAGGGCATCGATTGTTAACAGCGCAAGTATACCTAAATTTCAATGTCTGTTACACTAAGCACGACTTGGCACGACTAAACCGCGGAAGCGATTTTGGTGAAATTTTGTAAGAGTACAGAATAAAGGGAAGAATACATTTTATAATTTTGATTAAATCCCGACATACATGATATTAAAATGGACATACAAGATTCATACAATTGTAGGAGGCGTGTGGAATGAAAATACACTGTTTACAAACGAACGATATAATGTTATAAGAAACACCTTAGTTTATCAGAAAATTCACAAAAGTCAATGAGTGGCTTTACCGCGGAGGACAAACGCGTACGTGCATGACGTAACGGGGCGATCGGCTCACTGGCGGGCGGTGGCGGCGCGGGAGCGCGGCCGCGGGTTGCGGAGTGCGGGGACGGCTGTCAACGCGGGCGTCGGTGGAAAACGAACGCGTTAAGCTAACGAACATTTTTGTTATATACTCCCCCTTTTGACCTAGATAGTGCCCTCACGATAGGTCAAACTCTCGAAACTTAAGCAACAAAAATAAAAATAAAAAAACTTAAACTCAACTAACGAACCCTAAGTCTTGCGAGGGCGGCCTCGCTTCCTCTTAGGTGCTAATGGTACAACATTATCACTTCCTGATCGAGCATGATAACGCCTAAAATCTACAGTGTGATACTTCCCAATAACTTCACCGGGTGGCTCGCAGTGAGACAACAGATAGGTAGTAGGGCTCACCTTCTTAGTTACACGGTAAGGGCCATCCCTCTTGGGAACAAACTTAGAGCTTACGCCTTTGCTTGCGTTGCTCAACACATGGGTCTTCAGTAATACCAAATCACCGGGCTCGAATACTTCTGCTACCTGGCGAGTCTTGTCCTTTACTGCCTTTGATGTATCCTGCTCATGCTCTATTCTTTCCTTAGCTGTGCTCAACGTATCTGCAAGCTTGAGCAGGTATGGTGTAATTTGAGGCACGTAGTTCTCAGCTTCAACAACGGCGCGTAAATCACTCTGAGCTGTGATAGGAGATCGAAGCTCTCGTCCATATGTGAGGTAGGCAGGAGTCTGTCCCGTGCTACTTGTCAAACTAGTATTGAGAGAGAAACGAATAAAAGGTAAAACTTCCGGCCATTGATGGTGCTCATTCTTCACTAAGATGGCGATCTGGGTCTTCAATTCCCTATTCTTTCTCTCGACTGGATTAGCCTCTGGGTGATAAAGAGGCACCAAATTCTGTTTCACGCCCAGGACGAACATGGCATGTTGCATAACGTCAGCAACAAACTGGACGCCATTATCCGAGACGAGACGCCGTGGAACTCCGAATCGCAGGAATACTTCCTCGATGAGCTTCTTGGCACACGCTTCAGCCGTGGCTTCTATCAGTGCAAAGACCTCCACCCACCTACTGGCAGTGTCTTCAACTATGAGAATCCATCTTTCACTATTGGGCCCTTTAGGTAATGGTCCGAAAAGATCTATGGCCAATACTTCAAAGCGCTGCGCAGGGACAGGCGTCTGGATTAATCCTGGCGGCTTCTTGTTAGAGGGTTTATACTTTTGGCATTCAACACAGGTCTTCAAATACTCCTCGACGTATCGGCGCATGCCTGGGAAGTAGTACCGTTGGGAGATGCGATGTAGAGTTCTCTCTACTCCACCGTGACCCGAAGTAGCGGCATCGTGGCACTCTGACATAATTGTCTTTCGCAGGTTCTCTGGCACGATTAGCTGCGGTTCTTCAGATTCAACGTCAGCATAACGGTAAAGTACTCCTCTACTCATGTAGTACCCTCTTTCAGTCCATCTCTTCAAAGCGACTTCCTCTTTTCCTTCTATATCTTTAATTATTTTTGCAATTTCAGGATCGGCGAGCTGATCTTCACGCAGCGTGGTAGCATCCCAGCGTGGCATCTCCACGACGACGGTGCATAATCCGCAAGCTTCGCGAGCGTCATCATCACACGGCGGGCGACTGAGTGTGTCTGCGATCACATTCGCCTTTCCAGGTGTATAATCCACGTTCATGTTCAACGACTGCAGCTTCATCGCCCAGCGGACGAGTCTGCCAGTAGGTGACTTCAGGGTGAGTAACCAACGTAGTGGCTGATGATCGCTGGCAACACGCACTTGGTGTCCATCGATGTAGCCGCGAAACTTCTCGGCAGCCCAAACAACGGCTAACGCTTCGCGTTCCGTTGTCGAGTAGTTGCGCTCCGCAGATGTTAAAAGTCGGCTGGCGTACTCGATGGGACGTTCCTCGCTCGGTGACTCCCCCTGGAGTAGAACTGCTCCCAAAGCGTAGTTGCTTGCGTCGGTCCTGAGAATGAATGGCAGATTATAATCTGGTTGCACAAGTATTGGAGCAGAGGTAAGTAAGATCTTCAACTCAGCGAACGCTTCAGCTTGGGCTTTTTCCCATTTCCAAGATTGATCTTTTTTAGTAAGGAGCGTTAACGGCTGAGCGACTTTCGAAAAGTTAGGCACAAATTTTCTGAACCAAGAGCAGGTTTGCAAGAAAGATTTTAGGTGCTTCAGCGAAGTGGGCTCCTTCATCTCTGCAATAGCTGCGACCTTATCGGGATCCGGTGACACCCCCTGTGGCGTAATAATGTGACCAAGGTACTTAACACGGTCTCGTGCGAATACACACTTGGTACGGTTGGCTCGAAGGCAGAAGACACGTAGGCGGTCGAAGACGGCGCGTAGATCTTGCAGATGCTGTTCAAACGAAGCAGAGATCACGATCAAGTCGTCAATGTAGCCTAAGATGGTCACGTCCTTCAAAGCAGCGCCGGTCCTGAAGCGATCGATTAAACGCTGAAACGTTGCTGGCGCGTTACGCAGACCGAACGGCATACGCGTGAATCGATGAACTCCAAAAGGCGAGACAAACGCCGTTTTGTCTCGATCAGCTTCCTTAACGCTCACTTGCCAATACCCGGATCTAAGATCTATAGTGGTCATATAGCAGCTTTTACCTGTATATTGCAGCAAGTCATCGATGACGGGTAGAGGATAGGCATCGCTCTTAGTGACCGCATTTAATTTGCGATAGTCCACGCATAGTCTATAGGATCCATCTTTCTTCGGGACTAACAGAGCGGGCGCAGCCCAGGCGGACTCGCATTCTTCAATTATACCCTGATCGATCATCTTCTTGAGCTGCTCTTCCATGACTGCCTTCTTCGCAGGAGTAAGTCTGTATGGTGGTACGGCAATGGGTGGGTGGTCACCTGTTTCAATGTGGTGTTCCGCGAACGGCGTAGGACCTCCCCCTTCTGCGAAGATGTCTTCGTACTCCTGCAGCAGCACGGTTAGTTCACCCTTCTCAGATGGCGACAGCATCGGCCCTTCATCTGCTCTCAGTACTTCGGCGGCAGCACACCCAACGAAGCTACGAGAAGCCTCACACCGCAGCGGGTGAATGACCTCCAGGCGATCAGCTGTGAACCATGTGTTACCAGACAAATCAATAACAATTCGCGCCTTTCTTAAAAAATCAATACCTAACAATGTGTCGTTTTTAACCGCTTCCGGGAAAATAACAAAAGTTGTAGGTATAACCGTACCTTTTAAATGGACATCAACGTTCGCGAGTTTGACGAGCATGTCGCGCAAAGTACCGTCGGCGAGTTTGACCTTCATGACGTCACTACGAAAAGGGTGATTATTCCTTTGAAGTATGGCGTAAAGGCTCGAACCAGCAATGCTGCACTTCGCCGCGGTATCAGCCAACCCCGTTCCCCGCAAACCATAGATCTCGATAGGTAAGATAGGGCGTCCTCCGAGATTAGCTTTACAATCACTAGAATAAATCGATAAAACATTATCATCCTTAACCCGTAATAGCGACGTGTTAACAAGGCAATTTATGTTCAGCAATGGATTAGTAAAGTCATCTTGACAAGGTACGTTGGCATTTGACGTGTTATCATTATCACACACAACATTGGTAAGGACATGGTTAGTAGTACATCCTTGAGCAGACAAACTGTTAGTGGTAGGCGTGTAGGCATTTAAATCATTACCAGGGTTATAAGTACGTAAAGATTCCTTATCAGTGTTATCACCACCACTACCGCACAGTTTATCCACTTTCGGTTCATAGGCAGGCAACGTATTAACACACGAAACATCGGTACTCAGTGGGTTACAATGAGGCAATACATCAGAAATAGCGTCAACGTAAACAGTAGGCAAAAAGTTCTTATCACACGAAAGGTCAGTGACCTGAGCGTAATTCGACGAAACTTTATTAGACGAAGGTTCGACGGATAAAAAATCGCATGCATAGAATGCTTCTTTCCCACTACAATTTTCGCAATTTGACCGAATCACACCTTTTTTACCGCACCCATAACAAGACGTGTTATCACTTTTGTTATCACTCAAGTTATTTTTAGCTAACTTAGCACAATCCACCTTTAAATGACCCGTATGCTTGCAATAGACACAGAAAAGTTTACCTTGTCTGTCCTTTGAGGTGCTTACTGTACGCGAAGAACTCGGCGGTGCCGCGGCAACAGCTGTGCCGGGGTTCAATGACCGCGCGGCGGCCGGCGTAGGTACGAGCGCGGCCGCGGACGCTCGCCCAGGCGGCGCCGGCGCGCTGTACTCGACGACGCTGGCGTCTCCGTCGCTCGACAGGCACGGTGCGCGCGCAGAGTATGAACTCGATGCGCGCGTGCTGCGCGATGAGTGCGCGTGCTGCGCGCTCGTGCTGCCTTGCGCGCGCGCGCTCGGCAGAGCTGCGCTCTTGCGCGACGACGAATCTACTTCAGCTAGGGTCTCCTCGATGGCTCTCGCCTTGTCGACGAGTTCGTCCAGTGACATCACTGTATCTCTAGCCAACCGCTTCCGAATGCTTCTGTCAAGTAAGCCGTATACAATGTCTAGTTGCATACGTTCGTCAATTGTATATGGCAGCCAGGCGATGAGGGCACGGATCCGAGCGACGAATACCTCCGCGCGCTCCGAGCCTTGTTCTACGCTGAATATCTGACGCAATATCTTATGCGGCGCGCGCGGCACGCCGAACATGGCGCGCAAACGCGCAATTGCATCTTCCCACGTAGTCACTGACGCCTTTACTCCACGCCACCAAACTGCTGCTTCGCCTTCTAACAGCATTGGAAGGCCTTTGAGGGCGTGAATATCACTTATGTTTGTACACTCTTTGTATGTTTCTATGGCATCCACGAAAGCCTCTACTATTTCGGGGTCATTTCTATCTCCCCTGAAACGTGATGTGCACTTTGAGAAGTTTCCGGCGAACGTCGTCGATCCCGCAGGAGACGGCGCTGATGATGGAGACACGGAGCCACTGGTGCGTGATGCCAGGAGAGATTCGATAAGAAGCCGGTTAGATTCGGCCTGAACCTCAGCAAACGCTTGCATCATCTCCTTCATCTTGCCTAAATTATCTTCACTCACATCATCGTCACTATTTTGTGTACTCTTACGACGAGTAGATCTCGTCATTTTGACGAGATTACAGTAAAAATACACAGAAACACTATAAAGTTACAGTCACTCAGAACGGTCAACGAACGTTATTTTGAAAATGGACGCGACGCCGACGCGGCGTTGGTACCTATGACGCAATCACTTTGACCGTTAACGAGTTCGTGCCCCACGTTGGGCGCCAAATGTAGGAGGCGTGTGGAATGAAAATACACTGTTTACAAACGAACGATATAATGTTATAAGAAACACCTTAGTTTATCAGAAAATTCACAAAAGTCAATGAGTGGCTTTACCGCGGAGGACAAACGCGTACGTGCATGACGTAACGGGGCGATCGGCTCACTGGCGGGCGGTGGCGGCGCGGGAGCGCGGCCGCGGGTTGCGGAGTGCGGGGACGGCTGTCAACGCGGGCGTCGGTGGAAAACGAACGCGTTAAGCTAACGAACATTTTTGTTATACAATTTAATTTACAATCTGTGATGAATTCTTGGTTTTATCTCACAGATATTCAAAACTTCTGTGCCGTTTACCAATTTTATATCATAAGCCTAACTTTTTAGAAATATAGCTACTAATTTGACAAATCAATGAAAAAAAATCTGCAATATTGTTAAAAACTTGCTTCGCCATTTGATAATGCTATGCTAATAAAAATCAAGTTTGCATTCACTCTATCGGGTATCAGTAGAATAATTTAACAGCACACATTTTACAGCAACGCAATATTTTCCAGTCATTGCATTTAAACCATCTGTGTGATGAATAATTTGCGAGCCAGTTCAGATTGATTTCGATTATTGGAAAAGTATAACGAATTTCATAAATACAAAATGCAGCCGTGGCCCGTGTCGTGAAGTAGCAGCTGTGTATGTCAGGCGTTAATATCTGCTTTTGTTGTTAAACCTCGATACGGAAACACTTGAAGGCGGTGAATGCGTTAATGTGGCGGGAATACAGTATACCTATGCAAAGTGACATAAGAAAGGTTAGTAGCAAATTTTGGGACGGGGAAGCAGTAGCTGAACTTCTTTCAGCTGACATGACGTTCATCAAGAAAATTGAAACGTGTAAATTTTTTACAGAAAGATTTAGAGCGAAAAAGTAACGCATTTCAATTTCCTTGACACCACGTCACGTCGTCAACGTCGCACGTCGTGCTTGAAAGAATTCTGCCAAATGAATGAGGATTAAAGCACAAACCCTCTAGCAGTGGGACTTAAATAGGTTATTGTGGTGATGGTGGAACAGGCATTAATGAACTATGAATCAATATTATCATGATATAGACGTCCATAAAGTCTACAGGCAATTGGAAGCCTAGCATTAGATATTCCGATTAACGAAGTTAGGTTCCTAAGTACCTAACCTACTATACTCTGATTTGCTAATAAGTACTTACTGTAATGGAAGTGGTAGGTAATGGTAGTTATTTAACACCTAGTGAGTGGTGTTTCCCGCGACTTTGTCTAAAGCATTAAACAAGTAAAATCTCATGTTAACGTTCCTGTACGAATTTTGGGAAATCTTCCCTCCCGTTCATTTAGGTAAGTTTGTCGGCTATTTGTCGCAAACTTGTACAGCCGTAAGTACCTACTTAGCTGTGATAGATTTCCCTAACTCTGTTATAACGTGATTTTTTACGGGAATCGTGAATTTTCCAGCTATCCAAAAGCAATCATGATGAATCATGTAGCTGGCTGACAATTGACCCAAACAAAATTAGCTTTTTAAAAGGACAGAGGTATGAATTTTAGAAAAAAAAACCACCTGTGCAAGTCACAATTAACATATTATGGTTCCAAACTTTTTTGTTTAAAAATCAGTTTACATGAAAATCTTGGTGGTTACCTACTATATGACCATTGCCCCTTAACGGTTCCTAGGAAATGGCTGAAAGTGGCAACTATTATGTTACTATTACCCGCTGACGCAGCGTGACGTTGAAAATTAAAAATAACAAAGGAAGAAAGTTGTAGTAGGTACCTACTTATCTTATAATGCATTATTAATGCAATACTGAATAATGGTTAGGTTAATTTACAAAAACTATAAATCGTCGAAAAACGCTCCAATAATTATGGTTTCCAAAGCTGTAGTTTGGCTTAAATTGTTGCAAAGATGGACTTGAAAATAATCCTTAATGGTGTTGTTGAAATACATAGTAGGTAATCGGTCACAAGATTGATACAAGGACATGTTTGAATGGTGTAAGGCCTTAAATTTAGTTGGAGGTTAAACCCTTAATTATAGTTGGAGGTAAACTGAATGTCAAAGAAATTAACGTGCGCGCGCGCGGCAACATGGCTTTTATAAAGGCGAGGAGAAGTCTCAGTTAGACTAAGCACAAATTAAATAAATGTAATTAATTAATTTACCTATGTAGGAACGGATTTGTAGGTGCGGTTGGACAGACGCGGCGGGGGACTTTGTTTTTATAATAAGGACTAGTTTCTGCCCGCGACTTCGCCCGCGTGGAATTCGGTTATCGCGTTACCGCGGGAACTATGCGTTTTCCGAGATAAAAAGTAGCCTATATCCTTTCCCGGGACCCCAACTATCTCCATGCCAAATTTCATCTCAATCGGTCCAGTGGTTGAAGCGTAAAGAGATAACAGACAGACAGACAGACAGGCAGAGTTACTTTCGCATTTATAATATTAGTAAGGATATCTTACCGAAAAGCACATGAGCCTCAAGAATGGTACGCAGCAGGCCCTATGCCGGTTAACATAGAGATAAAATTGTCCCCGGCGCCGCGACACGACACTCCACGAGAGATAAGGAGGGGTACCTCGTATCCTCGTGTCATTCGGGCTAGGCCTTGCTGGATATCATTTTGTTTTATGCATGAAGATAATAAAGTACCTACATAAGTAGATACATCTGGATCGCGTAGTGTCAATGAGAGGAAAACTGCCATTTGCTCACATCAGATGGCGCATTAAACGCCTGTACCAAAGAGTTTAGGCAATGGGGGCTATCGCGTGTGAATTTGCCACTAGAGGCGCTAGTGTCGCGAGAGGTCCAATAACATTCACTTTTCACTGGTTTTGGTGAGCTTCGTGACATAAATGATAGTTTCTTTAATTTACCTGTTGAAAAGTGATATCCTTCGTGAAATTATCACAAATATGGATTATTTGGTGATGAATGTTAACACTTTGAAAAAAAAAGAACTTTTTTTCCGAACAAAACGGAACTGCAGAACATTGCGGCATAGCTACTCGATATGATGATAGTTATTTATAATTAATAAAATCAATGAGATTCAAGATTTAAGACTTTGTTTCGGCGCCGATCTTATAAAGTCGCCTTTCACAGCTATACCTCTGGACCTCAGTCAACAGTGGCGCCAACTGGTGAGCAAAGAAACGATAGTCCCCATTGTGTAGGTACGACTTATGGAGGCAATAAGTAGGCAGACTTGTACATCTGGACCGAGTATTATTTTAAAAACTTTTAAAAACAATGAAAATCGAGCTTAAACCTCGATAACTTTATAGTGTCATTTTCATGTTGCGTTTGCACAGTGCGTATAATATGTTACATCAACGACATCTTGACGTTGACTAATAAAAAATAAAACGCTTTTATTTACACACTTATTTCCGGACTATTTTTTTTCCTTGCGTAGGTAAGTGGCTACTGGTACTTAAGTACCTACCTACTTTTATTCCTTAATTTCAAAAAACAAAATCCTTTTTTTATTAGTTACTTAGTACATTCGAACAAAACCAGGGCCGACAGCTACGTAGAACATTAAAATAATATCGACATCTTAGTTATCGATATAAATATCCCTAGAACGAACCCGAGTTAACTCACGTATGTATTCTAATAATTCTATTACTAGCTTTAATTATATTTACTACTAAACTAAACAAGAATTAAATCTACTTAAAAATAACTAATGAATTTTAATAATTTAGTTGAATTTAGATATACGGTATAAAGGTATCTATATCACCTTTCTTTATTTTATAAAATCTAGGGTTCAGTGTAATAGTACATTATTGCAGAGGCCGCCAAGTAGCGCATTGCCGGACGAGTCAGTTAGAAGGCTGAGCGAAGCGAAGCCTTCTATTAGTACGTGTCCGGCAATCGCAATTGCGGCTGAGGTATATATAATGCTTTTCTCAAACAGCGAGGAAATACGTAAGGTCAGTCGGGGCAAGTGCGCCAGGATGGGGTAAGTGCGCCTAACATAAATATATCGAAACCAATAAATATTACTCAATTCCTAGTTGGCTGTTTACAAGGCATAGGGGCGAAATAAATTTAGGCGCACTTACCCCACATCAGTATTTACTACTTCCATGATCGTGAAAGATTTGGCCATGGAAGTTGTACTTATTACCTCCATGGATTTGTCAGTTTCGGGGCAAGTGCGCCAGGATGGGGTAAGTGCGCCTAACATAAATATATCGAAACCTATAAATATTACTCAACTAGTAGTTGGCTGTTTACAAGGCATAGGGGCGAAATAAATTTAGGCGCACTTACCCCACATCAGTATTTACTACTTCCATGATCGTGGATGATTTGGCCATGGAAGTTGTACTTATTACCTCCATGGATTTGTCAGTTTCGGGGCAAGTGCGCCAGGATGGGGTAAGTGCGCCTAACATAAATATATCGTAACCTATAAATATTACTCAACTAGTAGTTGGCTGTTTACAAGGCATAGGGGCGAAATAAATTTAGGCGCACTTACCCCACATCATGATTTACTACTTCCATGATCGTGGATGATTTGGCCATGGAAGTTGTACTTATTACCTCCATGGATTTGTCAGTTTCTCTACAGCGGTGTCTCAAATAGCAAGCGAATTAAAAAACACACACACGACAATAATGTTTTTGCTGGCCAAGGCCGGCAACGGACAGCCTCGCGTCTCCTTTTTTGAAAGTAACGCGAACATTTCCGAGCATGTTTGAGAAAATATACTTTTCTCAAAAATGCTCGGAAATGTTCGATAAGTACAATTTCCTTTGCCAAATCATCCACGATCATGGAAGTAGTAAATACTGATGTGGGGTAAGTGCGCCTAAATTTATTTCGCCCCTTATGCCTTGTAAACAGCCAAGTACTAGTTGAGTAATATTTATAGGTTTCGATATATTTATGTCAGGCGCACTTACCCCATCCTGGCGCACTTGCCCCGAAACTGACAAATCCTTGGAGGTAATAAGTACAACCTCCATGGCCAAATCATCCACGACCGTGGAAGTAGTAAATACTGATGTGGGGTAAGTGCGCCTAAATTAATTTCGCCCCTATGCCTGTAAACAGCCAACTACTAGTTGAGTAATATTTATAGGTTTCGATATATTTCTGTTAGGCGCACTTACCCCCATCCTGGCGCACTTGCCCCGACTGACCTTTTACGTATTTCCTCGCTGTTTGAGAAAAGCATTATATATACCTCGGCCGCAATTGCGATTGCCGGACTCGTACTAATAGAAGGCTTCGCTTCGCTCTGCCTTCTAACTGACTCGTCCGGCAATGCGCTACTTGGCGGCCTCTGCAATAATGTACTATTCCTAGCACATGCTTACTCGTATCTAAGTAGGTACCTACACCTACTCTTCATTTTTACTTTTCAATTTTTTTAATATGTTCTACGAAAAACTAAATTATTAAGTAAGTATTTCCTTTTATGATATTCTATACTATAGATATTCTACTGGGGAAATTTTGCAACATCTCCCTCGTAAGGCTATTGTAAAACTAACTACTCTTATTAACGCGTCATTTCGATTAAAATATATTCCTGATATATGGAAGTGTGCCGAAGTTATCATGATATCTAAACCCGAGAAACCGCCTCACGAAGCAACGTCGTACAGGCCGATATCATTGTTGCCAATTACGTCAAAGCTATTAGAAAAAATATTCTTGAAAAGAATCAAGCCGATTATAGAGGAAAAAAATCTTATTCCGGACTACCAGTTCGGCTTCCGAGAGAAACATTCTACCATTGACCAAGTACATAGAATTACGAACATAATCTAAAAATCATTAGAAGAAAACAAAGTCTGCGCAACAGTTTTCCTGGACGTAGCACAGGCTTTCGACAAAGTGTGGCATCAGGGTCTCATATTCAAACTATACCCTGTTCGCGTTAAGAAAATAGTGACTCATCACCGACTGCCGGCCAAGCCACGCCCCTTAGCCAATTAGAACGCTAGAAATTAGTAAGGCGAGTTCACAGTGCTCAGTTGCAGTCAGACCTTCGAAGAGATCGGTTGTGTATTTTGCGTATTACTTGTTTAAAATTTTTGGAAAATGGATATCTCACCCATTAAAAAAAATACCCACGACCAGTTGGAATAAGCAGCAAATAATAGAGTGGTTGAACAACAAAGGTATATCTATGGATATGAGTTATTTGAAAAAAGAATTATTATTGAAAGTCGCCGAAATCGCCCCACAATATAATAAATATTTAGTAGATGAGACTGCTAAAAAGAATGGCATTACAATTCTTCGTCTGCCGCCTTACCATTGTAAATTAAATCCGATCGAAATGGTGTGGGCCCAAATAAAAAATTATATTGCTGCGAATAATACTACATTCAAAATGAGTGACGTAAAAAAATTATTTTATGGCGCAATCGCGTTAGTAGACGCCGATCGGTGGAAGAAATGCTGCGACCACGTGATACGCGAAGAAAATACCATGTGGAATTTGGATGACGTCATGGAATACGCAGAACAAAATTCATTTGTAATAAATGTAAGGGACGAATCTAGCGATAGTGATTAGCGATTTAAGTACTTAGTTTTAAGACAATTTTGTATTTTTATTTATTTTAGTATTTATTTTTTTACCATTTGTTGAAATGTGTTACTCTACTAATATAGCGTTTAAGTTGACATTAAAAAATACTAATATTAGTTTAAATTGACATTTTTAATTATTAATTATAATGAATATTTTATAACATGTGTAAAATCACTGATATTTTATTATTTTTCTATTACACTTATTTAAGGATTTGAAAAAAATGTTTAATTTCTCTCCATTATGAATACGCCCTTACCCTGCAGTTGCACTGATGAGTCACTATTTTCTTAACGCGAACGGGGTATAAGAAATAGTCTCCCAAAACAGTTTACGGATTTACTGGAATCATATATTTCAAATAGAACATTCCGAGTAAGACATGAGGACTGCTATTCAGAACTGAAAGAAATAAAAGCTGGAGTACCGCAAGGAAGTGTTTTAGGCCCGGTCCTGTACCTATTATACACCAGAGATATTCCAGAGTTAGAAAACAATACCATTGCAACCTTTGCAGATGACACAGCCATTCTTGCGACAGGTCATACTCACCAAGAAGCAGTGGAAAAGGTCCAAAGCGCTGTCAATAATATCTATGATTGGACAAAGAGATGGCGAATAAAGTTGAATGAATCTAAGTCGATTCATATTGATTTCACCAACAAAAAAACAAATTATAACCCGATTTATATAAATAATCAAACAATACCCTATGAAAACACAGCGAAATATCTGGGAATGACACTTGATGCAAAACTACGCGTGCACCTTGCACGTCAAAAAGAAGCGCGATGAATTGGAAATCCGCTACAGAAAGATGTACTGGCTGCTAGGAAGACACTCTTCGCTGTCAGTACACAATAAACTGCTGTTATACAAGCAAGTCCTCAAGCCAGTGTGGACTTATGGCATACAGCTTTGGGGCTGTACTAAACACAGTAATGTTCAATTAATCCAACGTTTCCAAAACAAAGTTCTCAGAGTGATTGTAAACGCTCCGTGGTACATTCGAAATGACGAATGTTATAAAGAAATACGCCGAAGTCCACGAACACAGGCTTCACCATCATGTGAATGTCGAGGCCATCCAGCTCCTCGACAACACGGACTTACAGAGAAGGCTGAAAAGGACAAAACCCTTTGAGCTAGTTTAGTGTAGTGATAGAGTAACTAGTGCGTGAGTGCTACTTATAAAGAACACAAGAACAACGTGACTTCTCCTTAACAGAGACAATAAGAAACGTGTTAATGGACTCATTCTTAGTAATATTTTCTTTGATAGTTTAGGTTAAACTAAAAATGCTTATTAGTCTTAAGACTAGATTGTATTCTAATGAGTTGTTTGTAAAATAAGGTAACTCTTTTAATAAAAATAAAGAATGATATTCTATGAAAAACTATTCTATTCTACCATATTGTATGAAAAGTGATGCAGTGAGTGGCGACTCACTAATGCCTCAGGGCAATGAAGTTCAGGCACTTCCAAAGAAACTTAACGTCCCGGGACGTTGTGGGTTGTACAAATTAAATTAAAATGGATTTCATTTATGTTCAGAACTCGAAACTAGCAGGTAGGTACCGAGGATCCATTAGACTAGACTATTACCACAAATGAAGTTAATTCCGAATGTAAATGTGCGCGCGTACCAAAGTCGTCTGAGCATTTTGACTCTGCGTCCCAGTGTACCTACCTGGATGGGCGAAAAAAGATTTTGGAATTATTAAGTTGGAAAAGATCACAGAAACGTCAGTCGATAAGATCAATAAATGGCACAGATCTTGGGATACTTACTTAAATGTACCTACCTAACCCCATGCCGTGGTGGCCTAGTGGTTCGACCTAATACCGCCTCTCGTGCAGAGGGTCGCGAGTTCGATTCCAGCTCGCACCTCTAAGTTTACTTATGTGCGAAATTCAATTTGAATTTACCACTGAGCTCTTCGGTGAAGGAAAACATGGTGAGGAAACCTGCACGCATCTGCGAAGTAATTCAAAAATGTGTGTGAAGTCCCCAATCCGCTCTGGGCCGGCGTGGGGACTATAACCCAAACCCTCTCGTGCTGCAGGCCTGTGCCCAGCAGTGGGACGCAAAGAGGCTGTAGTAGTAGTAGTAGTACCTAGTATTACCTAACCCCAAACTAAACAAAGCCTACTCTGGGGAGAGTAGGCAATAACGTCAGTAGGCGGCGATACTTTTCCAACTTTCAGCGCACTTCAGTCACCCCTTACTTTGACAATGTAGGCATGACTAAGGACAACAAAATAACCGTGGTAATAAAGCACAAGAAAGGGAGGCCATTTCTGAAGAAATAAATTTTACTGCTTTAGTTTTCTATGTTGAGCAAGCCCGGCGGAGGCTTAAATGTTCCGACTGGCATTCTGTTCTCTTTATTATTGATCGAGTGAAGTAAATATGCGGGTCCAAGTAGGTAAGTACCTAAGTAGTAGGTAAGAAAATAAATAGTTACTGTACAAATCGGTTGACATTATCTATGCGCTTACTTGTCTGAAGATAACTTTCGAACTAAGGGCCGATGTGGGAGCAAGGAATATAAATATTATCACGTCACGTCATTGCTATGCAGATGCAATGCTAGCTGATCGGTCTGTCGCAGCCAACCGGAGTGTCGCGCCCTCAATAGCGCGTGAAGTTCAGGTTCCTCCAAAGGAGCCCCCTAACACCAATGTGGACAAGGAGGTTTCACTACGGTGTCGAGGAAGCGCAAGCCGCGTAAGAGCCAAGGTGGTACTGCAGAACCGGTTGGTTCTGGTCTGCACGTTGCCACACCGAGCAAGGCGCTATATGTTTCACGCCTGCATTACTCCGCCACGGCTGATGATTTGGCGGAGTATGTTCGCCAGAAGACCGGGTTCTCCCTGAGGGTGTTCCCGCTGCGTTCGCGCCACTCCGTGCACTTCAGCTCTTTTGTGGTGCGCGTGCCGCGGCCGCTGCTGGAGAACATCGACAGTGCTGACTTCTGGCCGAAGGGTGTCGTGTTTCGATGGTTCCGGGGCAACCTACCGAATCCTACACCGGAGATGACAATGCAGCGGAGCCACGCCGTTTCGTCGCCTAAATAGTTTTGTTTGGTTTCATGACGCATTGGTGTTAAATGTATTGTCATGTTAAACTTTTATAAAATAAATAAATAAATTATTTGAACCTCATAGAATACGCTTTATACGCGAATTATTTATAAATGACAGTAAGGTGTAGTTACTTCGGCGTTACCCACCAATTTGCCATGATGGAACTATGTACAGATATAGCTAGTAAGTAGAATGTGTAGCGAAGATGAAGAGGGGTTATTACACAAAAGATCCCAATGGATTGAGGTGTATCCGCAAGGATTACCTATCTCAAGATATTAAAGATAAAGTGTAGCTACATGTATAGGTATTAGGAGACGTGGCTTGCTTTAGAAAATTTCCTCGCTAAACAATGTTTTTTCAAGTTTCAATTGAGGATTGAAAAAAATAAGAAATCACAACGCGTCGCAATCTTGTTTGGTAGAGAGAGGCAAATACGGCAGCCTTACATTTTCCCTGCAGCCGTTCAGCAACGGATGTCTCTCTAACAAGGCTTTTCGCGAAGACGTGCCTGGCCGCCTCAGTGGTGGCGGGTCTGATTAGGTAATCAAGAATTACGAGATGAGATCATAAGATACCGACTTATATGCTGTCGAAAAAACATTTTAGATTATGTTGAATCAGGCAGCATATTCCAAAAACCAATATGAATTCTCTTAAATCGATGAACGAAATACCATAACATAACATTGAATAGCAAAGAAGAGGAATATTGATTTCGAAAATATGAAAAAATGCCTTTTCCTTGGAATCAGTCTAATAAATACTTAACTTTCTTGAAATTATACCTATTACAATAAAATTATTTTTAACCCTAAACTTGGTAAATTCCCAAAGTGTCTGTCTAAGTACGATTGATCGACAGCTTGATTTCCCGAAGACCCAAACACCGAAGGTTCCCTAAAATTAGAATATCAAAGACCAGAATCCCGGAAACCTGAAAGGGCAGAAGCAACTGGTTACCTATAGGTTCGATGGTTAAGGCGGCGGGAGTGAAGCGAAGCGAGCGTTTTTTTTTGTAACAATTAAACTAGAAATGTCTTTCAGCATTTTAATCTTCGGTGTAGGTATTTGTACTGGGGGTATCGTACTTTCGGTCATGTAAATTAGATATTTTATGCATCGGTATATCGGGCATCGGCATTATGTAGGTATTTAGTATTTAGGTACTATCGGTATTTTGATTTTCGATATTTTAGTCGTAGTATAATGAACTTTTGGCATTGTATTACGTAACGTAAGTACGTAATAGTTTTTGGTACGAGAACTTGGTTTATTTCCTAGTCCTACGGACGGTTCGAGTAGGTAGGTCTATATACCTAAACCTACTCGCACCCGTTAAGTTTCCCAATATGCAGCACGTTAGCCTCTCCAGTATGAGTTTATGCCCCTCGCTGACTATAACATGAGAACATGAGTTCCTCTAACTGCAAATAGGAGGTATACCTACCTATTACAAAATGGCAATGATGACGAAAAAAATCGAGCTCTTCTTTCACCTGCACCTGTTACTCCCTAACATTTTTTTTTTTAGTCTGTTTACCGAATGGAGTGCAATGAATAAATCATATTCATTCTACATTGATAACTTTAAGCAAAAATTACCTACTTACTTAAAATATTCGTCTCAAAATGTTAAAATAAGGTTTGCCTTCATCTTATTTACATCAAAAGCAGACTTTGGTTTCACCCTTTTACATCTGGAGCCACAATTTCCTCGAATAATGAATAAAGGCGGGTGGGAAGCGATTATCAAGCACTAAGTAGCGACCACGCGAGAGTTTTAATTAAAATTTAAAATTTACTGTTAAGAAGGGCGCGTGCGGTCCGGCGTCCTGTTTCCCCTTGCAGCAGCCCTGTCCCGCCGCTGTAACTAAGGTACATAATTAATATTGTATTGTCTTACATACTTAACCTTTGAATAAAATGAGCGAAATTTTGTAAAAAAAATTGGTTGTCAATAAAGTCGGTTTACGGACGATAATTTTACGTATTAACGTCACGCTTAGACCGATTGTGCCTCTCTATCGCTTGTTCCGCGCTCTCGGCTCAGGCGGAACGTTACTATTGCGTCATGTATTTTCGTGCGCGCAGCCGGCGTTCATCGATAAGACGTTTTCACGTCAAAAAAGCTTTTCACATCGGATAGATGCGATGTTCCTCTGCATGACACAGGCAAGAAAAAAGAGAAAACTTCCACCTAAGACGTTACGTAGGTACTTAGTCAAAGTTGTCACCAGCAAATAGTTCGAAATCTGAAAGTCCCCCTGAAAAAGTGTGAACAAATATTATTCTTTGGAACATCTTTCACAAAGAACGTGCCCTGCAACTTGAGAGACAGTTTGATTTAAACGTAAAGTTTTATCTGTCCAGCGAAACTAAGAACTTGTGCTTGGAAAATATTTTAGAATAATAAAAATAAACCTAGCTTAAGTAAATGGGCTGTTCTCATCATCATCATCATCATATCAGCCGATAGACGTCCACTGCTGGACAAAGGCCTCCCCAAAGGCTCGCCACTCCAACCGGTCCTGTGCCGCTCGAATCCACTGACTTCCCGCGACCTTATGGGCTGTCCTAGACGAAGAAAAAGCATATCCACTTATTTCTAGAACCTTTAGGCTGGTTCCTATGTAGGTATGTAGACGAAATCTATTTACCGAGAACTCTACTCGAAACGTTAAGTAGGTACTAGGGATATGGAGAATTCATGTCCCTATTTGAATAAAAATACCTACACCGTCTCTCTTTTTATCGCGATAACATACCTATTATACTTACATATATAATTATTAGTGTTATAGTCGACCATCTCCCTACTTTTTGAGATGGTAAGTATATTTTGAACGAAATTAAAAGTTAGGTAAACCTGGTATCACAACTAAGTAGGCTGCACAACTGTTTACAATGTAATAGCTCTGCTCAAATTGCTCGCCTCGGCCCACCTGATAGCCCAAATAAGTCGCCTCGGCCCACCTGATGGAAATTAAATGTAATTTGACGTCTACAGGATGGGTAATTATAAGTACGTGAAATACTAAAGTACCTAACTTATTGTTATGGTATAAACTATAACATTATGGACGAGTGAAAATATCAATTTCTCACGTGTATCAACCGACATTTTTAATGCATTTGCGAAAAACGAACAGGATGAAAGTGGAATTCAAAAAACAAAAAGCACTAGGTGCGTAAAAAACTTAGGTAGGTACGCACGCTCATTAGGCATCAAAATACAAAAAGCTCTCTGTGTGAGCCAGTGGCTCATAAACGTACTGCCTTTCTTGGTTCATATAAAAATGAAATTGAGAAGTAGATTAATTCCTAACTCTCGGAGATGTAAGGGCGGGGATGTGCATAACCATTGCCATAAAATTGCCAATCGGACGAAACGTACCAAATTGAGGGGACTTACTTGGATTTATAGCGATCTCACTCTCTCCGTGATCTTCTAAATTCAAATACCGACGCCGTGACGGCTCCAACACGACACGAGCAGTGGGCGGCTGTAAGCGCGGCGATGCGATGGCTTGAAAACGGTCTATTCAATTCAAGTCCTGCACTTTACACAAAATACGACGAATAGTCAATTCAATAAATCACTATACCTAAAATCCCCGGGCCAATGATTATTTCACAGAAAACAATTTAAATGCGGTTCTACAAGTATCAGTAGGAGTTCCATTGGAAGACTAACTTTTTTTATTACTTAAAACTGGCGGAAAAACTTGCAGCAATGTGCGGTGCGCGCTGTTTTCTTCACCCCTTCATGGCAGAGGTTTCGTCAAATTATGGCATCTTCGATTTGGCTTGAACACACTCGTTTGGAAATTCCATTTTTTCGCACGCTAACAGGTACCTAGGAATAAATTATAGACATGCCTTTAAATTGTTGGTATTTGTATACCCAAGGTCCTTTAGTTAAAAAATCCTTATTAATTAAATTATTAATATTTAATTATATTTATGTACTTATAGGATAAGATGTACTTGTGGCGGCGTGACGAAATCAAAGAGTGAGCCGCGTCTGGTAGAAACGAGGTATCATGGGCTTAGGAAACCTATCTAATTTTATCCAAGGGACGTGACAAAACGAGCTCTATGGGGCTCGAAACATAAAAAATAATTGATACCATTCCTTGCCATTTGAAAAGGTCAGGAGCCTCGTCCGTATCCATGAGATGTAAGGATTTCCCATGTCCAAATTAGTACATTATCTCCCTAGTATTTAACGCATATTATCTAATTCTCGTGTCACAGTGTTTGTAACCTAACTCCTCCGAAACGGCTCGACCGATTCTTATGAAATTTGGAGTGTATGTTCAGTAGGTCTGAGAATAGGACGTTAGCTATTTTTTATAGTCAGCTAGTCTAATATATAAAATTCTCGTGTCACATTTACGAATTCACCACCCTAGGTCTGTAATGTACTATTATACTCTACCCTGCCTTCCATCGCCTTGTATGACACATGACCAAAGAATAAACAAAGAATAAATAAACAAATTATTGACTTTTTATTATTTAAATAGATTGTATTTATAGGTATCCATAGGTACTAATATTATAAACGCGAAAGTAACTCTATGTGTTACCTCTTCACGCTTAAACCGATGCACGATGGAGCGATTTAGATGAAATTTGGCATGGAGATAGTTTGATAACCGAATTCCACGCATGCGAAGTCGCGGGCAGAAGCTAGTTTTGTAATAATAGGCATTTAAAATAAGAGAAACGAAATGCAGATTTTGGTAGTTTATTTCTCAGGAAGCGAATGGTTCACAGCATTGGTGGGATATAGGTCGTACAATACTGGGCCGAAACATCATAATTTCCTGAAAATATCTTTATTTTATTAGTAGTACAACAGCTTAGAATAATAAGTACCCAATATAAAAATGTGGGAAAACAGTGTTTAGCTGTAGGTAGTAGGTACGATAAGTTTAGTAAAGCAAGTTACTTTACATCCGTTACAATAAACTACACACCTTACTAAATCACAATTTCTAATTATGTCAAAGTTACTTTATCACATTTAATAACCGTCTGTACAAAGTAAAAAAATATTTTTTTACTTCTACTAGTAAAAAATAAAACTGCATAGCATAGTAACGATAAGTTCCATCGTAATTCAGTTTGCAGTTTAGTAGAAGGAAAAGTTTTTCACTGAAATTTGATTCCCAAGGTATTTGCTTTCAAATAATTGGACGAGAGCAAATAAGTAGAGTATGTGCTAAGCAGAGAAGCCCGCAGAAATATTAGGGAATGCAAAACCGGATCATTCACGTCATCTTTTGCATTACTGCAAATAGCCAGTTTTGCAAACATCCAGGGGCTATATTCGAAGCCTTAAATAGGGATCTCCCTGTTCCCTATAGGATCGCTCACGCGTCAAGTTGAACTTTAAATCTTCGAATATTTTAAACCTTCGAATATAGCCCCTGCAAACTCCTCGCCCGATTATATTGAGGCACATCACCCACAGGGAGGCTCACGCTTCGCCGAACGGTCACGAGACTGCTGCTAACTATTATTTAATAAAATAGAATACTATTATTAAGTTACTCTCCCTAAGTTTATTACTAAATTTCAACTTTTTAAAATATCATGATAAAATTAATATAAATAACAATAGTTACGTTATGTGGACATACAACCTTTTAAGGGATGTTATATTAAAATATGTACTATTTTACAGTGGTCGTCCCGAAATTTTTGTTACTTACAAGTAATTACTCCTATGGCATCATACGGGTTGGATATAGCTCATGGCATCGGATTAATGTTGTGTTTAATTCACACATGACAAAAAAAAACCAAATTTCAAAATGATCAAGTTAAAAATTTACAAATAGGTAGGTATGGTGATATGTAGACTTATGCAATATGAGCGCGGATCTAATTATAAACATTTTATTGAATCGGAGCCATTTCCCAGTTTTAGCGAAGCGGAGCATTGGTCGGCGCGGACCGCAGAATACCTATGACCCACCCATGCGCGAACCGCATCCGACTCGTACAAACAAACATTCGTTCACAATTACACGGTCAAATACAACCCTTCTAATTTGAACATTTTTCATAAACGGGAACTTCAAAAATGCAAAATTGTGATTTGTGACAGTGATCATAGAGAAACACCAAAACATCGTTATATTCTATAGGGACACTCGAATTACAAGGTAATTTACAAATATACTCAAACTCTAAATATTAACTAAGTAATTTATATAAACTGAATTATTTACAAACCATCACGCCGTGCGTAGTGGCGTACGAACTCTCTTACACATTTGTAACTATTTACAATGACTATAAGGTACAAACATTAGTTTAAATAAAAGAGCATTGCATTTGATGAGCTTGATCAAAATAATCCCTTGTTCAATAGATTCATCGCGGTTTATTTACTTGACGTTGCAAAGTGTATGGGTCGATGATTTTACCCCTCGTTCCGACGATCGCCGATCGGGGATCGAAGCAAAACGTTTCATCAAGTATAAACTCTTCTTAATCAATAAACAACAGTTTTGAAATCAACTTTCGTAGGAATCTATAATTTTACCGAAATTGACAAATATAACCAGCCGAATAAATAAGTAGCTAGTATTAGAAATCAGTCTTGGGTTAAGGAAACAATTCAGTGCATGCTTCTTTTTTTTCAAATCGTCATAATCCGTCTTTGCGTGAAATTCCATTTAGTACCAACTACATATGTGATTGTTATAATGTGTAATGTAGCGTTTTACTTCTGAAGCTTACTAAAAAATAATTGTCAGTTGTTTGCAAAAACAAAGCGTTAGAGCCTATGTTCACTGATCGAATTCAGGGAATTCCATGAATTTACAATATGTCATCTTTCATAGGCGTAATACATACACATGCTTTCAGAAGGTCAATATTAATAATTAGTAACATTTAATTTTAACTCAAACGACCGTGTTGTTCTGTTTGTCTGACAGTGTTTATGTTTAGTTGTTTAAAGAACTACCTTGAACCCGGTTACGCTTGGGCTCTTAATATAAAAATACTCGGTACAACACGTCATATTACGCCATAAATAAATTAAAGAAAACGGAAAGGTGACAGTTATTCAAAATGAAGTCGTCAGCGTCACAAATGAAAATAAACATGAATTATGTACTTGATTGTGATAATTAAATTTGTAATTTGATACCTATTTAATTGTACATTTGGAATTTTATACGCGATGGATGATACCCATGTTTTTATATTATAGGAAAAATCAAGGAATTAATGTCACGGCTATTAGTATCAAAGCGCGAGTATAATGGGATGGGATTGATTCTATTTTTGAATTTTCCCTTGAAGTGGTAATGTATTTCATAGAAAAAAATATTGTACATATTGTATGATGAATCCCTTTCTAATTGCGGTTTGATTAATACCAAGGATACATTTGATGGCGTGACATCACCCAATTATTAATTTCGACAAATGGCAAGAAAAGAAAACATGAATGTTTAGTGATAACAATTAGACTTGTACTATGGCGATGTACTCAAATATTTCTTGTTAGAGATTTTCACAAAATTGAACTTAATTGATTTCGCCCTGAAGATCTGAAGATTAATGAGAATAATGAAGTTTATATCGAATCAAATTTACTCATAAATGTGTAAAATACTACTCTCTAAATTTTATATATCTTTCGCTTTGGATTAGCATGCATATTATAAACTACCGATTTAGATAAATGCTTTGTATGAGATTTATTCACTGGTGGGTCACTGATTTGTCAGATATTCCTTTTTTAAACAGAAATCTATCATTATGGCACACAAAATACAATGCAAACAAATATCTTCTCATTTTTTACACAAACACTATTAATATTCATTTTTTTTATCCAATTTAATTGGACATTTTTCGAGTTTTAGAAATAGCCTTACCAATATTGCTTTGTCTTGGATGCACAATTAAAGCAAATAATTTAAAAAATAAGACTGTACAACTAGATAGATAAGAGCTGCTGCTGTAATTTTGAATCCATTTTCTTTACATGGAATTCCCTTATAATAAAAAGAGGAATTGCTACGTGTCTATAAATAATTGCACTTTCAATTTAGAACAGCCGCGCGTGTCAACCATGTCAATGTGCAAAAAATAAGTCATGTTTAATTTTTTGTCAAGATTTAATGATTTATTGATTTTTAACCGACTAATCCATCCACTAAACAAAGCAATGTTCACACAATGATTGAATTCGTTTGTCTTTCTTTTACTAAGCGTAAAGTTAAACACTGATTGTTTGTCCTACTTTAGCGCTTTGAGAAGACGTCGGTAGCTAAAAGAGCACTGTTCCAAACGAGAATCCGATCACCATCTATCGATGGTATGTTATTACAATATTTATTAGGTAATATATTTCACAACAGATTAAAACGGCTATAAACAAAATATCACTGCGCGTCCGTAATTTTATTAGGTATATTCAAATAAAGCTTTCCAAATTGATTATCGGTGTACAGTCACATGAACTGGCGGTGTGTCACCTAAGTGCCATAATCGCTTGCACGAGGTTCTCGCTCAATGCTTACGCCCGGATCATAGGATCTGGATATATATCCAGACGCCTCGTTTTGCCTACGGACGGTTAAAAATTTGACTGATTGCCTATGGAACAAATGTCAAAATTGAACCGTCCCGTAGGCAAAAACGAGGCGGTTTCGTGGATATAGGAACCGGGACGTCTCGCTGTACGGTACAAAACTGGTCGACCGCCAATACATGTGACTGAACAAGAAAAGTGCAATTACTCTTAAACATTATACAAAACGAATCCGTTCTAGTCAGTTAGTCTACTTCAAATCTAGGATCGAAACGTCTCTCGGATCGGAGAGCAGCCGCGGGCTATTTGTCGGCGGGGCTCGGGCGGGGCGCCGAAGTCGAGCTGGTAGCCGCCGGCGCGCGTGATCTCCTCCATGCTGGGCTCCTTGCACTCGTGGCCGGCGTGGCCCGCCGCGCCGCAGTTCCAGCACGACAGCTTCGGCGGCGCTACAGGACGGGGACGAAGGCGCCGTAGGCGGGGCTGCGCGGGGTAGGGAGGGGGCTCCACCGTTGGCGAAGGGCGGCGGCGGCGGGCGGTACGCAGGC